>BSBM01000769.1:8032500-8610000 GCA_027924585.1 Larix kaempferi | reverse complement strand
TGATGAAGATGAAGATGAGGACGATGATGAGGATGAGGATGAGGATGATGATGATGATGATGACGACGAATATGATGTTGATGATGAAGATGATGATGAATATGATGAAGACCATGAAGATGATGGTGATGATGATGACAACGATGATGATGAAGATGATGAAGATGATGATGACGAAGATGATGATGATGAAGATGTTGATGATGATGATGGTGGTAATGACGACGACAACGATGATAATGATGATGATGATGGTGGTAATGACGACGACAACGATGATAATGATGATGATGATGAAGATGGTGATGGCGATCATGGATAATTTTAAGGACCCATACTTATTTAAAAGTTTATAAACCTTGGCGAATCTTACCGATTCTTAAAATGTCAACTATAAAATATTTGGCGATATTTTTCTAAAATTATTTCAATTTTTAAAGATTTTATATAATTTATATAATAATTTGGCGATTTTTAGAGTGAAAAAATTTCACCCCATCAAAATTGGGCGAAACAGGGCTTCAAAAAATGCAAATTGGAGAATCTTTTTTTGGAAAAAAACATGGAAAAATATCCCATGGGCTAAATTTCGCCCCTAAAATTATCCTTGATGACGACGACGATGATGATGATGATGAATATGATGATGATGATGATCACCACATGATGGGCCTTGGTTGAGAAAACCTTCTTAGTCTTTGATGGCTAAAATACTTCTTCCCTGGAAAACCATTTCCAAGTCCCTAAGACATGTAGATACTAAGTTAAAAACCATATAATGGAACTTTCATCCTCAATCACAGGACAATGATACCTCAAGAGGTCATGTGTAGTTGGTGGAGGTAACCTTATTAGCCCTAGATGGATATAAGATTCCTGTAAGGCCCGAGTCTTAGGTCTCCTCCCTCGATCATGTCCAATTCCCTAAGTCCCCAAGACTTCATCATCATCATCATCATCTTCATCATCATCGTTGCCGTTGTCATCACCATCATCATCATCATCATTGTACTCATCTTCATCATCATCATCATCTTCATCATCAACATCTTCATCATCATCATCATCATCATCATCATCATCATCATCATCGTCATCGTCATCGTCATCACCCTCTTCCTCCTCCTCCTCCTCCTCCTCATCATCATCAACATCTTCATCATCATCATCATCATCATCATCATCATCATCCTCATCATCATTGTCCTCATCTTCATCATCATCATCATCCACCATAGACGTTTTTTTCAAAACCGAGCCAATGGTCAAGTGCATAAATCATCCACCTACAAGCTGATGCTTTCAGAAATTTTTTATCCCTCATAGGTGAGAAATGGTGGGAATTTTTCCAAGCCTACTTAGTCCCGTTTTTCAATACTTAACCAAGTTTTCCAATGTTGAGCATTTTTCTGGTAGGGTGAAAAACAGGTTGAATGGTTGTTTTAGCAGGCAAATATCTCCTTAACCAGAGACTTGTTTTAAAAAATGAGTCAATGGACATGTTCATGATCATTTTTAACATTATCCTTAGTACATGTTCATCCTTATAATATATGAATCAATGGGATTTCCACCTTCTCATGAATTCATAGATTAATGTATCTCCTCTAGTAATTATGCATATGCCCATTTAAATATGTATGCCTTTTACCTACAAGAAAGGCTCCCAAGGTATAAGGCTATGTATGTTTTTGTTTTAGATTTATTATGCACATGTTCTTTGTTTTAATGCTTATGTTTCTAAAGTTGGCCATGTTATAACTCCATAACTCAATGGTTTTTAAACAAACCCTAACACACCATGAGACAACAAGATACAAATATAGACAAGCGATATATAAATCACATAACTGGAAATCCATGTACATCAAGGCTACAAAACTAGAACAAACATATATATTTTATTGTCAAATAGTGGAACATGGTTCCCAATGTACATACGATGGCAACTCGTGCCGTATACAAAATACATCAACTCGTGTTGTATATCCAAAATACATGGCAACTTGTGCCCTATACAAAATCCAGTAACTCGTGAAGTAGATCCAAAATACATGACAACTCGTGCCGTAGATACCAAGTACATGGCAATTGGTGCCCAAAAGTGCCACATCATGGTTAATGTACAAAACATAGTGTGTAAAGCATTGTGACCACCCCCATCACTCCCAGGCGCATCTCCAAAATCGATCTTCCTCTTCTTGGAGCTACTGGTATCTCGGTTCTTCTTCCGTCTAGGAGTAGACCGTCTCTCTAGGCTCTGAAACAAATGATACAAGATACCATCATTTTCAAGTATTTGTAACATTTACCACATTTATAAAATGAATGTAGAATTCAAATCTTAAATAACTCACCACTGATGCAAGTGGGAAACGTGAGGCAGGTGTCCTGGATCTGCTGAGCCTCTTAGCAATTCCAACCTACAACATTTACAACAATCATTTCATTGAAAAATAATATTTGCTTAAATTAATTTTCATTAATGCATCAAAATATTTTCATAAATTAACTTGATTCTCACCGTGAACACCTCTGACAATGGACATGACTTGGCTTCAAGGATACCAGGTGGAGCAGTTGGATGGACAACCTGCTCCGATGCAATCATGGGGGGGGTTGTAGATGTAGTTGCAACAACTATGGGTGCAACCACTGTAGATACATGGGCGGATACTGGAAGAGTAGTTTCCACAATAGTGGCGGGAACTGGAGAATATATGGTGGAAGAGGATATGGTGGTATGGGGTGGAGGAGGACGTCGTGGATGAAGAACCCCTACCAGTTGTACGATAGGGGGTATCAACCCAAAAGGGATAGGGGGAATGTGGAGGGATGGTGAATAGGAGGGCGATCCTGGATAGAGGGAGGAGGATGGATAGAAGGGATGTTGTGGACAAAGGGGGGGCGTGGACGAATGGGGGAGGATGGATAGACGGGGGGCGTGATGAATGGGGGAGGATGTATAGACGGGGGCTCCATGGGAGAATGGGGGAGGATGGATGGAGGGGGGAGGATGGACAGATGGGGGAGTATGGACGAACAGGAGAGGCTAGATGGAGGGAGGGGTCTGGACGGAAGCGAGGGGGGTGACTCATGTGAGAGGGTGGAAACATGGGACTAAATGGGGGACGGGGAACTATGCCACCTGCAGCTGTTGGTGGCCCCTGCATACACATTTGTAATATCATAGTTTAGTAAACAAAAATCAAATTAAACCATAGTAAGTTGTAACAATTCAAATTAAAAGCGTACTTTTAACTACACATTGTACCTGCGTATATGGTGATCTGCCGATCCCTGGCGAAGATGGCTGATCATCGTAGTCCGGGAATACCTATGGACACCAAAATGCATGCATGTTATGAACATATTAAACAAGTAATTATTTAGGCAATCAAAATATTCAAAAATATTGTACGCACTATCATCGTGTATGTGATAAATACAAAAACATAAATAATAGAAATGCCAGAAGTAATAACAATATTGTGTGAGGTACTGAAAATACCTCCGTGTGAGGTGTCGCAATTCCAGTTGCAGCTGCCATTGCTGCGTCCAAGTTGGGAGATCCGACATTCTCCCATGAGGGCGTCTCAGCTCTAAATAACTGTACATTTAAATAATAGTTTAACTCAAACACAAATACTTTAAAATTACTTTACAAATTATCAAGTGATGATTGAAAACACATTAAAAAAGGTGCTAACCTGCTTCATATAACGACCCTCGATCAGGCCAAGGCAAGTGTGCCTACAATGGGGACAAAGATGTGGCATTGTCCCCGCCGAACTAGAAGGCCCAACATGGCTACCACCAGTCACAGGTCTATCCTAACTCTGTAGTGAAGGCCTTGCACCTGATTCTCTATCAGGGTCAACCTGTCTCTCCACTGTAGTCACTGCTACAAAGGCGGTGTGTCTAAGGAGTCCACGTACAACACTCCTCATCGCCCCCTTGATCTGATTAAGTTTGTGGGGGTATTTGAGGTGGATGGGGAGAGGGGTTGGGTTTGCGCCTTGAAGCTGGTGGCCCTCTCAGTGGGTTCCTCTTGGCAGGAGGTTGATCTTGGGTAGAGCCACGCCCAATACCCTGGAAATCGGTTATGTCAAAATAGTTGACATGTAAACCGAGCGCAAACTCAACCCACAATTGTCAAAGGAAGTACTGTGGAACCTCCCTATTATTGCAGGGAGGGTTATCGTAAACCATGAACCAACTATGCATCCAATTGTCCCTCCATGATGGAAATGACACCAATCCATGCAGACACGTGGCTTTCTAATGTTCGGTGGTTGTTGTGTTCTTGGATCGGTGAACATACTGTATAATTGGGCCTTTGTAATATTCAAATCTTTTATTTCCTCCTTGGAAATTCCTGTGGAATAATACTCCCGCATCCTAGTTCTATATTCAGTCATGTCAGTCAATTGACGATGTGCATGGATGAGTGAGTCAATTGAGCTCTCATTTGAGGTGGCAAGGGACACTCGAGAGTGGCCTTGACAACAATGTATTTTCAGAATCAGCAATAGCTTAACACTCCTCCAAAACTAAACATTTTATCCAGTTTGATAAAACAAAATTTTTAGCTAGAGACTCACACTACTCGACTTGCTTAATTAGAGAATCCCTATAAATAGAAAAGAACCCTAATAATATTAACAAAGAAGACAAGGTCCCATTATCCTAAAATTCATTTAATCATACCTAAAAATTCATAATCCCTCCTCTCTTTTCACTTAACCCCCCTTCCTTATTCATATCATCATGTTTATTATTATTAACATTCACCTAACCCTTACTTTTTTTCCTAGTATTTTATTACGATTACTTCATTTAATTTTTCCTTAGTCCCTTCTCCTATTTTAACCTTAATATAATTTTTGTTCTCTCTTTTTGCCAAAGGAAAAAAGCATAGTTTTATTTACTACATTTGTATGTTTCCATACATTTTCAAAACAATCCTTGCAACTTCATAAAATACATAGACTGTTTTTTTCAAAAATGTCATGTTGTCTTCCTACTTTTCGTAGGACAAACCATTTCATGGTATTTCTGATTGTTTCGTGCTACTATAAATTTGTTGGATATTCTATATAAGGTTGGGAGGGAAAATAGTTTCCCTCGAATCATCATAAAAAACTGATATTTTCTTTTGCCAAAATACAGAGCTCAAAAGTCTTCAAGAGTTTATTTCTAAGCATTTGTTATGGCAGGTTCTCTATGAAGGGCCTATGATAGTATTTGTAGTGTGAACCTTGTTGTCCATAATCCGTAATGCAGCTTTAGACAGTGTTTTGAAAGCTTATCCACAACAAAATTCTTATTTTTATTATCTTTATTATTAACTTCCTAATCTTTTTAATCAATTTTTATCTTTATCTCTCTACCCTAAAATAATCTTTATTATTTACCCCTTTTTAAAGTACCCAATTTTTAACTTATGGTTATTAAATTGGTCCCTTCTTATTTATCTCATTTTTACAAATTTTAAAATTTTTAAACCTTAAGTTTAATTTAATTAAACTCAAAACTTTTCTAAATTTCAATTTCACGTTATTAATTAATTTAATAACATAAATTATTCCTCTTTTTTTTTTGGTAAGCTGCATGAAAGATTTATATTATAGTACAAAAAAATTACAGTCCTCGGGAAAATCCAGATAGATCAAATTGGCCCTGTACAAGGTGCCAACTTTACAAAAGAGAGCAATGGAACCAAACTTATGGAGATAAACTAGATAGCTATCGAGTAGGAAAGACAGTAAAATACTATAACTCTGTGCAAGCCAGAGTGTACAAAAAGACAGAGTAATAAAACCAGAAATGCAGAGCTCAAAGAGATAGCTTCTGCGCCTTTGGAGTCATGCGTGTCCTCAGAGATGGGGCAGGGTTCGAAGAGATCATTTGTCCACTGTTGCTCTGGGAGCTTGAATGGCAGAGGCTCTGTTTTGCGCTGAAGGATCGCTGCTGATTCATCTTTCCGAAGGCGCTTTCTATGGACAATATCAATTGTAGAAGGAACTGGGAAAGAAGTCCCAGGAGGGGAGGCACCTTGCACCACAATGACAGCTGGGGACTCAGGACAAGAAATGCAGCGAGGAGCAGGAACAGGTGCCAGAGCGGCATCCGCGGAGGCAGCGAGGTCCACATAATTGTGAAGAGAGATACCGACAGCTTGCTCTACCGTGTGAGGCTCCAAGCTTTTGTTCACCCCGACCATTTCGTCGCTAGTACCAGCCACCGGACCTTCAGGACCAACACCCATGGGTGGAGACGGATGGGGGAAAATAACATATCTGCTTCCTGAGAGACAGGATTCAAGAGCAACAAGGATGCCATCCAAATGAGCCATATTGGACCTGGTGTCCATTATGGTCATCTTAGCAACATTCCCATTAGTGAGCATATCTTCAACCATAGTACCTAGAAAATTTTTAAGCAACCAGTAGTGGTTCACCTGAGTACCAGGGCTACCAAAGGCGAGAATCTCAACGACACTCCTAGACTCCCAATCGTCCACCAGTCGACGAACCGACATTGAAACATTGTCTTTGTAGCCGATGTTAGCTGGGATTTCCTTCTCCACCGACGTAGATTTGCCTGTGCCTTGACTGGAACCACACCGAGAAATGCCTCTGGTGCGCTTCATGATCGAATTGGGTAGCAAGAGAACCGAACTCTCCGCTGTGGATGCAGACCGGGCATAACCAAGAGGCGTAATGACCACAGTGGTGCGTGCCTGGTTCTTCATATCCCAGCAGGAGCTGTGGAGAGCATAGGAGATCACATGCGAGAGAATTAATGTGAGTTGATACCAGCTCGGGCGAGAGGACCATGAAAGATGAGCCAGCATAAATGCCGTCCCCTAGGCCATGTGGGCGATGGGATCCTTTGCGTGTAGGGAGGCCAGATGTATAGGCGTCGTATCCTCCATTTAATGCAGGGTCTGGGAACTGGTTTCGGGAGGAGGAGACGTGTCTCCCCTGGCGGTCCTGTTGACAGTGGCGGTGGCACCCGGAGCCGGGGCTCTTTTTTTTCTTATTGACTTTATTCATCTTATTAATTAATTTAATAACTTAATTCATTCCTCTCATTATTATTATTATTATTATTTAACCTAACTTTCTCACCACTCATATTAAAGGCTATATCACTTTACTCCACCTTATAAATATTTTCTATATCAGTTTACTCCACCTTATAAATATTTTTCTTTCCGCATCTAGACATAAATTTTTATCTCATAATGGTTTATTCATAACCTTCTGGCTATTTCTACTTCCCTGAAGAGGTTTCTTCTAGAAAAAGTTTCAAATTCCTCACGCAGTAAAAAAAAACCGTAAAAAATCCAAAAGACCATGGAATATTGTCTTTTCATTTTTTCATTTTTCCATATGTATGCAACAATGTGTGCCATTTGGATCTACCCATCTGCCCCCAACATGCAGCCCAACTTTCAAAGACACCCTCGTCCTCCTTCCTTATTTCCCTGGCCCACCTCAACGATGCTCCACATGCTGTTATCATCGATCCAATTATAAAGCTAAGCTTTAGATTTATCCATCATGAAGTAGGTAATGATACAGTAATTCGAGTTGATGAATGATGTGAATAGTACCCAAAACAAAACGCTTTTGGATGCCAAACAAGTAGTTGTATTCAATCAATACTTTTCTGAATTTTTCTTCGACGTGACAATTACTGTGACATGATGGGTTGGATTTCTATTCAATTTTCTAAACAAATGTGCGGGGTTAGGTTAAATGTAGAATCCCTGAATTTAGCCATCGAGACTGAATTTTTCATGCATATTCTTTCGCATCATTTGAAAACCATATTTGACTCACAACTTTGCACCTAAAGCATTCCATTCTACTACCAACATTATGCTTAGTGCTCATTGCACCATAGTAGCATAATTCGGCCGTATTGGCATTTCGTGTATGGAAATTCGGAGCTAATTCGAATTCGTCGAATATTCGATGTAGGTGTGATACGGATACAGATTATTAGTGGGCAATTAAATTTTGAAAACCAATTAAAAAAACTTTAATTATCTAAACACTATAAAATAGAAATACCATTTAATTATTTAAACACTATAAAACTATAAAACATAAATACCATTCAATTTCATACTTTCTTATTAAAATAACTATCACTTCCATATTCGAAGCTCTTGAGATTTTATATTTTTGTTTTTAAAATATATGTTAATTTTTATTATATAAATGTCTATGCATATTTATGGTATATTTGTGAATATTTGATTAAAAATATTATATATAAGCAAGCTACTTCCGTATTTTATTCGTACTAGATATTTTTATTATGTATTTTTTCCGTATCGAATCGTATTTGTATCCGTATTCGTACTCAAATTATGCTATTATGCATTGCACCCTGATCTTTGCCTCATGCTAAGGATAGAGCCTCAAATCTCAAATCTACGAAAATACGAAATTCATAAATTTCTTCTTCTATTGGGGTTCTCATTTACTTATTTCAGTTTTTCACCTTTGCTGGTTGCACAGGCTGTGTTCTGTGCCAAATCAACATAATTTTTCCATGAAGAGAGCTTCTTCAATGAAGAATTAATTTCTGTTGAAGTCTTTTCAAGTATTAGGTGCGTTATCATATTATAAAGGAGATTATCTTCCTTTTTCATACAAGCTAATCATTTGACAATGTTGTATTGGTTAGGATGAAGCAATTCGAGACAATGTACAAGTTTTAAAAAGTCGCTATGAAGGTGTTTCGTTTTTATAATATCTATTCAGAGTCCAGATAACCCGGAGTACCTTTTGTATATAATCTAAATGCCCCAATCCTAAAACAATTTAGACTTCTCAATTCCAATGGCAATGCATAAGAAGGTGGTGCAGAACTCGTGCCAAGTGCAACAAAAGCCACATGCAAGGTGGTGAAATGGGTAGAAAATTGGAAATAGTGTTTTTAATTTATGTATTTTTTTTAAAGTTAATACTAACTAACTTTGTCTTGAGGAAGAGAAGGTTAAAAAATTTCAAGGACAATGAACGACCTTTTTTAATTCTATCCAACATGGTACATGAAATCTTTTTGGTTATTTTTTTTCTTGACAGCTATGAAAAGAATATCAAATAAGTCCAGTTAATCTCATATATTATTATAAATATGAAGAAATGTCACCACAATTTACATGGAGTTGATATACAAAATAATAATATTTGAACAATTACACTCCATTACACATATACTAAATGCCAAAGAGGAAGAGTTTACTAATTATGATGAAGAACCTTTGGACTAGCCAAGTAATCAATGCAATAAATTAGCAATATTCTTATGAGCACTTTGTATTAAAAGAAAGCTCGCTTGTGGCATTTGATTCTTTTTTTTTTTCAATCAGAAAAATAACTATACTTTATTGACAAGTATAAGAAAGATAGAGCTAAAATACAACCCTCTGCACGAGGAAGCAACTCAAAAGACCATCCCACCGAACTAAGAATGTATCTGTAATTGCTCCACCAACTGGCAATTATTTCTGCTCTCTTGTTCTTACATTGTAACAACACTTACATAAATAAATATTTTATTTTTATGTTTGAAATTACTAATTAGCTAAATTAGTTTGATATAGCTTGTTTTAATTAAATACTTTTAAAAATTTAACAACATATTCAATAGCGTTAACAATAAGAGTTTAATAGATTTTCATCTCTTTCTTTTCAATTAAAATCACCAAAAAAATTTAAATTTTAAAATTATTTATTATATATTTCATAAGATCAGTGGCAATGTTGCTATTTATATGACCATCAAAATTTTTGAAAATTGAATGTATGTAGTTTTATTATGAACACAATTGTTTTGAACAGATAAACATAGTATTATATTTCTTTCAATGAACAATCAATTATTAATAATTTATTATTAATAAATTCATTACAAACAAGAGCTGCACGCGGCAATGTCTGTGACAGAGCATGAAATAGAGTTTGCAAATGTAGGAGTTGCAAGCAGCAATGTCGGTAACGTTGCTACTTGAAAGGACGCAACATGCTGCAGAAAACAACAACATCCATGTGATTTGCAAACAGTCAAGAGGGTCAATGCTCGTGACAAACTCTAGATTGTAGTGAGAAGAGTGGATAGTAGCAATAGAGCAATAGGGAAATAATTAAATTCGACTATTAAGAAAAGACGAAGGTGACTACATTTTTTTGGCAAGAATTTTCCCAATGGCACTTGGAAATCATGCAAAAAAAGGGGCAAGACTATGAAGAATATGCACTATGCCACAATGAGGTGCAATGATGTTCATCTTAACAACAATAGGTTGCATAAGAGAATTAACCCATGAGGAACACACTTCTTCAAACCAATGCTGTTCAAATCCAGGTATGGGTGACTAAATAATAGGTGAAATAGTTACAAGGACATAATGAGGTGTAACGGGGTTTAGTGGAGAAGTCATCTAAGAGGCCAAATGCAAATGAAGGGATTACAAATAATAAACAAGGGAAAATGTTTCTCCGTGTACTCTCTAA
The DNA here is from genome assembly GCA_027924585.1 of Larix kaempferi. Taxonomy (NCBI): domain Eukaryota; kingdom Viridiplantae; phylum Streptophyta; class Pinopsida; order Pinales; family Pinaceae; genus Larix; species Larix kaempferi. The sequence continues at coordinate 8,599,459 of BSBM01000769.1, read as the reverse complement.
GGACGAGGTGAAGTTAAGTATCATTATAATATAAGCCTGAGTTGGCCTTCTACCAAGCTAGATGTCATCACGATCGGTGAGACCTTCATAAATACAATAGCCGTGCAGTATTTACATACAAACATATAAACAACTAGTTAAATTTTCCAGTCCAATCACAAAATGTAAATGCCAAAGTTACACCTCTAGGATTATATAAAATATAGTTTATTTGCAATAACAACAACCATGTAGTGACAATGTCACTACTTAGTGATAAGTGGAAAAGCTGCAAATAGAGAAAAGGTGTTTTAAACAAATATTGATATAAATTACAATTTTTGCTTATGTACATTTGACGTGAAATAATGTAAGTTGTAAATGGTAATTTAGTTAGTGACCAAGTTTTAATGCCTAACATATCTTAAGTTTACAATGACAAAATTACACTTAGTATTACTAGTATAGCTTAATTGGATTATGTAGTATCATACATAAATATTATGAACCAAAGTACTAGTATTGCTAAAGTATCATACACATATTATGAGCCAAAATATAGAGACATACTAGAATCCCATTAAAAGATTATATGGAGAAATCTGATGACAAAAGGAAAAAATCCAAGTGTGCTGTGATAGAAAAAACCTTATAGCCTGGAAATTCAGAAATCTGACAAAATAATTATGAATAGGTGGAAAATGGATCCATTATGTCACAGACATAATAATTATTAATCACAATTTGAAGCATGCAAAATCTCAATCACGTTTGACGTGAATATCCCAGCATTACTTTAAAATTGACACATATTAACTACAAATTTAATTCTTGATCATAATATGAAGTATACAAATATCAATCATTTCTTATATAACATGACGTGAATATCCAAACATATCTACTACTTGTTAAAAACAATTACTGTTGCTTCTTTGTAGATGAACAACAATTTTTGATGTGTTTTGTTCTCTTCATTAGTTAAATATCTTATAACTCTATCCTCTACGGTGTAAAATCAAAGTAATAACAATGAGTATTTCTTTTCATACCATAAAATCTCAAAATATACCACATATATTATTTGTGAACGCATAGTAGTATTCAACTCAAAAATAACCTCTCTTGATTAAGGTATGGAGATACTGAAAGTGCCTTTAAAAATATAAATGGAAATGTATTAAGGTATGGAGATAGTGAAAGTGTCTTTAAAAATATAATTTGAAATGTATTAATATCCATAGGAGAGTTTAAATCAAAATATTTTAATTATTTTTCTTATTATCTCGAGAATTAAAAAAAAATTTGATTTATACAAACTGTAAGTGCATAATGGTTGCATTTGTACACTGCATTAAAAACCACAAAACATTCTTTTTTTTTCATCAATTTGGTCTCAGATACATTTAAGCCACAAGTAAAGTGGCCGGTGAACACATATAGGCATAGCCAACCACTTAGTTTTGTAGATATGGTTTGTTTTTTTTTCCCTTGGAAAAATTCGTAATTTTATTTCAAAATTGAACAAAATTACATTCGGCACATGTAATAAGATCACTAAGATCCCTACATTGTCACAGATTACAACTCAAATTCGTTACTTCAAAATTCAATCTACCTCCTCAATGTCATGATCATTTTTGATCAGCTGTTGTCTATTTCCTGTTACAAAAATATCCATCTGCATTCAAATAAAGGCTGTCCCAGCCTGTAACTGTAAACTTTCACTGTTAACCAATTACATAGTTGAACATATTAATCTTGCACTACAAATTTCTGGTATATGGCTGTCACAGCCTTTATCTATAAATTACTCAATATGTGCCTGCTCGCCGGAGATTATGCTTCCACAGCACGCTCTGATGTCATACTGATTCCACTACGATCTGTGGTTCTCGGCTGACAGGACGTGTCCAGTGCTAGGCCGGTCCACAATACAGAAAACCGTCGCCCATCTGGAGAGGAGTTTATCTCCCCCATCGATAATATGCTTAGTATATCGTAGCAGAGCCTCCTGATCCTCATACAAAAGGTCTGTGTTGATAGCTGAAGTTGCCCTCCGGTGTGTGAATGGTTATCTTCCATGTACCAATAGCTAAATCCTGCTGTGTAGCCTCTTTGGATAGCTGGTCTGCCAACATATTCCGTTCTCTGTATATATGAGTAAATGTGATGTGATTGAAAGATAATTTTATCCAGTTCACCTCTTCCAGGATAGGTAAAAGATCCATCACATGACACCGAGTAATCTCCTTAGCCCAGTTGATGATTATCAAGGAGTCACCAAAGATCTGAAGGGACAAGCATCCTTGTTCCAGGGCAAATAACATCAACAATTTTAGCGACATGAGTTCTGCGAAGTTATTAGTTCCTCTTCCCAGTCCAGCCACCAGATGGAAATAATGTGCCTCGGATTTGTAAAGGACTCCCCCCCCTCCACAAACTGATTGTTGGTTTGAGGCACCGTCGAAAAAAGCCCATGGCATGGATAGATCAATCTGTTCTACTCGCACAGGTCGTGTTCTGCTCACTGGTACAGGGGCCACATAATGAAGAGTGATCGCCACCATCTGTGCCACTACAGCCTCCATAGGTACCCGGCAGTCCTGGAATATCATCTTATTGCGGGCAAGCCATATGCCCCATGTGTATATACACGGGAGAGCTCGGAGCGGGGATGTAAATTGAGCAGTCCACCATAACTGGAATGCTTCCAGCACACATGTACCCCGCCACCTCACCTTATTATCCAAGATCTTGCTGATCTCAGACCAAACATTCTGTGAGAATTGACAGTGAATGAAAAGATGGGCCAGATTCTCTTCAGCAACCTTACAAAGTGGACAGATCCCCGGACCCTGTAGAAAACGTTTTTGCAGAATGTCCCATGTAGGGGCCTTATTTTCCAGGATCGCCCAGAATAGTAATTTAGCTTTACCCGGACATCTCAATTTCCACAATAATATCCACCACCACACCACATCCCTGTTATGGGTTTCCACATTTAGCTGGATGTATCCATGTTTTGGTGAATATACACCGGATGGATGGTGCGCCCATATAAGTACATCAGTCCTATTGGTCAATCTAATATGTGTAATTCTTAACCTGCGTATATAATCCTCCCATTCCACCTGCAGATCAGCCGAGATCCCAAGTTGTCGTGCAGAATACCACCCCTGTTGCCCTAGAGTAGAAGCTCCCTGATCCGCTAAGTCATTCAGATGTTTACATCCTCTAGTTGCCAATAAGGACCTCAGATCCAAAGAAAGTACATGTCCACCCCTGCAACCAACCCATGGGTCCATCCCTATCCGAAGAAGTCTCCCGTCGCCAATCCTCCATACTAAGCCCGATCCGACTAAAGTGAAATGCTGCACCACAGCTTTCCACACCACAGAGCAGTTTGTCCTTGACTTGTTTCTCAGCCAGATCCATTCGAGCAGTGTTAAAGGGGCAATATATTTATGATAGACCACTCTTGTCCAGAGACTCTGTGTATGAATTAATCGCCACGACACTTTGGCCCCCAAGGCTTTAGCAAACATGAATATATTCTTTAAACCCCATCCTCCCAGAGCCTTCGGTACAGCAATCTTCTCCCAGCGTACCCACACCAAAGCCCGATGCTCCCTCGAACCCTTCCAAAGAAAGGCAAAACACAGTCTCCTGATCTGTTCCAGAACTCCAGTGGGAATCCAAGCAAGTGACAGCCAATATACTGGAATTGCTTCCAGTACTGATTTTATCAGAACCAGCCTCCCTGCCCGAGAGAGCCATTTATGACTCCAACCATTTAGACGCTGTTCTAATTTTGCTATTAGCCATCTCCAATCTGTTTTCAAATAAGCATTCGGTTTCAGATGGAAGCCAAGATACTGTAATCCATCATCTAAAGCCAAGGTCTGGTATGGTAGTTTGTTCACCATGTTAAGAATCTCTGGCTCGGATAAATGCGAGCAAGTGATAGATGATTTGTCGATATTGACTAACATACCCGCTGCAGCTTGTATTAAGTGGAGTCCTTCAACCACCTTGTCAATATCCTGGCTCGTGCCATCACAGAAAATCAGGATGTCATCAACAAAAAGGAGATGTGTAATGTACAGTACCTGCGAGATAGATATGCCTCTAAAGGCACCTTCAGCTTTGGCGTTCAGCATAAAACGGCTAAGTCCTTCAGCGACGAGGAGGAACAACAGTGGAGACAGGGGGCATCCCTGTCGAAGGCCCCTCCCAGCCTGGAAGAATGGGCTAGCAGATCCATTAATTAGAACAGCGAAATCTACCGTGGTGAGGCAGGCCATAATCCATCTGATAAAATCATAGCAGAACCCCAGGTGAGTAAGAAGCAACCGGATATAAAGCCAACTGAACCTGTCAAACGCTTTGGAGAGATCTATCTTGATCACCGCTCCCTTCTGCTTCTGCACCTTGAGCGTGTGTAATCCTTCCTGTGCAACTCCAATTGCCTCATGAATTTGGCGTCCTTCCAAGAAGCCAAATTGCTCACCAGAAATGTTCTTAGATAAAATCTTCTTGAGTCTGCGCGCCATTACCTTAGCTATGATCTTATATATGCAGTTACAGAGAGAAATTGGTCTGAATTCTGCAAAGTTGACAGGCTTGTCAGTCTTAGGAATCAGAGTTAAAAACGTGGAGTTGAAGGGACCATGGATAAACCCAGCCTTGCACGATTCTTCCACCACTTGCAAGATCTCCTCCCCGAAGAAATCATAGAATCCTAAGAAGAATTCTATAGGCCATCCATCAGGACTCGGGCTTCTATCTTTATTTAATGATTTCATCACCGTCGAGAGCTCATCCAGCGACACCTCCTCCATCAACATACTGTTATCTGCCTCCCCCACAAAGCTGGGAAAAAGCTGAGTCACGCGAATAACCTCAGCAATGGAGATTCCAGGTGGAGCCGTGAATTGATCTCCAAAATGTCGAACTCCCAACGCTGCTAATCCATCAAAGCTGGATACCTGTTCCCCAGTGTCAGATGTGAGTTCCCAGATAGAGTTTTTGAATTTTCTCCCCTTCGCATAAGATTGAAAAAATTTGGTATTCTCATCACCGCACTGTAGCCAAACCGCCCTGCTTTTCATCCTCCACAGTTCTTCACGCTCACACAGTATCATATTCCTGTGTTTCTCCCACTCCAACAATTCAGCTTTCTGCAAATCATCCAGGTATCCCATGCCCAGACTATTATGTATCCTGGCAATGTTTAACTCAGCTTCTTGTAATTTCTGATCATCAATCACCCGTTTGTCATGTGCCCATGTATTAGTGGCCTCTTTAATTCTTTTCAGATTGTAATGAAAGTGAGCACCAGCAGGAGAATGATTGTCAAGTGGACGATGAACCCATAGCTCCTGAACCAGTTTAATGAATGTCTCCTCCTTCAGCCAGCTAGGATTGAATTTGAAGGGACTGGGTGGTTTTTTCCCGCTACCTCTTATCTCCAGGAAAATGGGGCAATGGTCAGAAATGCCACCAGACCCTACCCACTGTCTGACAAGATCGACCCCATGTGCCAACCCTTCGGCCACCAGAAACCTATCCAGTCGTTTAGCTACTCTATGAACCCCAACTCTCATATTCCTCCAAGTGGGAGAAAGCTGGGATGGTATGATATCAAGGAGATCTTTTCTGACAAATGCGTTGATGAAATGGTTGGCTAAGGAATCCGGAACAGCCCGAGGCCCCCAAACTTCAGAAGACCCCAGAGTGAGGTTGAAGTCCCCACCCAATATCACTTCCCTGCCATCAAATATCTCCATCTCTAACAAGTGGTCCCAGAATCCCATCCTATTAAGGTAGGGCCCATAAATATTGAGTACCGTGATCCTCCGACGTATCTCAGCATCCCAAACTTCCAAACCAAGACCAGAGGATATCCCCCAAGTACCATCACATCTGCAGCTCGTTACCTTCCACCCCGAAGCCAGCCCTCCAGAGCGCCCTCTGGCGTCCACACCTACAAACTTCCAGCCAGGGAGCAAAGCTTCAAGTGTACGAACAACATCCTCACAGCCACCCAAAGTTTCTTGCAGCATAATAATGTCCGGTTGATTAAGGTCAACCAACCTACGAAGCGAAGATTTTTTAAGTGGGCTCGCCAACCCACGACAATTGAAGGACATAATCTTCATAAACAATCCCCATCCTGGGCTATCACTGCTCTAAGTGCCCACTCAATAGACGATTGCGTTCCCCTCACTAAATCCACTTTCGCCCGTTCTTTAGCTTTAGTCATATGGGATTTACGTCCCCGTCCTTTCCCCTCAACACTAGTGGCCAACTCAGGTAGTCCCTTGCCCCCCGATCCGTCTGCAGTAATCTCCCTACTGCGAAGAGCATATCGAATGTGCTTGCCCTCGGAGCAAGAAGAGTGTGAGGTAGAATCAATAGAGGGCGTGACATTACCCATAACAGGCCGATGTAGGTGGTCAACCTGTCGAGGAGGAGACCCATGGCAGCCCCCCCCCAATACAAATGGATCAGCTAGAATGGATGGATGCTGGATAGGTGACTTACCCGTGTGTATCTCAGTCGGATCCTGACGAGGAGAGGACCTCTCCTGCTGCAATAAAGTGGCCAGTGAAGACGGAGTGACAGAGCTCAAGGAGTCCCCCTCAACTGCAGGAGACTCACGTCCAAGCTTCTGCGGTCCAGATGTCATCAATGATGGCAATTGAACCATAGATTCTATTCCCCCATCATTCTCAAAATGTTCCACAGATTCATGATGTCCCCCCCCGTCAATATCTGGCCCACTCCCCTCCACTACCTCAACCGGTGAGTCCACTTTCAACACAGGGACAGCTACATCATCATTTTCAGCAACATTCTGAGGCTTGCTTTTGCGAAAAGATAAGGGACAGCAAGCTACAAGGTGTCCGAGATCATGGCAGCGATGACACCTAAATGGCACGCCCACATAGTCCAGTGTTTGTACATAATCCCCATCCTTGGAATGTACTTTAATTTCAGCAGAAAGCCCCATCCTAATGTCGAGATTGACTAAAATTTTAGCAACCGAGTATATACCATTTTGCAAATGGGAGGAATCAGAGTACACGTATTCCCCAAGATAATTCCCGATCTCAGCAAACCTGGTCTCGTTCCACATATGCATGGGAAGACCTGGCAGCTTAACCCACAACGGTTCTTTAGCTATTCTTTCCGTTTTAGCATCGAAGAATGGTGACCATCGTTTCAGAACAAGTGGTACTCCTAGCATCGACCAATGTTTACCCAGCACTGCATTGACCTCCCCGCTGTTCAAGAAAATGAATGAGAACCATCCTTTCGACAAAACACGGACCTCCGGTGCAGATGGAGCGATGTTAAGCCATTTCTCTGCCACCCAACGCTGAAGGAAGCCTCTGCCTAATCTCCTGCCTCTAACATGTCCTACTACCGCTGTATGAGTGTAATCCACGGCCTCTGCCAACGTAACATCGACCCCCAGCACTAATTGATCCAGTCTCTTGCGTTCCTTGACCTTCTTGACCGGGTTTTTAATGGATTCATCCTTGGCATACAACCCTGTTCGTGGCTGGAAATCGTCAGACAATGCCTCCTCTCTCCTCGGGACCGCCATCAATGAACCACACCGCTGCCAGCTACTAGGCCAATCTAATTACTGAACTAAAAGCAGGGTCCAATGGGCACTGTGCCAGACTATAGACCTTCCCAGCAAATGTCTTCGGTCCAAGTGATCTTCCCCGCGTCCCAATTGCAATATCATTCCCACAGAACCAAGAAAACGTAATAGCTCAACATCCGCCCCATTAAACACCCATCCTGCAAGCAAGCAGAAAGGAAATCGCCCAGCAACGATCCCAGCAGTTGCTATATCGCACTAGTGTCCTAGCATCTTGCCAGTCGCAGCAGGTAGCAAATCGCCCAGGATCCCCACTCAGGGAATGATCACCGCAGTTCCAAGATTAATGAATCCCCTCTTACGCAGAAACATAGTCACGTTCCTCAGCATACTAACCTCCAAGAATCAAAAGATACCCTTCATTTGCTCAGAGACCAGCTTACACTCCAGGATTCATGCTCAATGCTGCCCCCAGACTTCAACCGCAAATGCTAACGTACTCCTTAGTATCGTTTCTTGGAGCCCTGTTATCAATAGATTATGTAGATATGGTTTGTTATTAAACAAAGATTAAACATTAAAATAATTAATATAAATATTAAACTAACATAAACATTAAACTAATTAATATAAACATAAAACAAATACTATTTAATACATACCCCTTTTCTTAACCACCGCTTAGCTGAAGCTTATTTAAATCTTAATCAAGATGCATTTGAGCATAACAAGATACGACGACCATGAAATGAATCCCCACTTTACACTTGTTACACTCAGGTTAATTTTCTTGATCCACTCAAGGAAGTCCAAAATCTTAGATAATATCTAAACACCTATCGGTGTAACAACTCTTTCCAATTGAATGGTCATGTGGTCACCATGAAACTCAATGCATATTGTTCTATGCATGACTAAGCAACTCCCATGCCTTTGAAATATTCTCGTTATCTCGTCTTGAAACTCGAATATTTTGTTTTAGTTAAAACTGTTTTGAACTATGGAATCCAAGTTTTGTCCTAACAAGTTAAATATAATAACATTATTGCACCAAGATCTTGCACAATCCTTGTGTTGTTTTAGTGCATTTATAAAACTAATTTTAAGAGTATTAATTAGTAATTGAGGAAGTGTGATTTGACATACTAAATCAATTTCTGAAAGTTTCTCAACAACTATATGTATTATATTTAGACCTTTTAGTCATGATAATTTAGTTGAGTGGCACTAATTATATTCACACACAGTAATAACTTAGTTGAGTGCCAAGGATTTTTTATTTCTTTATAGGGAGTTTTTCTTCAAAGGATTCTTACAAGATTTTTATGTAAGATGATTTTTTGCTAATTTTTTTTTTTAAGTAAATTTCTCTTCATGTTTTTATAAATGGTTGAAAGACTAAAAAAACAAATTTAGTAACTATTTTTAAATCTTAAATCTTTATTTTTTTTACTATAAAGTGATTATTCTTTAATTTAACCTCTACATATTAAACAATCATAGGCAATAAAAAAAACCGCCAAAGCAAAAGTGATCATAAACGTGATGATGATGCTCATAGTGAAAGAGAAAGACTAAGATATCATGCCAAAAAAACAAGGGTTGCACAAACAGAGGAGACAATTATTGAATATGTAAATACATATTTACATCATAATGTTGATGAAATGGATATTGAAAATCAAGTACAAGAAGAACAAATTGAAGCTGAAGAGATCATTGTTGAAGATGTAAATAGGGACTTATATGCTAATGTTGATGAAGTCAATATTGAAGATCAAGTTCAAGAACAAGAAATTGGACTTGGTATGTATATATCATGTATTTTCCAAATTCATTTTTTATAATGAATTGTAATTTTGGATATATGTTAAATTAAATTTAATTGAATGTATAGGTGCTTTCACCATTGATGATGAAATGTTAGAAGACATTGATTGCGGCAAATATGGGAAAAAATAGCCACACATGTTGCACGATATCGTTCTATGCAAATTTATGATGACATTCTCAAACAATATTCAATAGCAGGACACGCGCAAATTTTGAGATGTTTATTAGTGTCCAAGAAGTTAAGAGGTACTACGTCATTATTGGGTATTCACAATGAGACAAAAGAGTCGAAATTGAAACAAAATGTGATAGAAAATATAAGTGATGCAATAAAAAAAATTGGAAAATCCAGGAAGAAAGATACCAAAGTTGCACGTAGAACAATTCAGACAACAATTATTTCAGTTAGTACTAGACAAAATCGTTTGACAACACAACTGGAAAAAACAATAGGAACCTCAAGAAAGACGTTATACAAACATAACAAATTCATAATGCAAATAGATGAAAATGATGAACTTGCTTGTTGGGCAATTATTTGTAGATAGCCTTACAAAGATAGAATTATATTGTACATAAATATTGGTTGGCACATGCTTGAGTTTCACCAAATTCAAGGGATGTGATACGAAAAAGAGTATCACGAAATGAATAAGAAATCCATGCAAAACATATAATGGAAATGACACAAGTACAATTGTTCAATAAATTTAAGGAGGATCATCGTGAAATTAATATGTCAATCACTACATTTGCGCAACAAAAACCATGGTATGTTAGACCTATTAATATTCGTGACACATGTTGTTGTCGTTATCATGTGGAATTTGAATTATATTATGACACTTTTCTTGAATTTGGTAAAAAAATTTGTACAAATTCACCACCTCCGCCCACAATACGTGAATTCATATCTCAAATTCTATGTGAGAGAGATCACGATGAACTATTTTACAATAAGAAATGTGTCAATGGAAAACATTGTCATCATTGTGGAAATATAGTTGTATTCCACAATAAATATCCTATTGATAATGATCAGTCGCTGTCAAATGTAACCGTTAATTGGATAAGATATGAATACATCAATTATGCTACAAGTTCTAGTGATGCACTTTCCAAACAAATTGATTTGTGAGAAGATAAAATATGTGTGACAGATTTTCTAAAGAAATTTGAAAGTGAAATTTATAAATACACCAAGCATTCACATAGAGCACGATGGCAAGACCTTCAATTCAAATAGTCTCGTGAAATTTTTCCACCTGGAACAATTTTGTTTGTGGTTTATTTTGCAGAAAACTACACAATTGCTGCACAAAAGGAGATACAAATTGAATACTATCATCTTGACCAGGTTTTGATATTTGTCCATGTTCTATATAGACATTCTCAACACAATGTTGATGGCATTGAAAGCACGTGTGACAATCGAGATGTGATTAAAGAATATCATTTTTATATTAGTGATGATCATACACATGATACACATTTTGTTCAACCTTGTATTGAAAATATTTTCTATGAATCATTAAAAAGACGTGAAGTTAAATTCAATGAACATTGGATATGGTCGGACAGATGTGCAGGACAATTTAAATCTTCACTATCATTTTTTTGGTTATGTCGACTTCATAAAGCATCGAACATTAAACATCGTTGGAATTTCTTTGAAACTGGACATGGAAAAGGTGAACATGATGGTGCAAGAGCATGTGTATATACACTAACATTAAAATTTGTATTTTGTGATTTGTCATATATTGTGCAGGTTCTTTTGGCTTATTGGAATCCAAGATATACATAGATCAATTCCATACGAGGCTGGAACCATACATGGGACTAGAGATTTACACTCTATTCAAACAAAATCCTTCCAAAACGTGTTTGCATTTGACAGTAGAAAGAAATCATGCTTTTGTCATATTTGCACTGAAAATGTTGAATCTACAGAAGTTTGTGAAAACATAACAAACAACTACGTAAAACATTGAAAACACACAGAGATTAATCCAAAGGGAAAAATGCCACTAGCAAGCTTAGAAGAATTCTAGAATCAGAAGAAATAGCAGTATCATCTGATGGCGATAGAATTTTGGATCTTGTTAGAGAAGGTAATGAAATAAACTAAAAACAATGATTGTTCATTTCATATAAATTATGTATATATAGAACTTACAAATTCTTTGTTGATTGTTCATTGTTGTCCATCCCCTTATGTGTATAGTTAATTTAATTGATTTAAAAACCCCGACGTCAATTGTAATTTGCACACGAGATGTTTTCGCTGTGATTGTGTTAGGATATTTCTATACTCCATCCTAGTCCCACCAGTATTTTGATCATTTACATTTTCAGTCATGCATGCACCTTCAGGGTTTGCATGCATTCTAGGGCTTGCATGCATTTTGCATGCATCCCAGTCATTAGTCTAGCACCTAGCCCTCAGTTAGTCAACCCCTAGGAGCTTCTCACTATTCAGTTTTAGCCCTCCAGTTGCTTAATGCGCCCTTCTTCCTTGATTTTAGGGAGCAACTCGCCCTTCTTCACCTACCAGTCCAGTTGTCACTCAGTCACACTCAGTTACAGTCAGTTACAGTCAGTTACAGTTAGTTACATTGAGTTACACTCAGTTACACCTACCAGAGTTAGTTTGACTGATGGTTGACAATTACTTGAGCATTGATGACTCCACTGATGATGATGAAGACTTCCAGTTGTGCTCCGATGATCATGATGACACCTAGTTGTGCTCCGATGACACTCTATTGATCTTATGATCACTCTGAGAGGCTAATTCGAATTTCCACCTTAGGCATTCGAATCCTCTCTACCATTGTACTATTTATTTGTCCATACTATGATTAATTAATTAGTGTGTGTGAAGTATTATTGCTTCTATCTGAGTTCTACTGTACCATATTATTCTGTTGCTCATTATACTGTATTGTTCACTCTTCTTCTATTTTCCTGCTTAATCATAATTACTCTTGTGAGGTATACATCATCTCTTAGATTTGCTGTGAGGATTTTCACATGGTATCAGAGCATGTTGAGAGTATTGTTTATCTCCATTCTTGAGAGTTTTTGCAGGTTATTACCAAGATTTCGAGTGCAGCAGTTGCAACAGTTTCTGCATTTCTGCAGTAGTAGCAGTTGCAGTTATTCTCTATTGTTTTTGCAGGTCTTCTACATCTTCAATGGATTCATATTTAGAAGGAATCCCTCTTCTTTCTCCATTCAACTATGATGAATGGAAACCAAGAATGATAGCATATTTGAAGAGCCATGATCTCTTTGATTGTTATTTTGAAAGAGAGTTCGAATCCTCTGAAGAGAATATTGACTGGTTGAATAAAGGTGACATGGCCTTTGGAACAATGATGCTTGCCTTGTGTGCATACCAAAGATTCAAATTCAAATATCGTGATGGTTTTGAAACTCTAAGAGAGTTATGGACTCCAAAAGAGTTATGGGCTCACCTGGATGAAAAATTTGGTAGAAAGAATGAAGGACTTGCTCCTAACCCATTCGAAAGCAAGCAAAGTGATGCAGTCGCTCCCCTTGATGGTCTCTAAGATCATGCACCAGTATTATCTCATATTGAAGTTGTTGACAAAGAACTTGCAGATTCTCCACTCATGCTCAAACTTTCTTCTCTTTCTATGCCAGCTCACACTCTAGATATTGCAGAAGGTCCTAAATCCTCTCTTGCACCAGAGTCTGTTGGTTTGCATCATGATCACATGATTATTTCAGAGGTCAAAACAACTACTGAAGGTAATGCATTCGCTCCTCTCCAGCTATATCTTCTTTTATACTACTATATGATCATAAATTCATGCTTTCAGAAGGTCATTGAAGAATATGGCCATGGCCATTCGCTTGGGATAATTTCTCATGCATCTACTGGTTTTGATCTCACCTCTCATGGTTCAAAGGAGATCTCAAGAAGCCATGATTCAAGTCTTGTATCTAATTTGGGTTCTAAGCAATTACTGCTTGGGAAAATTTCTCATGCATATGATAGTTTTGATCTCACCCCTGCTAGTTCAAAGGAGATCTCAAGAAACTGTTTTGAAAGTCTTAAATTTGATTTTGATTTCAAGCAAACATGTAATAGTTCTTTTTGGAATAATCTCACCCATGGTGGTTCGAAGGAGAAGACAAAGGACTATATGCACATTCAAAAATTTGATCCTACCTCAGCTGATTCAAATCACAGGTTCAAGGATCATTCTAATACTGTTGGATTTGTTCTCATCACATTCGATCTGAAGAGCAAGTACAAGCACATGCTTTTTGAGCATGATCCACTTCTTCCCAAGAAGAAGATACCTCCAGATATATGACCAAGCATCACACATGCTTGAGTTTGGAGCATTTATTTTTATGTGTGCCTTACATTCTATTTTTGTGAGGAGGGGGTATGTTTCCCATGAAATTTTTCCACTTCCTTGGTTTATTGATTGTTATTATTCATTGTATTGGGTGACCTTTGGTCTTAGTTACCAGGGCCCAGGATGGATTAAGGGGGGGTGTTAGGATATTCTTATACTCCATCCTAGTCCCACAAGTATTTTGATCATTTACATTTTCAGTCATGCATGCACCTTTAGGGTTTGCATGCATTTTGCATGCATCCTAGTCATCAGTCCAACACCTAGCCCTCAGTTAGTCAGCCCCCAGGAGCTTCTCACTATTCAGTTTTAGCCCTCCAGTTGCTTAATGTGCCCTTCTTCCTTGATTTTAGGGAGCAACTCGCTCTTCTTCACCTACCAATCCAGTTGTCACTCAGTCACACTCAGTTACAGTCAGTTACAGTCAGTTACACTCAGTTACACTTAGTTACATTGAGTTACACTCAGTTACACCTACCAGAGTTAGTTTGACTGGTGGTTGACAGTTACTTGAGCATTGATGACTCCACTGATGATGATGAAGACTTCTAGTTGTGCTCCGATGATCATGAGGACACCTAGTTGTGCTCCGATGACACTCTATTGATCTTATGATCACTCTGAGAGGCTAATTCGAATTGCCACCTTTGGCATTCGAATCCTCTCTACCATTGTACTATTTATTTGTCCATACTGTGATTAATTAATTAGTGTGTGTGAAGTATTATTGCTTCTATCTGAGTTCTACTGTACCATATTATTCTGTTGCTCATTATACTGTATTGTTCACTCTTCTTCTATTTTCCTGCTTAATCATAATTACTCTTGTGAGGTATACATCATCTCTTAGATCTGCTGTGAGGATTTTCACATGAAATTTTCCCACTTCCTTGGTTTATTGATTGTTATTATTCATTGTATTGGGTGACCTTTGGTCTTAGTTACCAGGGCCCAGGATGGATTAAGGGGGGGTGTTAGGATATTCCTATACTCCATCCTAGTCCCACCAGTATTTTGATCATTTACATTTTCAGTCATGCATGCACCTTTAAGGTTTGCATGCATTCTAGGGTTTGCATGCATCCCAGTCATCAGTCCAGCACCTAGCCCTCATTCAGTCAGCCCCCAGGAGCTTCTCACTATTCAGTTTTAGCCCTCCCCCAGGAGCTTCTCACTATTCAGTTTTAGCCCTCCAGTTTCTTAATGCGCCCTTCTTCCTTGATTTTAGGGAGCAACTCGTCCTTCTTCACCTACCAGTCCAGTTGTCACTCAGTCACACTCAGTTACAGTCAGTTACAGTCAATTACACTCAGTTACACTTAGTTACATTGAGTTACACTCAGTTACACCTACCAGAGTTAGTTTGATTGATGGTTGACAGTTACTTGAGCATTGATGACTCCACTGATGATGATGAAGACTTCCAGTTGTGCTCCGATGATCATGAGGACACCTAGTTGTGCTCCGATGACACTTTATTGATCTTATGATCACTCTGAGATGCTAATTCGAATTGCCACCTTAGGCATTCGAATCCTCTCTACCATTGTACTATTTATTTGTCCATACTGTGATTAATTAATTAGTGTGTGTGAAGTATTATTGCTTCTATCTGAGTTCTACTGTACCATATTATTCTGTTGCTCATTATACTGTATTGTTCACTCTTCTTCTATTTTCCTGCTTAATCATAATTACTCTTGTGAGGTATACATCATCTCTTAGATCTGCTGTGAGTATTTTCATAGATTGCACCTTTAGACAACAAAGAAAAGGTGAAATATTATTTGATGCAATGCACTGAAAGAAATATAAAGTTAATGGAGGACTACAATGACAAAGGATTTACATATGAGAGAGGATCCATCATTTTAAAAGGTTATTTTTTTCAACAAACCCATATGATTGAAAATTATATTTACTTTCAAGATTATGAAACTGATGTTATATGTTGTCAATATAGTCATTTAGTATGTGCATCTCGAATAAAATTAATACAAGTTTCATCGAAAAAAAATTAAAAACTAGAAAATGGAAAATGTCCAAATATGACCATGAACGAATAATTGACGGCATTCCATTGCGATGTTTTTAATCAATTATCTTTCAAATTGGCTTGTAGACTCAAAAAATTCTATCATAAAATAAGGATTCAAATATATGCATTCTTTAATTTTTTTCTTCTACTCCATCAATCTCTAATTTGTGACATGCACACTTTTCTTGGAATGATTTTTCTGGCAAGTGAAAAATGAATGCATCAAGATGGTTGTAAAGTTTGATTTTGCACATACATTGATTGATGCTAAAAATAGTTGAAGAAAATAGTTTTTTTAATTTGTTAAAATATTTTATCAACATTTAACTTGTGTAGATGAAGAAAATGTATGTTTATTTGAAATTTGTATATTGTTGATTGTCAATTGTGTACATGTATTCAATTATCTTAGATTTACTCAAGAATATATCATATAATAGTTCTACCTTCTCATATACTTTACAATGTGTCAATTAAAATTGATTGCAAAAATGTTTAACGTAAAGTCTTTTCATTGCTTACTCCTTGTTAAGTGTTGGTACATGGTGTGCTACTAGCTAAGTTAAATTGTGTTTTTACATAATGTCCAATCTTACAAGTATTTAATTATATTTACTTGAATCAAAGTGTACAATTAATAGTTGTGATTCAAGTGTACAATTAATAGTTGTTTATATGATCAGATGGAATTGAACAAAATTATTTAAGTTCACATAACTGAAATCATGACAAATGGAGATAACAATCATTTAATTTTTAATCACAAACAAGGACTCCAGGATTGTGAAGCTTATGTTCAATTATAGCAATGGTTATTTACAACAAACCGATGAAAATTCATCAAACTGTTGTCTAAAATCATTGCTTTAATTTAGCATAAGATTCGCAATCCTGAAATCCTTGCTTATGATTAGAAAACAAAAAATCGTTAAATCTCCATTTGCCATGATTTCAGCAGCATCTATAGTTCACCGACTACGAAATTGTTACCTGAACATTGAACATATGGATCATTAGTTAAAAATTGAAAGTATGAATCATTTAAGTTCACATAACTGAACTCATGGCAAATGGAGATAACGATCATTTGATTTTTAATCACAAACAAGGACTCCAGGATTGTGAAGCTTATGCTAAATTAGAGCAATGGTTATTTACAACAAACCGATAAAAATGAATCAAATTGTTGTCTAAAATCATTGTTCTAATTTAGCATACGATTCACAATCTTGAAATCCCTGCTTATGATTAAAAAACAAAAAATCGTCAAATCCTCATTTGCCATGATTTCAACAACATCTATAGTTCACCAACTACGAAAGTGTTACCTGAACATATGAATCATTAGTGAAAAATTGAAAGTATGAATCATTTATATAAGATTCAAGTCTATTGTACATACAATCTACAACACACTTCCAAACAAACTTGAATTGAATTTACAAACTTGATCTTTTCGATTTAAGCATAGTTACGATGAGATCATATTTTACGAAACATGTGTATATGTAACATACATGTACTTTAAACATTAAAACATGTGTACTAAATACAAGGATTAATTTGAACATTACATGTACTCTAGATATTTAAACCAATATCCTAAAACCATTTCAAGATTGAACTTTAAACTAGATATAAGATTGATTATCATTAGGAAAGAAAATCGTAACTTGTACATAGAAATTTAATAATACATACATTCATGAACATCATGCAAAATCATATTCTAATAATTTACCACACAAAAGTATGCTATGTAATTAGCCAAAAAAAAGGTTAGATTATCCAAAGCAAATACATAATATGTAAGTTCAATGTACATATATAATCCAAAAATAAAGTTCCTGAATGTCCAAAACAACTACAATATATGTATCAACATGCAGATATTTGCAATATGGTAGTATGAGAAAACAAAAAAAAACCAATAAAAATATTTCTCTAAATCAAAGTCCACCAATATCCTCCACTGTGGTTTTCCTTTTGTCTTGACAAATCCCAACCTGCAACATGTATAAAAGCAAATTATGAATCTCATAAATTATTTAAACAATTTTAAACTGAATTCAAAAGTTAAAATATTAAACTTATAAAAATAAAATTGAAAAGAATAGTTCAATTATAAACAAAATTATCTCAGTCCCAATGTCCATGTCCATCAAGAACCAATATCCTCACCAGCAATGTCCTTATTTTCCTATGTTTCTTGAAATTTAAATTTTATTAATAAATAAAACATTGTGCAAGTAAAATAAACTAAAATTAAGCAATTCACTTAAAACTAAAACAAAAAAATTGAAAACATGAGCTCACAAGAGATGGAAAATCATAAAAAAAGTTGGAACCTAAATTAACCTGCATGGATAAAACCATTTTCAATTTCAAAAGGTGTTCACATTAACAATATGATACATAGATTACTTAAAATTCTAAAAAAGGATACAATCTATTTCAAACATAAATATAAATATGTAAATAATAAATATACCTCTCTGAGATGCTCTTCTACATTTTCACTAGTGGAGAGTCGAAAATCATGTTCATTCAACATTCTAGAAAACTGCAATCAATAAACATTTACGTAATATATTTATTACTATATAACAAAAATACATAATGTAACGAAAAGTTCAATTCAAAATGAATAAAACAATTAAATAGATTGTATGTACATAAACAATGGACCTCTCCTATACTCGATGTGTCATGGGATAGGACATTTGAAGCTGTATCGCGACAAACCTTAGCATAAGCCCTAAGATCTTCAATGATCATTGCATCTACCTCATCATTCATTTTGTAAACAAACTTTTGACGAATAGTGGCTCAAGCCCTCTCGAACCAATCCCACATCAACTCTTACAAATTTCAACGTTAAACCTTCGGCAACATAATCCCATACAGTTGTCCCAAGTTGGGATGTGGGCTCCATCTCCAATTTTAAAGTCACAAGCCTAGCCGGGCGAGATATCTGGGATGGAGGTCGAAGAGTTGTTGTAACGTCCCCACCCTTGGACCCAGTGCAAGGAAGGGAACCTGATGCCATTCTATGGGGCTTTTCAAAAACTCAGCCATATTAATTAGATTCACAGCTATTGGCTTGGTTTTGCAACCAAGCTTAGTGCTATGGGCACCTATCAACAAGTGATAGCAGTTTCAAATTTGAAAGGAAAAACAATTGTAAATCTAAATCTAAAACTAAACTAAACTAGCATGTGCATTTGAAAACAAGAACAAGAAATAGAATAAAGAATAACTTTGTATTAAGAATAGGGGCAAGCAAGTGCTTGCAATGGTGATACCTCCAAATGGTGAAGATTGTTGAGTAGCTCCAAGGGTGAGCAGCTTCAAACTCCAAAGGTCCCTTCTCCAAGGTAGCTACAATGGCCAAAAGCTCATGGGAGATTTTGACAGCATGAGGATAGGATGATGGATGGATGGAAAGTGAGGAGCCCCTACCACCTTTTTATAGTTTTTGGTGGTGGGGAATACCATTATGGTTTTGAGGAAACCAATGGTATTGACCAACATGGTTTAGGTACCTTTTCCCTCCTTTTTCTTTTTTTGAATATTTTGAATATTTTTATTCCCTTTTTAATATTTTTGGGAATTCTGGACCCTTTTTGAGGAAAAATATTCATTTTGAGTGGAAAAAGGGGTGTATTAAGGTCTTTTGGTGACCTTTTGGTGGCTTTAGAGGCTCAAATGGTGGAAAAGTGGACAAATGGGTCATGTGAATAAGGAAATGAGCTAGTGAGCACTTTTTGGGTGTTAACAGATTGCCCCCTGATGTGTGAGGGCAGGAGCTCATCGTATGGCCGATAGACATCATAGTTCTTTTGTCATTTTTCTAGGGTTTGGGGAAGAGAAGAGATCGATTGGAGACTGGATCCACGGCCCTTGGAAGTTGCAAAAAACAAAACATATTACATGGCCTCAATATGAATGAGGAATAATCTCTGATAACGGACGAGGCGGGCATACCCATGCTCGTATCAAGACATATACATAACAATTAGTCCCAAGAATGGGGGACCTGAAAAATACATAAAAAATATACTGGTACATCCTAATGGTCCAGAGGGGACATTATTTTGGGATGTACTCATGATCATAACATGACTGATCTCAATAACTGATACACTGGAATAAGTGATGAACTGCTGAAACTGAAGGTGTCCAACATCTGTAGGGACGCAATGACTGTGAGTCATCTCTGAGAAATATATGTAATTGTATACTCGAGGGAGTATAAAACTGGGGTACATCTGAATACTGTCGCCATGCGCAACCCGGATATCTATAGAAAAAAGGTAACTGGTTGTTTCCATAGGTAGACTCTCAAATGTGGGAGAGGCAGGTGGTATCCGGGGTCTTCGACTAAAAACTGAAAGGATCAATACCCTGTGCGAGTCTCAACGATGCGATCAAGGTGTTGAAGTTGAGCATGTGTGAAACACGGGGGGTTCACTCAGTGAAATTGTTACATAGCACGATCGTTCGCATGATATTAAAGAATACCCCTAATTTCACTAAATATTGGAAAATGCATACTAAAATTGTATTGTTGAATCCCCCTCCCAATATGCCTTTCCAATTAAGAAAACCCCTAGTTTCACCAGATATTGTAGGTATCCATTTTTATCAACCCATTTTTAACACCCCCTTTATATCATATTATCAAGTTGTAACAAACAGGATCCCAGCCACATCTTAGTATAAGCAAGCAAGATGCTAAATAAAATAATAGTATAATGCTAATAATGATCCCACTAGGATTGCATGGGCGACTGATCAGTTTGTAGCATTGGAGAGTGGAAAACCCAAATAAATAGTATCGGGGAAGGCAAAATGCATAAAATGCAACCTAGTCAAGAGATCAATGATAACAAAGAATGTAAAAGACCAATAGTCCAATTATTAGTGCAATGCTTAGAAAATATGATAATTGAAAATGTTTCACACCACAACCTGCCAATCTATCAATTTTATATCATGTAAATACAAATATAGCCATAGAGAACTCATGTTTTCTATAAGCTTAATAAATTAATCTCCATAAAAATTCAAAATTGAAACCCTTTTTTGGAAGGATGCCCCTACCTTCCTATCAGAACAAACATCATTAATGTTTGAACCCAAATGAACATAGAACAATTCCTTTTACTTTTCAATAACACCATATGATCATGTGCATAGCTTGGATTTGGGTCATTCACAAGATCAAATCAATTGCCTCCACTTCCTCTACATTTATTCTTGCAATCACGAGAATTAACAACATTTAGTTACCTTTTCTTGAGTTATATCTAGTTTTTTTTTTAATCTTTAAAGGATAGGGGAAAATATCCATTGTTAGGCTTCAAGCATGCAATAGTTATAAATATGCACAGATAGTGAAACTTATATGATACCATTTCATGGTAACGATAACACATAGGGTATGTAAATAAGGATTTAGAGTTTCACCTATGTTCATGTTAATTCCAATATAATATTAAGACAGATGCCTTGCATATAATAATTGAAATTACAATTATGAATGTGCCAAATATAACTCAATCTAACAACTATTCCTAACTGGCAATGTGAAAATATTAAAGAAGAATATAAAAAGTTGAAATAAATAATTAGTCAAGAGACATTGATCTAACTTTTCTTGGTTCCAGTGAACCAAGAAAGTTTGATCTTGCTTTTCTTGGTTGTCGTGGAGCAAGGTTTAATTGAATCTCAATTCCCACCTTAACCCTAACCTAAAAAGATGAACAGTTTAATCGTTTACCTGAATTCCTACAAAAATACAATACAATTGTTCAAGTCAAGAACTCCCATTTAACTACATCTCTTAACTTAAAGATGAAAAACAATATAACATCAATTCAAACCAAGCCTAAATGAGCTATTAAATGAGGATTTCTCAAGGACAATAATCCAAAGAGAATTCCATCAATATTATCATTGGTACACTATTATCAAATTTAAGCAAAACTTAGGATCATAAGCAATATCAAATAAAAATGGAAGGTCCTTAAGTTTTAGGTGGGTATGAATTGATCTTGTGATTTGGACGTATGAATCCAACACACGATTTGGAGGTTATTCCTCAACACTCCCAAATAAAATAACCCCCAATATTAATATTACTATGTCAAATTAAAAACCCCCCTTGACCCCTTAATACGGTTGCAATATATTTTTGAGTTTTTTAAGAGTATTCAACCCCCCAATATGAATGGACGTGATATGATATTGCCTCACTAGTGAACCCCCCGTGGTGTGAAACAACCATTTGGAGAGGCAGTGAGGACTCTTCTCGAAATGATTCGTAGGCACTCGTCATAAATGGTGATGAGTCCAAGACACAGGGACCTCTAGGTCTATCCTCTGGAATAAATTTGGTTGTCGTCGACAGAGGGAGACCAACAACTATTAAGGCAATGATGTTTCCTTGATAGGAGCACGAGGTGTAGAACTGAAGTGTGGTAGTATTGATGGTAGGACTGTCATACTTGTGGCGATGGGGAGTAACTGGGGTCATATAGTGGGTAGACTCAAACTTCCTTTGTTCGAGCACGATGACATGGTTGACATGGCAGCGTAGGGAACTGACTCGTAGGTGTGGGGTATCATTGTTTTTAAGGACTGAAAGGTATGTATTAGCTCTTGGGGGGGGGACGAGCTGATGGGTGCTGTCGAGGGATTCTCAGGGTGACATACTGTAGAATACTTTGAACAAAGGCGACCAAAATGGGGAAGCTGCCATATGAGTAGACGTGATCTGTTCTGGAGCCGAGAAGCACCATTGGGTCCTTCTTCGTAGTTTTAATGAGCTCCAAGAAGGGATAAAAGTGTGCTCTGAAATGGTACTATCCTGTGGATTTCGTGAGCCCAGGACTGTTCTTGCTCATTGGTGCTTTCATTTTTAAGGAGTCTGAAAACGATAAGAAGACTCTGCAGTGGTTGTGAGTACCGTCCTGTGGTTTTTTACGAGCCCAGGATGGTGATTGCTCGTGGTCGCTTTCATGTTTAGAGAGTCTGAAAGCGGTAAGGAGACTCCATTGGTGTTATTTTTCGTAAGTTAGTCTCCAAGGCCCGAAAAAGCATAAAATGATGCAAATGGAGAACTCTTCTAGCCGATGTGACTAGAGTATTCCTTTTTTGTAATTAGTCTACAAGGTCCGGAAAATGGGTAAACTTATACCAGGTAGACACCCTTTCAGATACGTTTAGCGAGCATGAAAGGAAGCAAGGTTGCTCGGTGATCTTTTCATTGTTTTAGGAGTCAGAAAAGAGCTTAACAGAAACTCCCTAAGTGCCTTTTTTGTAAAAGGGATTGCTCGGCCTGAAAAAAGGGGTAAAACTATACCGAACAAAAAGGGATTGATGAGAGCGAGAAAAGGTCCCAAGCACCATCATGAGTGCGAAAAAACTGGTTCTGGTGACATAAATATTGTCAAAAGGGGGCCACGGCCAAAGTGGCACGCAAACCGGGGCGATGAGAGGGCATTTTGAAAAAGTGCCCAAAACATATGGGCGTGAGAGCGAGAAATGATCTCAAGCGTCATCACGAGCACGGGAAAACTGAATCCGGCGATATGAAACTCACTAAAAACGGACGACGATCGATGTGGCACGCAAACCGAGGCGATGAGGGGGTATGGAAAAAATGTCCGAAAAAATTGGAGGTGAGAGCGAAAAAATGATCTCAAGCATCATCACGAGCGCGAAAAATTGAATCCGGCGATATAAGATTCGTCAAAAACGGACGACGACCGATGTGGCACGCAAACCGAGGTGACGAAGGGGCATGGAAAAAATGCCCGAAAAATATGGACGTGAGAGTGAGAAATGATCTCAAGCATCATCACGAGCGCGGAAGAATTGAATCCGACGATATAAGATTCATAAAAAACGGACGACGGTCGATGTGGCACGCAAACCAAGGCAACGAGGGCGTGAAAAAAGGTCAAAAAATGGACCTGGTGAAAACAGGAAAAGGAAAGAACTGTCATGAAGTTCTCGCTGTTCTGATTCCAACTGGTACCAACGGTTTGAGAAAACGGGACGTCGTATGACACCGGAATGGTTGTTTGAAAAAATGGTGGAATCTCTATAAATAGGGCGTGGGGCCCATATGACGTGTCATTGTTACGTGTGAGTTTGGCAGAGCAGTCAGAGCTCTTTTTTTATTTTCAGGAGATTTGACCGTTGGTTTTCGATTCCGCGAGTTTCAGGGTAACTCTATTTTCCTTAGCCTTTTCAATTATGTCTTTTTGGTTAGCGGCGGGCCCCCCGAAGGCCGCGAAATTCCATGTTGGCCTTCCAACGTGGAATATCACGGGTTTCGGCTCCTTTGCCGCAATGGGACATCGCGGGTTTGAGGCTGACAGTCGCGATGTTCATCCCGAGTATGGAGGAAACAGTCGCGATGTTCATCGCGACTGTCTGGCCAATACCCGCGATGTTCATCGCGGGTTCTTTTTATGGAAGCCGCGATGATCATCGCGGCTTTTGATGGAAAAGCCGCGATGGTATTTTTGAAATTTTTTTCTATGGTGCTAAAAGTTTCTTTGTTTTTTGGCAGGATGCTGAGGAGACCATTGACTTCATGGAGAGAGCGAGAGATGGAGGAATATTTGATGGTTCGGATTCGTACAGATCAGGGGGTCGACAGGCTTTGGCAGTGGGGTGGACTGCTAAAGTTCGCTCAGATTCCACCAATGCGTTCAGTAGGACCCCTACTGAACAAGTTGGTGAGTTGGTGGGTACCTGCAGAGGGTGCCTTTGTTGTTGGGGGTGAGAGGTTGGAGATCACCCTCACAGATGTTTATTTTCTTACTGGGTTACCTCGCTTAGGGGAGGTGGGGGACCTTTTGTCGAGGATCCCGGCAGCTGTTGACATGGAGGATCTCCTGGAGACTTTCTGTGTCGCTGGGGCGATTGTGCAGAACATCACGCTGAGTCTGAGATCACTGCGAGAGTGGGACATGCGGGCTGTCAGGGCTTGTGTTCTGCGGGTGTTGGGTGCCGCGGCGCCACATCGTTTGTCAGGGGGGACAAACGATGATGGTGGATTCTATGCTGAGGGGGACCTATTATGCATGGGGTCAGATGTTTTTAGATGGTGTCCGAAGAGATCTGGACAAGGTCAGTCGGGAGGGGGGGAGAGTTCTGCTATGCCTCCTTTCTGTGTTCTTTTTTCTGTTGAGCGAGTACCGACTTTGCGACCACGGGTGCCCATTCGTGATGGTTTGGTGAGCGAGCCGCGGATGGTGCGGTGGGGGCAGATGATGCCTCGCGGTGGTGGTTGGTATCCGTGGGTTCTTCTCGCAGGAGATGTACGAGCAGTGGGAGCAGATCCCCCTGCTGATTGAGGACTATCCATATGCTGGTATGGATTACCGAGGAGATCCAGAGATGCCTCGAGCCCAGGGACATGCCTGGGGTTTAGATGGTATGTTTTGTTCTCTACTATATCATGTGTTTCTAGATTTATTGGTTATGATTATAGTTAGATATGTATATGATGGTTTATTTGCATTGTGCAGATGTTGGTCCTATTCCACCGGCTGACTATGTGGCTCGCAGGGGGACGAGCGATGGTGGTTGCTCCACCTTCGGCAGTTGTACCGCCTCCACATGGTCGAGGATTTGGGGCTTGTGGTCGAGGGGCTGGCCCTCGAGATGATGCTGTCGCTGGTGTCCGAGAGACACTGGATATGATTCTAGTAGGATTCCCAGAGGATGGGTGGAGAGACTTAGTTCGGGACATCATCGAGCGATGTTTCGATGCGCCACGTGAGTGGCGCTCGATCCTGCTTGAGGGCAGCGTTGCTGGCAGTTGAGTACAGTGATGGTGTTCGGGATGATCCGGCAGGGCCGGCGGAGAGGAGGATTCGTCTACGAGATGATCCAGCGGGTCCGGCAGAGAGGAGAGTTCGGGCTCGGCATGATCTAGCGGGGCCGGCGAAGGAGGTGCCAGAGGAGCCCAGGGACCGTGATGATTAGATGATATGTATTTGCCCCCAAATGCTGAAGAGCACATGGGGAAGCTCTTATTTGTACGGCTGATGTATTTTTGTATATTGGGTGCTGAGGGCACCTATTTCATGTTTTGACTATACTATGATGTATATATATATATTGATGTTGACATATGGTCGTGTATGCACATGGATGCATTTGTTGTCTTTTTGTTCGCCCGTGGAGGCATGTTTGATTTTCTGTATGCCCGTGGAGGCACATGATATGCACGTGGATGCAACATTTTGATTTTGGTATATGCCCATGGAGGCACATGTAATGCACATGGATGCACATTTTGTTTTGGTATATGCCCGTGAAAGCACATGTTATGCACGTGGATGCATTTTTGTCATATTTAGATATATGCCCGTGGAGGCACATGTGATGCACGTGGATGCATTTTCTTTATGAAATGATTTGATTGGTGTGCCAGTCAAGTACGTTGTTGGCCATATGGTCTGCTACACTATTGAGGTTTCTTGGGACATGTGTGAATGAAATGGATTCAAACTGTCGAATCATTTGTTTAGTGCGCAAAAATTTTCTGAAAAGACAGGGATCGCGTACCTGGTAATCATTGTTGAGCTGGGAAACAAGGAGTTGTGAGTCCAAGAAAACGTTAAGGTGATGTATGCTCATTTGGAGAGCTGCGGCCGGGAGACCGGTCACGGCATCATATTCAGCTTGGTTGTTGGTGGCAGCACCTAAACACACTCCGTCGATGGGGATCAACTCATGTGAAGGGGAATATATTACCCAAGCTGCGGAGGCCAGATTAGGGGACCAACGGCTTGCACCATTAGCGAAACCGACGTAGCAGAGTGGAACATGTTTGTGAAAGGGATCAATGGCAGGGGTCGACTGGACAGAGGGGTATCTAGTGGAAATCGTGTAAATGGTGTTAATTTCTTCTGAGGAGGAAGATGGTGGGGGATGAATGGGTCGTTGTTTCTGACGAACGGGGGGGGGGGGGGGTACATCAGGCCGTGTGTCAATGTGGTGCCCTATAATGGCGGGGTCAAGACCAGGCATTTCGGTATAGGACCAAGCAAAGACATCACGGAATTCTTGGAACAGTTTTTTGTATTCTCCAATCTCATGCTCACTGCAAGAGGCTCCTAATGTAATGATTTCAAGGGCACCAGGTGGGTCAGAGATATCGATGTGGATGACGGGTGAGATATTGGCCATGTTACCTTCCTCAAAGGCATCAGGAGCAGGAATAGGATCCTTAAACTAGTCGACTTTAGTAGGAAGGAAATGTTTGGACTCAACCGTGAATTGGGTAGCGGTGGTGGATAAGGTCTCTTCTGGGAGGAAGTATGAACAATGGTGCATATCTTCCCAGGGGTAATCGGGGGCAGTAAGAGCCTCTAGAATCTCCTCATCATTGCGGAAACTTTGAGTGGTTAAATCAGTTGACGAGGTAGTAGTAGTCGAAGAGATCATATAAATGGTGTTAATCTCTCTGGATGAGGATGATACGGGAGGGTAGATTTCCTCGATGAGGGGAGGAGATATTTCTAAATCGATGTTATTCAACTCGTACAACGCTGCTCTGTATTCTGGGATATCAGGACAGTGATGTGAGTAATGGCCGTAAATACCGCATATCGCACAAGGGTGGTTGGTACACAGTGATTTATCACGAGGCTTGGGGTTTGAGTCGATTTTGACAACCGGGATGTTGGGGTCGTCGTCAAGCATTTGCATGTGTTCCTGTAATGCAGTTAACTATGGACATTGATGAGTTGGATGGCCTAACTCATCACACAACGAGCATTTAGGAGGAGCACGGAACACGGGGGGAGGTTTAACTGCTTTGGGTGGGGGTATCGCAGTGTATGGTTGTGGGCCTCTGCTCCCAGTGGGCCTGATGAGAGGAGGGGGATTCGTAGATGACGAAGGGGTAGTGATACCGGGAGGTGGTTGAGTAGAAGTGACAATGGGTTGCACCGGTTGCAGGATGACATTTGGTGTCGGCGGGGGAACGGGAGGCGAAATATACCACACGAGTAATCCCAATGTTAACCCAGGGAGACTAAGGGTAGCCATAACCGGAGCGCTTACTACGCCTGAGGGAGGAAATAGAAAGGGGATTGTGTGGATGGGTGTAACACCAATGTGACTAGGGACCAATGGTGGTTTTGGTAACAGGGATGGTTGATTGTTGGGTGTTTGTGTATTGTGTGAAAGAGTACAGAGGTCAGCGACGTGGGTCTCCGGTGGCGGTGGTGGAATGGATTGGAATGTAGAAGTCATCGGCGCGTCGGAGTAAAGTCCGGGTCCCATGGAGGAAACAAACGAGGTAGTTGCACCACAAACAGGTTGTTCAACCATAGGGAGAACATTTTCAGGTGCAGCGGGGGACTTGGAATCGTAATAGGTGAGTTGGTCGACCTTGACCACGCGTCCGTCATGAGGGAACATCATGGTACGAAAAACGGATGAGGCGACAGCTCGCATGGCATACATGTAGCTGCGGCCAAGTAAGAGGTTATAGTCAAGTTGGGAATTGATGACCTCTATGTCAATGAGCACGGTTTTACCAGCCAGCTGGACAGGGACATTAGCGAGGAGACCTTGGGGTTGAGCCGAACGGCCGTCGTAGGCTCGTAATGCGGTGGTGGACTGCTGGAGAGTAGGAGATCCCAACTTCTGCCAAACGAATGTGGACATAACGCATGTAGAGGAACCTTCATCGATAATGCACCGATGGATGACAAGATTCCGAACGGAAACAGAAACTTGGAATGCTAAAGTGGAAGGCAAGAGTGGTTCGGACTGGTCTGAATCGAAGGCCATCAGTTGTGAATCATTGGGGTCAATAGCGCCAATGGTAGAGAGAAAAGTCTTGCGCTGTGAAGGACAGTTTTTTAAGACTTCTAAAGCAGACATGGCTGCGGGAGACTGGGCTAAGTTATCTACAATGCTGTAATTCGATGCAGCACGAGCATTGGGATTATTGTTGATGCGACGAAGTGGGAAGCGAGGTGCTTTAGAAGCGCCATCGAGTGGAGCCGGAGGTATACGTAACGTCTGATCTGTGGGATGAACGTTAGTGTTCTTGTCGGCGGGAGGGGCTTCAGGGGTGGAGCCATATTGGTTTCGGCGGGTTTGGAGGTTGGCATCTGCGGATGACATCATTAACAAGTGGTGGGTATCTGAATCGAACATGGGTTGATCAGGAGCGGCATAAGTGATTTGTTGTTGTGGTGGCGCGTTTCCCTGAGGGGGAGCTAATGGCTGAGTGTTCACTACGCCTTGGGTTGGAAAGGGGTTTTGCAGCACCAAAGGTTGATGTTGAGGTGGTGTAGGGTTGGGTGGCGCCTGAGGAGCCGCTTGCCCTTGACGATGGGCATCGTCAGTCCAGAGTTGCCGAGCTCGCTCCAAATGTGGGCAAGCATGTGTGTAATGGCCATAGACCCCCGCAAATAGAACAAGGATGGTTTGTTCTAAGGTTATTGTTTTTGGGCTGCCTGGGATGACGATCCGGATTCTGGTTGGGAGGAGCAGCATTGTTGTTATTTGGGGGATTGGGAGGTGGTAGACCTTGATTGTGCTGTTGATTGTTGCCGCGGTTACGTCCTCTTCCACAGTTTTGTTGTCCACCCTGGTTGCGTTGGTTGTTTTGATGTTGGGGCTGATTGTGTTGTGTGTACACTTGCCCTTGAGCAGCGGGAGGATTTTGGTTTACCGCAGGTGCGGGAGCAGGTTGCGGTGGATAATAAGCTGGTGGGGCTGGAGGTGGTCCAGTTACCTGCTAGGGTTGTTGGTAACCCTGAGCTATTGGAGGTGTTGGGTTAGCTGTTGTAGCTAGCTGTGGGTAATATATTGGTTGTGGCGGAAACTGAATTTGGTTTTGGGTGGCCGGTTGGTTAAAGTATGTGGGTGGTACATATGTCGATGGCGCTTGCCCATAGCAATGTTGTGGACAAGAGGGTCCATGAGTGTGATGAGTCTGATTCATTGGAGCGTATGAAGTTGTCGCTCCAGAATTAGATGTAGCCCTAGAGAGGTCTGGGGCATTTATGGTGCTCACCATGCTAAAAGGTTTAATTTGCGGTGTGACCTGGCCAATAATACCGTCAGTGGCATGTGATGCCCCCGGCGCGTCACCACGTGAAGAATCGCCTCGTGGGGCGTCTGGTATGATGGTGTAGAGATAGCCTGATTGGGCGTAAATTAGGTCGAATTGCTGAGCTTTTAGGATAGCTTCTTCCTTTGACTGGGGTCTTTCGGAGGCTACGTCTTTTGCTATGAGGGGTAGGAGTGATTTAAGAAACCAGTCCAAAAATATACGGTCATCCAGTTTAATCTTACAGAGGCTACGACGCTTGTGCCACTCATGGATGTGGTCCGTGATGTGGGTAGCTGTGTTTTGTCTGCAAGACAATAGTATTTCAACTCCTGCATCGTAACGTACAGGTAGCTGAAAAAACTGAAGGAAAGTGGAGGCGAGAGACATAAAAGTCTGGTGGGTCCCATGTGGTTGTTTGATGTACCACTTGGCTGCAGAGCCAGTGAATGTTCATTGCAATAGTCTTAGACGAATGGAGTCATCCACTATGGAGTTAGATGAACACCATAGGTGAAAAGACATTATGTGGTTTTGAGGGTCCTCTCCAGGTTTTCATTCAAACTTGGGTATGTCTGACGGGAGCTTTGTAGGCATGGGTGGCCATGTAGGGTTGTGCCTGATAGGATCGTTGGTTAGCCTGGCTAAGTCTGGT
The DNA here is from genome assembly GCA_027924585.1 of Larix kaempferi. NCBI lineage: Eukaryota > Viridiplantae > Streptophyta > Pinopsida > Pinales > Pinaceae > Larix > Larix kaempferi. Next base: position 8,568,826 of record BSBM01000769.1, on the reverse strand, counting down.
AAGTTTAGACTAGCCATGTAAGGTAAACTAGCAGATGGGTGTGGCTTAGTGACTGGGACATGCCTATTCATGGTGGCATGATATAGTGGTCCAGTAGCCCCTAAGGGTATGCTAGGTATTAAAGATATGTGTCCTCCAACAGTTGTGGTTTGGTATGGGCCAGCATTTCCAAGTGCAACATGGGTTACACCAGGGTTAGGAATAATAGTAGGAATTCTTGGGATCTGGGTTGTGGTAATGAGAGGGGGTGTGACCCCTATGTTTGGCATACCCATAATAGGACGTAGTCCTGTGTTGGGCATTCCTAAAGGTGGAGTGTCCCCCATATTAGGCATACCTAGGGGGGTGGTTGTTGCCATGGATGGCACCGCAGTAGAGGGGTTTGTGGATGTATCTCCTATAGATCTGGTAAAAAGTGGGTCGAATTGTGTTCCAGCCATGAGGTTGGTTGGTAATAATTCAGTAGGGTTTTCAGATTCAGCCTCAGAATCTGATGTGAAGTGAGGCATGTCAGAATCGGATGACTGTATGTTTGGCCGATGACGTGTCGAGTCAAGGGATAAGGCTCGACGTTAGTGACGTGGAGAGCCAAGTAGACTGAACTGAGGGGGTTCACCCTGAAGACGACGAGATCGTCTAAAATTCTCAATGGTGAGAAATATGTTTTGTAAAAACATTTCAGTGTAAGATGGTGATGTATAAAAAACTCGAAACCCTAATGCAACCAAGGGTGCAAAAAAGGGGAGTGAAAATAAAGGCTCTCAGGCCAAAAAATCAACCTCAAAAAGCACTTATTATAGCAGCTGTGCTATAAAAAGTGGAGGGATGTAACAAAAATGGTCAGAATACCAACAGTCAAACAGCTTCTAGAAAAAAGAGGTGCTACTAGACCAAAGGTGGATTGTATCATGCAAACACCTAACTAGAAGTACTGTGAGTCAACAAACGATATTCTCTGCAAGGTGATGAAATCCAAGTTAGACAATATTGAGTGTTGAATCAACAGCTAGATATCCCCCTACCGGGAGGGACACCAGGTAATCAATCCTAAAGAATGGCAACTAGGATACTCCATTCATGACACGTTCAAAAAAGGTGAATCTGTCGTTTGGTCCTTTTACCGCAATACCCCCATACAGGGATATCCCGAGAACTGTGAATGGTAGCCTTCGGTTACTGAATGGATTTTGGCATTCCACTCAGGCTTCCGGAACCATCCTCGCGACTTCAACCCTCCTAGGGGAGAGGCCCTCTGATAAACTGGTTGTGACCGTGCCAAAAAATACTAGGAGATTTTGGTTCCCTAATGGACAACAACTATGTCTCAAATGTAATAATTGAGGGGTGTTATTGGAACACCTATCCCCTCAATTCTACCTAGCTACAAAGTTCTTTTAAGTGCTCCCCAAGTGGGGTTAAAAGTTGGTTGAAGTTAGGGTAAATTTTAAGGCTCAGTTTAAATTATGTCTTTGAGTGGGTGCACGTGTGGTATTTTAAACTGAAATTGAAAATGTAAATGCTTTGCAAAAACTATTCAAAAAACAAAGGATCTTTGAAATAGGAAAGCAAATAATATGAATTCTTCAAGAAATAAATGGATTTCTTTTAAAATTTGCTATGGGCAAAATATCAAGGAAGTAAACAGTAAATTTTTTTATCTAGATAAAATGCAAATAAATCCTTCTTTCAATTTCTGAAAATTTTGTAAAAAGACTTTTTTTTTTAAATGTGCATTCTAAATAGTAAAAAGATTTATATGGCTGTAATAATGCAGGAATTTTAATACTGTAAAATAGCTAAATGGGCAGAAAATACAGCAAAAAATTACTTTTTTAACGGATTGGCCGAATTGAAAAAACTTGCATCGCGGGTTTTGGTAGAACAGTCGCGATGGACCGCGCGGGTTTCTGTCACACAGTCGCGATGGGCAGCGCGGGATTCAGTCGCGATGTGCAACGCGGGATTTCGTCACACAGTCGCGATGTGCAGCGCGGCAAATGGCCGCGAAGCCGCGATGTGTAGCGCGCAAATTGGTCGCGAAGCCACGGCGAGCCGCGTGGAAAAGAGCCGCGAAGTCGCGATGAGCCGCGCGACTGTTGGGCAAAAAGCCGCGAGGCGAAAGCCATACACGGACGCCGAAAAACGAACCCGAAAATTGGAAATTTCGGGCTGTTAATGGCAATATAAGGGGCCAAGATCTAGAACAGCAATGGATCTGCTGTCTAGGGTGGCAGATCTATGAATTAAACTGACTAAAACTAACAAAAACTAAGATCTAAAGCTAAAAATTGAGATCTAAGAATTCTAAGCCAGCGGAGTCGCCAAAAACTGTTGGCTTGGTTTTGCAACCAAGCTTAGTGCTATGGGCACCTATCAACAAGTGATATCAGTTTCAAATTTGAAAGCAAAAACAATTGTAAATCTAAATCTAAAACTAAACTAAACCAGCATGTGCATTTGAAAACAAGAACAAGAAATAGAATAAAGAATAACTTTGTATTAAGAATAGGGGCAAGCAAGTGCCTGCAATGGTGATACCTCCAAATGGTGAAGATTGTTGAGTAGCTCCAAGGGTGAGCAGCTCCAAACTCCAAAGGTCCCTTCTCCAAGGTAGCTACAATGGCCAAAAGCTCATGGGAGATTTTGACAGCATGAGGATAGGATGATGGATGGATGGAAAGTGAGGAGCCCCTACCACCTTTTTATAGTTTTTGGTGGTGGGGAATACCATTATGGTTTTGAGGAAACCAATGGTATTGACCAACATGGTTTAGGTACCTTTTCCCTCCTTTTTCCTTTTTTGAATATTTTGAATATTTTTATTCCCTTTTTAATATTTTTGGGAATTCTGGACCCTTTTTGAGGGTTTTTTATGCTTTTTGAGGAAAAATATTCATTTTGAGTGGAAAAGGGGTGTATTAAGGTCTTTTGGTGACTTTTTGGTGGCTTTAGAGGCTCAAATGGTGGAAAAGTGGACAAATGGGTCATGTGAATAAGGAAATGAGCTAGTGAGCACTTTTTGGGTGTTAACAACAGCCATAAAATAGATGTGTGCAGATGGAAATCAAACAAACATGTACAGCGGAAATGAACTCATCCACACACATATTACATGACTGTTATTCAATTTAACACAGTCAACAAATTAACATATTTGCAAAAGTAAATACACAATAAAATACTCATCTTGTGCAATGTTGTCCCAAACAACTAGCTATGTTGCTGCAACGTTCCTCCCAGCCATAGGTCTTTGCCCAACCTATATTCTTTCAGCACTCAGAGACCACCCCCGAGCTGGGAATTATATCAACAAGGAAAAGGGAACCCTCAAGCACAACACATCCCAAAGCATCGGATACCCAACTCAACCCCAGCATTCTCTTACACACAAAACTCAGATATGGGCTTGGAAACACACTTTCAGCAATGGGACATAGAAGCTACATGGACATGGGTTTTCCCAAAAACGTAGGCACACCAAAAACGGATTTGTGGGAAGAGGGAATCAATCCGAGGGAAGAAAACCGATTTCTCCCACAGATGTATGAGCATTCAGTGGGCCAAACGGCCTCAATAAAACCCCAAATCGTTTTCCCTTCTTCCCCACTATTAGCCACAGCAAAAACGCCCTTCCCAGCTAGGGTAATGAAGGAAACACAGCCAAAACCATAGAGAAAAACACCCAGGTAGCTCTAAACTCGTGGGAGAGCAAAGCTGGTTGGTGAATAATGGCTTGGAGGCAATTTCGTGGCTCCTTTCTTGCCCAAGAAGCCAGACACGAAATTCTAGGAAGGGTGGCTTTCCCATACTCGAATTTGGACAGCCATACCTCCCATTCCCCAAGGCATTAACTACCTCATCCAACTCTTGGGAGAAATGAATGGTTGGGTACAAAAGTCAACATGGGTAGTTGAGGGTTCATGGGTTCTCTGATTGACACTTGGCTTGACTTGATTGGCTCAAAGGTTTGAATGTTTTTCCTCCCAATTTCCTTGTAACATCATGCCCCCATCTTTTGTTGCATTGCATAGCTAGTTGTGGGCATTTATATTAAGATGCATATTTACAATTCCCATGGTTCACTAGCACATGGGTAGCATAATTTCAAATACTTGCCTCTTCTAGGTTGAGCGTTCGCTAGCAGGGCCTTGGCCTTGAGCTCCACACTAGGAATCATACAGAATATGCACACAATATTTACATTATAACCCAAAATATTATAAGGGTCAAAATGGGGGACGTGACATTCCCCTCCCCTTGGAATAACACTGTCCTCGGTGTTCCAATACCTAGGAATACATACACGCTATATATATGTCCAAAATTCACAAAATATGGCAGGTCTATCCTGCATTTCACCCTTTACTTAGGTTTTCAGGACCAAGTCCTTTGGTCTTCACAAACGGCTCCTGCTGGCTGGGACCTTCTAGCTCTACATGAGGGCATTGTTCCAAAACAATCCCTTTCCTTTCTTTACCTTCCCGCTGATCTACAAGTCTAAAAAATTTATGGCATCTACCCTCTTGATGCTTCATTGTTGGGCAGTCGCGGAGGCAATGATTTCCTCCACATCCCCAACATTTCATTGGTGGCTTTACCTTTTCCTGCTCAGTTTCCTTTGAGTCTTCCCATCTGGAACGTTTCTTAACCGACCGATTGGATGAATGCTTATTCATGGATCCACTTTCCTTTCCCTTACTAATTGCTCCCAAAATGTTTTTTACCTCTTTTTGTAACCGAATAGAGTCCTGCAAAACCTTGTGGTTCATCTCATTCTGTTGCCTCTGTAGCTTGAGCATCTCTCCAAGATTTTATTGGGTCCTGGCAATTGTTTGAAGAAGACTTTCAGCCAACTCTAATAGCCCTCGGTCTGCTGCCATGGTCAATGGGAACAACTGACCACACTTTTCCTACTAGCAACACTTTCTTGTGTCGGCTGCAACCAATTGTTTCACCTTCTTACCTGTGAAATTCATCATGTAAATCCTTTGTTATGACAACCATAACATAAACATTAAAATTAGTCAATTATTTTCCCAATTTGACATGGAATGTCCATGCTATATCCATGGGACTTCCACACTTTTCATGCTTTCGCAACATACACATGAACTCATTCATGTTCATCATTTCACAGGAAATTTACTATTTCAGCATTCACAATTCATTTCAAGCAATTAAACACAATCTATTTTCAGCCATGACATGCACTCAACAATATTTTGTTTTATAAATGCATCAATCAAAAGGAAAGAGAAGAGTAGGATTTTCTCCCTCTTAGTCTTGTTCTATTATGGAGCTACACCATCGCTGTGGTTTCATGCTCCTTAGTCTCTTTCACTTCAATGTGAATGCTTTGACTTTCCTTTTTTGGCTATGACACTTAGTGTCTAAGGTCTGTCTAAGGATTTTTCAACTAGGAACCCTTCTCCATAGTTTCCTACATAACCTTCGGCTGCTATGACCCACTCATGTCCACTAGCACCATCTTTCATTACTGCTCATACTGAGCTCTTTAGGATGGTCACATGTCCTTCTGCATCCCTATGATGCCTTCATAGTCCTTGCTTCCAACAATACCTACACTCAAACATTGAATCAATTCACAAGTTTAGTTTATTTCCATAGGGTTTATCTCTAAACAAGATTCTAGGAAATCATAACCAAATCATATACACACGCATATTCATAAGCAAGAAGCTGCAAGGTAACCAAATACTTATTTGTATTGGATGTCTTCACTTTATTCCACGAGATCCTTCTTTGCTTTGTAAGCCTTGGATTTCCCGTGGGCACAATTATGAATGTTGGGCCAACACGTAGGCCACTCCACAATCATTCGAATAGGCAATGCCAGGTCAGTACGCCGACTGGGTTTTATCAATTGTTTAAGGGGTGTTGGGCCAGCGTACACGCTGCTTTACTATATCAAGTAGTTAATGCCCAACTAATCACTCTCTGGACTTATCAAGAACTTTATAGCGTTCAACCAGCTACTCCGTGGATTTCTCAATAATTTATATCGCCCACTCATTTACTCTCTGGATTTACCAGCAATTTATAGTCTTTCAGGGTCTTGCCTTCCTGCAATGACCAAGGTTTCCAACAAAGAAAAAATAGTGTATCAGCTTAGCTGTTAGAAGACTTATACCTGAAATCTTCGTTATTCTAAACAAGACATAAATGAAAACGAATACTTATCTGTATTGCGCGTTTCCCCTCTGGTCCACATGGTCCTGCTTCGCTTTGCAAGCCTTGGAATCGCCTATGGACTTGGATATAGTTAATGCTTAACCAATACACCTCTCCATCAACTGGATTTACCAAGCATTTGGTGGTGCCCAACCAGTCCCATACCTGGTTGGCCCTCTCCAGTGCCGAGCCAGCACATTCATCTGGGTCATTGACCAATGGAAGGAAACTACACCACCTGACCATTATAGGTCAAGGCTCTACTATGGAGCCATAGGCATCTCAGGGTTTTCAGTCAGTCTTGGCGCCCGCCCTCCTACTGCTGACCCAATAGGCATCTCAGGGTTTTCAGTCAGTCTTGGCGCCCACCCTCCTATTGCTGACCCAATAGAGATTTTATGCCTTCACCAATGTCACCACACCTTCTTGCACCATAACCCTTCACACACACATCAACTCTTCATTCATACAAGGACGCCACTCCTTCTCTTGTGTAAATCGGTGGTTCCTTTTAGGAACTTTATAGGTGACTTTCTTGACTGCAGGTTAACATGGCCCCACTCACATAAGGATGATACCCCTTTTCACTACAGAGCTCCCTGGGTTTGTCCATCCCTTCCAATATTATTTAGTGTGAGCATAGAAAGGTTTTCAATTCCTATACAGTCCTTCTGCGTACCCTTATTCACTTTGCCTTTTAATGTGCAGTACCAATGTGCACCTGTGTAGGCTGACAACACAAGAAGGATAAGCAGGCTTATCAGTATTGCTTCTCAAAATTGTATCCGCATTCCATAACATTCACTGTCAAGTATTGAAACACCAGGAGTGCGTCCATTCCCTTAGGGTGTAGTCAATATTGACAACGCTATCATGACCCGCCACCAGAAAAGGTGTGCACCCCCTTTCCAATGTGAGCCATGTAGGCCCTAATCATACTCAAGCAGTCTGAAATGATATATATAAATAAAGTAGAGCATGCCCTGCATATTAACCCTAATAATTTAGACATGCATGTTCTATCTAGGGTCACAGAATACTCATTCATTTTGTAGATGTATTTTTTCTTCATTTGCGAAGAATGGGGGCTCCCTTCTCTGAGTCAATAGTTCTTCGGTTTTCCACCCCAATCTTTCCACATTCCATAATCCATACATGCCTTCTTAGCATAGCTTTATCATCTCACTCTCATGGTTTTCCAACATACAGTTCAACTGAAATGTTATTCTTAAAATATGAAATGGTGTTTCACCCGAAACCCATTTCCAAAGCATGGGGTCCTTCCCATGGAGTTTGGCTTCTGCAGGTCATCACACATGGTCTTCTTGCAATGTGTCTTCTTGGCACATTTATCAAATAGCCAAACAGTCAGCAGCATTTAACAATAATCATTCAATGGCATTAATAATTAAATTCAAGTATGAATTTACAATTTTTTTCTCTACAGAAATTGATTTGCTTAGCCACGAGGATGTTCTCATATCGTTTGGCTCTTGCTCATGGTAGATTCCAATCTTCATCATGGACTTACCCACATTTTCCATGCCCAAAACAATCTACCTGAAATCTGAAACTTCAATCAGCGAAACATGTTGTGAGTATCTATGCATATAATCCTTTCATTGCCACAACAGTAACTAAAGTGATCTCAGAATTATAACACTCAATAATTCAAACACCTTCAGCTATTAGCACTTGAGGTGCAATGAAATATATGTATATATGTATATATGCATCGTTATCATCAATAAAATTGCAAGACATGGGTACACTATCCATGCAATTTAAATAAATTGTAAGTACTCATTACTTCACATTTCATGCAACTCTGCCCTTCCAATAGAGTGCTCTGGTAGCCCATCATCATGTCTACCTTCTTCATGCAATCTTTCTCCTGCATTCATAGCAGCTCATGAAATTCTCTCAGTATTAACAATGGTTCACCATTTCATCAATTATTTAATTGCATTGAACATATATCACAATCATGCATTCACACAATGCATCTCAACATGTGCACCTATACCTATGCATGCACATTCACATCTCTCACATAATCTTTTAATGTGTGTTCACTTAATGCATACCCACAAGATTGTACATAATATTTTAATGCATATCTCCTCAATGCAACCCTGCATCAATTCATGAGTATTATGCATTCAAACATATTATGGCCTAACCATGCCTATTTCATATGGCATACACTACAACAGGACCATAATTCATCACTTGCTTTGGTTGTTAAACTCACAACCAACATACACAAATGGCATGATATAATTTCATATGAATGCATTGAGGTTTCTAAGAAACTATAGGGTGTAAGGCTCCTTGCCTTCACTTACCCACTCCTGACCATACTTGGTAGGATTATCTTCACATTCAAGCACTTAGTCTCACATGCAAACAATTCAACATAGTTTAAACATAGTTGAAGGGATCTCACCAAATCCTCTTTCAACATTCATGCAATTAAGCATAATTAACCATTACCTGCATGGCTGTCATTAACATTGTTTGATGTTACCTGATCAGTTGGCCTCTCACCAAGGTTACACAGTCCTTTTTCCAACCTCATGCTCGCAGATTTGTTGCACCATCCTTTCCTCATAAAGTTGTTGGTCATCGGTTGTCTTTGGTCCTATAACCATTGCAAACACGACTAGTTATTTAACAACCACCATAATCATCTTTAAGTGGCTCATTGCATATGCAAAACCTCACTATTCTACCAATATGCAATATCATATATATACACAAGTATTTTTACATGCACCGTGCAATATTTATCAATATGCCATCTAGTGCATATTCATTTCAACTATCTAATCTCTTACATTTTCAATCATGCTTCTATGGTCTGATTCATACAACCATTATCAACAACATTACTGGTGATCAACCATAAGCAATACCATTAATGGGCTATTGCATGTGTAACTTTCACTACCTTTACCCATATGCAACATCATGCTTTATGCACAAGCGATTCACATGCACTATGCAATGACTCCTTAATCATGCCCATTTATTCATATGCATTACTCTCTTGCATTTTCAACATCCCTATGCCATAATTTTCAACTTATGAAACTTAGGAAATATAAATACAATAGCAAGAGAGGAGTTAAGGAATTCTCCCTTTCCCATTTCCCTCGTGACATGGAGTTCCTCCTCCACATCATAGTTGATCCCTTTCTTGGCTTCCCTACCAAGCATACAAGCAATCATTAGCTATGATCTTCTCATGAATTCACAATTCAATATACACAGACGTGTATAACATTCATTCTTTCTATTTTCCAAACATGCAATTCTTATGCTATAAACAGAAATAGTTAAAGTGAGAAGCTTCCCTTTTTATCAGCATTGTCTTACTTAGCTCCCATAGAATCTTTCTCACCATTGACGATGTCTCAAGGGGACGACGGGGGTTAAGGGGGCTTGCCCCCTTGTGGCACGCCACTGCAGGGCGGGTCGAGGGCAGCGCCCTTGTTTTTTTTTTTTTTTTTTGTAAATCCTTCGATTTCGTGCATAAGTTTCACGACATTTTTCAACTTTTGGCACTTGAAAATCTCCCTGGAAAACAGCTGAAATTCTCTGTTTTGGCGGACTTGGCAATTCTCTTCCGACCCTTTGCGGACAAACTTGCTGAGTTCTTTTGGTCGAAAACTCAACTTTTCCTTTCGCCATTGCGGCGCAAACTTGCCAACTTTTTCTGCCGTTGCGGACAAACTCGCCCATCTCTTCCACCGTTGCGGAGCAACTCACCCATCTCTTCCACCGTTGCGGAGCTACTTGCCCATCTCTTCTGCCGTTGCAGAGAAACTCACCCATCTCTTCCACCATTGCATAGCAACTTGCCCATCTCTTCTGTTGTTGCGGAGCAACTCACCCATCTCTTCCGCCGTTGCGGAGCAACTTGCCGATTTCTTCCACCAAAAGACACTTAGAAATTTTTTTTCGAACCAACTCGCTGAGTCCTTTCGTCGTTGCGGACCAACTCGCCGAGTTCTTCCACTGTTGTGGACCGACTTGCCGATTTCTTCCGCTGAAAGACACTTAGAATTTTTTTTTGAAAATTTTCAAACCAACTCATCGAGCCCTTTCGCCGTTACGGACGAACTCACTAGTTTCGCTGCCGTTGCGGACGAACTCGCCGAGTTCTTCTGGTTTGGCGAACTTAAAAAATTTTGGTCGACCATTTCGGCAAAAAATCGTCAGTTCCTTCCGCCGTTGCGGACGAACTCGCTGAGTTTCGTCGCCGTTGCGAACAAAAACTAGTAAGTTCTTTCCAATACAGACTTAGAATTTTTTTTTCAAAAACACTTAGAAAAATTTTCGAAAATTTGAAAGTTTGAAATTTTTCTTAATGGTCTATAATGAACAGGAAGCATACTTAACCCTGCAAGCTATGTTAGGTAGCCCATGAAGGCCCGATGCTGCAACCAGCAGCTCTGATACCAAATGTAACGTCCCCACCCTTGGACCTAGTGCAAGGAAGGGAACCTGATGCCATTCTATGGGGCTTTTCAAAAACTCAACCATATTCATTAGATTCACAACCATAAAAGAGATGTGTGCAGATGGAAATCAAACAAACATGCATAGTGGAAATGAACTCATCCACACACATATTACATGACTGTTATTCAATTTAACACAGTCAACAAATTAACACATTTGCAGAAGTAAATACACAATAAAATACTCATCTTGATGCACTGTTGTCCCAAACAACTAGCTATGTTGCTGCAATGTTCCTCCCAGCCATAGGTCTCTGCCTAGCCTGTATTCTTTCAGCACTCAAAGACCACCCCCGAGCTGGGCATGATATCAACAAGGAAAAATGAACCCTCAAGCACAGCACATCCCAAAGCAATGGATACCCAACTCAACCCCAACATTCTCTTACACACAAAACTCAGATATGGGCTTGGAAACACACTTTCAGCAATGGGACATAGAAGCTAGATGGACATGGGTTTTCCCAAAAACGTAGGCACACCAAAAATGGATTTGTGGGAAGAGGGAATCAATCCCAGGGAAGAAAATCGATTTCTCCCACAGATGTATGAGCATTCAGTGGGCCAAACGGCCTCAATAAAACCCCAAATCATTTTCCCTTCTTCCCCACTGTTAGCCACAGCAAAAATTCCCTTCCCAGCTAGGGTAATGAAGGAAACACAGCCAAAACCATAGAGAAAAACGCCCAGGTAGCTCTAAAATCGTGGGAGAGCAAAGCTGGTTGGTGAATAATGGCTTGGAGGCAATTTCGTGGCTCTTTTCTTGCCCAAGAAGCCAGACACAAAATTCTAGGAAGGGTGGCTTGCCCATACTCGAATTTGGACAGCCATACCTCCCATTCCCCAAGGCATTAACTACCTCAACCAACTCTTGGGAGAAATGAATGGTTGGGTACAAAATTCAACATGGGTAGTTGAGGGTTCATGGGTTCTCTGATTGACACTTGGCTTGACTTGATTGGATCAACGGTTTGAATGTTTTCCCTCCCAATTTCCTTGTAACATCATGCCCCCATCTCTTGTTGCATTGCATAGCTAGTTGTGGGCATTTATATTAAGATGCATATTTACAATTCCCATGGTTCACTAGCACATGGGTAGCATAATTTCAAATACTTGCCTCTTCTAGGTTGAGCGTTTGCTAGCGGGGCCTTGGCCTTGAGCTCCACGCTAGGAATCATACACAATATGCACACAATATTTACATTATAACCCAAAATATTATAAGGGTCAAAATGGGGGACGTGACAGTTGTGGGATGTCTAAGAGCACATTTTCGATCATATATTCGCCCCTTTCCAATTCCATAAAATCTAGAATGAATATCGGTATAGTCTGGCTTCATATTTAAAAAAAAAATCTGCATAAAAAAATCTGGCGAAATAATTAGGAACCTCATCATTCTATGGAAACCTCCCATAGGATGCAAGGAACCGATCATATAATAGATGTGCAATTTCAGGGTGCTTGAAATATTGCACTTTCAAATTTTTTTGCTTTAGGCCTTCTTTGAATTTAAATATTGAATTGGCCCATTCTTTGGTTACTCTCTCCTTCACAACAACCCACTTGTCTGGACCCATCACTTGTGCTGTTATCCTCCGCATCAAGTCAACAAAACCATTCGTAGTTGGTCTGAGACCCTCATATACCTCAATGAATTTTTGCAATGACCACAAAACAATCTCTAAAATTTGTTTGCTCTCTGTAGGGAGATCCAAACTAGAAATATCATGTTGCAACTTGTCATAGTGAGCTCTACAACTTTCAAGGGTCATTTGTTGAACACCACTTTGCCATGGAAGCTCCTCAGGTATATCAGATGGATAAGTTGTTATGGGTGTACAACCCACATCTAGTTCAACATATGCCCTCCTTACTCGACCTTCGTCCCTCTGTGTAGAATTACGAGCCTCTTCTGAACCTTGCTCTGCTTCAAAGACAAACACAATTGTGTGTAAAAATACAAACTTTTTGAACACGCACAAAATTACAATTGATACATGTATTAAAACATAAATGTTCATACCAACAGAAGGTCAAAATCGACATTCTCCCATAGAAGATACAGGGGAATCATCTATGCCCCTTTGTCCTAATTGATGATCAGATGAATGTGAACTATACAACAAGCTTGAATCCTGAGGTGAAGCCGGAAACCTTTGATTATCAGTCGAGACACCAATTCCTGATGACCGTGATGACCTCCCCTTAGCAGATGCCATTGTACCATTAGACCTTATATGCTTTTTCCTCGAAGACCCCTCTCTTTCCTTTTGATAAAATGTCTACATTTACACAACTATCAACTCATAACATATTCAAATTTTACATGTTTTTATATTTAAACATTCCAAACATTTAACCTAATCTCCCAGAGAAAGATGTTATGTTATATAAGACAAGATAAAGATTGTGAGTAAGTGTTGTTATGATTTCCTAAGTCGAACACTATAACAGTTAAAGTGTAGTGATGTAAATTGAAATGTATACCTAGGGGACTGAAGGTGTGAGGCAACAAAATGATAGGGGCAATGACATCCACTGGGGCGATAGGATGTCATCTTGGTTCCGTGGGCACTTGAAGAAAAGTAAATTGTTAACTTGATGGACTAAAGCTTTTGGATGTCGTCCTAAGTTGAGGACAAACTTAATTAAGAGTGGATATTTTCCGCAAGTGAATGGTAAGCTCCTATGACCTATGTATTAACGTAAAAGCTAATTACTATTAGATGATCCTAAAGAAGATTTAGGAACTATCCTAAATAGTAAAAATTTGCAGTACATGAGTTGTGATCATTGTTCAAATCCTATGATCAAGGAGGACACACTCCTTATTGAAAAGGTGGATAATGAATATATTTAAAAGAAACCTAAATGCTAAATAACGGTGGAGGAGGGAATTTAGGGTTTTCCCTCAAAAAATAGAATTTGAATCCATCTAAGAGGGGGATGCATTCATTGAAGGGGTAACAATCTTGACGGGAAGAAAAACACCTTCTCTAAGTAGGAGTAAGGCATCTTTGGGTGATGAATAGTTTCAGATTGTCTTTTGCTTACCTTCGTGAAGAGAGAAGAATGAAACCTAATTTTATACTTTCAGATTTTATAAATAATGACATTTTGGATAAAAACCCTTTTAATTTAAAAGACACCATAATATAGAAGTCCTTTATTGTATGAAACATGATTTGGTTTTGTTAGAAATTTTAATACTATGTTTATGAAACATGGTATATCCATATAAGTCAAACATCTCCTTTTACAAAGAGATCAAAGATCACAATACACCAATGTATATAAACAAAACCCTATGAAAATAAATGAATGGGTTCATTGTTCTAAATAAAATAATTTTCCTAAAGATCTCTCAATAAAGTATCGTAGAGAATGATTTGAAAAATATTTAATCAATTATGTTTCAATTTACAACTTTGAAATCAAACGTGATGTGTTGTAGGATTCTGGAAATATTTATGAAACGAAAAGTCGAGGTTTAGGGAGAAACGCATTGCAATCATAATTCGATGTCTGAAATGACAAGTCGGTGTTTAGGGAGAAACTTGTGCTTGGAGTTGAGGTGGTCCAAAATACTAGAAACCAACTTTTGGAAATTGTCTGGTGGTTTCTTTGGGTGTTGCAAGTTTCCTTACCTATCATAGTCCCTCATTTGGACATTCTCAACTAATGCGGGAAAAATGGATGATGGACATTTTCATTTCTTGTTTTAAGATTCAATGAAATGTGTGATGTATCCAACGGTATTCATAAATGTTATGCTCTTCCTAACATGGCAGAGCACGTGATATTTATAAAGGGATGATTATGGAATGCTATGATATTTCAAAAAAGGATTTTCTAGCTGGAAAGTCATTAAAAGAAAACAAACTCTCCACTAAAGTCCTAATGTAATGTGAAGGCCATAACTATTTTATATGCCAAGTTGCATCATACCAGCATCCAAATTTCAACTTGCCACAAGCCAAGTAGTGCTTTCTTTACCATGTGAAACCTTCACGGGTCCATTACCAATATCCTCTCTTCACACTATCATTAAAGAGTTTTTCATACTATCCCTAACTTTGATACAACGATGATGGATGAAAAACTACAAATTTTGACGCCCATGATCTTATTCATGCTTGTTCTACAATTTACTTCAAAGTTTGTGAGATATCAGTGATGACATAAATGATACAGCTACAATTGTTCATTGGCCATCATAAAACAAATTTCATTGAGCTCATAGATTTGGATTCGAATTCTATTCCATGTCTACAAGAGAAATCCTTTATAATGTCACCATCTATTAAGATAATCTTTAGTTTAATCTTAACTAAGGTTTCGTGGAATCTTCATCGATGGTGGTAAATAATGTTATATCTTTTATTCTAACGAGGAATTGATAGGAGCATAAAAAAAATTGTGAGACATTGAGCTCTTTAATTGTAAAACTATTGGAAACAACAAATTGAGGAATTTGGAGACAAACTCAAATATTAATTGACCCTTTCTTTTGGTTTTAAGAATGTCTTACACTATTTCTAATCTCTTTGAGTTACATGTAATTTCAAAGAGAGAGAATAATTATGTGGCATCGATGCTTACTACTTGTTATTAGACTTGTTGATATTAACATTGATAAAGTTTAAAATGTTGATTTAGATGCCTGGATCTTTCATATTTGTAATGTACTATAGAGTGAAAGAAAATACTCTTACTAATAGTTTTGTAGTACATTGATAAATGACAATTTTGATTCATTTTGAACATGCCATGTCACAAGTCATTTGTATGATGTATGTATCATGAAATACAATTATTAAATGAGTTAAAAATAAATAAAAATTATCACAACATTTTTTATTTTGTCAAAATGTTTCCTTTCTCTAACTTTCAAACTTGACCCCTCTCTGAGATTTGAAAAACAACAAAACCAAAAGATGTTTCGAAGCTAGCACACATGATATAAGTGTAATAAAATAAACCAAAATTTGAAAACAAGAGAGTTCATACCACATAGTTTCCTTTAGTTCATGTTGTTGACCGAATCGCGACCTCATAGTCGACAGGGGTCCACCAACTATCAACCCATACCACAGTCTCCCTGGGCACCGGCCCGGGTAGGTTTGAGCCCATCCAGCAACACCCGCAGAGCGGATGAGGTCTCACCCAAGGCATCCAGGAAGAGCAGACGGAACCATGTTTCCGTCGAGGGAGGAGGCAAGTTGTGGCAATGTGATACTAACAACAATTATAAATATTCATCGCAGAGTTCTAGCAAATCACCTTAATCGCAGCATTTAACATTATCATAAACA
Organism: Larix kaempferi; assembly: GCA_027924585.1. Taxonomy (NCBI): domain Eukaryota; kingdom Viridiplantae; phylum Streptophyta; class Pinopsida; order Pinales; family Pinaceae; genus Larix; species Larix kaempferi. The sequence goes on along the minus strand of BSBM01000769.1, from coordinate 8,552,784 downwards.
GAGATTGCACATTACTCTAATCGCAGCATTTTCACATAGACAACATTCACATTATAGCAACAGAAAACAGATAACTGTATTAAGAATAGGCAATAGCATAGGCATCGAGCAACATTACACATGGATCGCACCAAATCATCATCCTTATATTACTGTGACAAAACAGTACATAAATCTCTATGCAACATCCGTATTATCCCCGCATATAGCACTTATCCCCATCCACCACTATCGACTCCTATAACACTTACAATTCTCCTCTATTTATAGGCTTCCGCCGATTACAATACTTGTCCACTTTCCTAACCGACACTATGGACAATCGACTAACTGACTTGGTCTAAGGACCCAAAAACCCGCATACTGCGGTACAATGACTCAATATTACAAAATACATGGCCCAACACCCGCCAATGGCGGTCTACTTGACTCAATATTACAAAATACATGGTCCAAGTGACCCAAAACCCGCCAAGTGCGGTATCCTTTGGCCCAAGATACTCCTTTCACGCCTTCATCCACCGTGTCGCGGAATCAGCAGTACTGCGATCTTTCCTCATCAAACCGCCTGCCAACATGCCCCCAACACAATCTTGTGGCTCATCCTCGAGCCACATCAATTGCATCTGTTCTTGCTATCTGGATCACGAATTGTTGTCTCCTTCGCTCGGCTGTACAGATCCTCGGCTACCAATTCTGTAATCCCTCCACGAGAATAGGCAACCCCCGAGTTGCTGTCAGGTACATCGCGAACTCATCCTCCAGTTGCATTGAATAGTGCAGACTAAAAAGAAAAGAGGACGAACAGTACCAAGGGGTGAGATCGGTGGACGACTCTAGCATATCTGTTTCACGCCATCGCCCATCATCTACTGAGGTCAGGGAGTTACCGCCCCAACCAGCGTTCTGATAAAAAATGGCACAATCCTTCGAACAACTACAACATACTGAATCATGCGGGACCACCCAGGGGTCCATCTCACTGTCGACGCGTACCGTAGTCGCCCTGGCACCGACGCGGGCGTAGACAGCATAAGTGCACCCGCTGTATCAAGACACTCAGGGACACTTGTCATTCGGGATCGTAGGGCCCCTGGGGTGCTACCATGGGAAACAAAGCGAAGCATTTCCACAGCCTCCTTGGAATTCCTCACTACTCAACTCACACAGGGATCAAACAACATAACCACTCTTGGTCAGAACAACTTCTGGATGGCGAACTACCAACTTCCTTGGGTACTTATAGTCGGACCCTCCTTTGTCACGACGAGGGGAATGATGCCCTAGTACCTTTCATCTGAGTGTATGAGACGGTCGACTATCACAGTGGTGGAGGAAACCATGCTGCCAACACAGCTCCCGCGTGCCACCATGTGAACAACCCCGCTGATCATCCCGGTCCATCGTGTAAAACATATCATCGTCATGTGTGAACTCAGCGAAATTAGTCAGGGGCAATTATGTGTAGAGAGGGTGGCCAATAATCACACCATTTCACCATACTCTCCCAAATGCGTCGTACAAACTCAGTCGGCAATCCTGAGTGTAGCGTCATCATAAGTCCCTGACTGGCGGCACAAGCTTCTCCCGCTTGCGCATACCCGCTTCCGTTGGGGCACCATCCGCCACCAAGCAACCTGCAACAATCATCATCATCCATTTCATCATTTTTTTTTATTTTTTTTTCCACACGATGCGACTCAGACATCGCACTACTCTAAGCCCGCGCGATAGGGCTTCAACCTGTGACCATTTACTAGCTTGGGGAGCATCCCCCGATCCAATCGCTGCAACTAAACCGCTCCTCCTAAAGTAATACTAATGATGCGGTAGGGACCCAGCCAATGCATTTGAAATTTGCTTGGATGTTTCATAAACTTACTGTCATACAATAGCACTAAGTCACCTTGCTGAAACTACTGGTTTTTTATGTGGCGATCATGCCATGCCTTCTGGTGATCCTTCTCCACTCCTTGATGAAATCCAATGATAAATCGATCTTCTTTGAGTTCTACCAATTGTGCCAGACGCTCGTCTAATGCGGCAACATCATCCATGCCTGTAACAGTCGCGATCCGTAAACTCGGAACAATGTACTCCATAGGCATAATTGCTTCCTTCCCATATACCATCTTGAAAGGTGTCTGACCAGTCAACCTTTTACATGTGGTGTGATAATCCCATAACACCGCTGGAACTTTCAAATCCCAGTCATTGCGGTTTGCATTGCATACTTTTGTTAATGCATGCTCCAATACTTTATTAAACGCCTCGATTGTCCCATTCGCCTGTGGGTGATAGGGTGTACTCTTCTTGTGCTGAATTTGCAATTCCTCCATCAATGCGCTGATAGTGCGATTGAGAAAATGGTTGCCTTGATCACTTAGCAGAATCTTGGGGCAGTCGAACTGAGTGATAATGTGATCGAACAAGAACTGGGAAGTCGTTGCTGCAGATCAATCAACTACAGGGGCCGCCTCCACCCATCGAGTCAAATACTCGGTCGCTGTGATAATATACCGCACACCTGTACGTTTCCCTGGTGGATTGATCGGCCTGACAAAATCCACATCCCATTTCTCAAATGGTTGCAGTGTTAATTGAGGTAGTAACGGCATCGCATCGCGTCTGGACGGTTTTCCAGTTCGTTGACAAACATCACAAGACCGTGCATAGTTTGTCGCATCGTTATGTAGTGTGGGCCACCAAATCCCTGCACGCAATACCTTCCGGGCAGTCGCCGGACCACCATAATGTCCGCCTGTGACTCCGCCATGTGCGTCAGCCAATATCTGCGCCTACTCATGTGGCAAAACACATCTGCGCAATATCTCATCAACACCCGATTTATACAACTCTCCCGCGATTAGTTGAAAGTCAGCAGCCTTAATGACCAATTGTTTCTTTTGAGCAGTGGTAAAGTCATCGGGCGCTGTGCCGGTCGCCAAGAACCGAAGGATGTGATCAAAATAGTGATCAACAGCGGCAACATGAAACAGCTGGGAATCTGGCAATCCATCTTCGATATTAGTCGGTTCCTCCCCTGTGTCAATCCGTGACAAATGATCAGGTCCAGCATTCAACCGTCTCGATTTCACAATGACTTCGAAATCAAACTCCTGAAACAACAGTAGCCATCGGCAGATCTTCCCCCCCAACATAGGCTTATTGACCAAGTATTTCAATGCAGAATTATTAGTAAACATTTTGAAATGGCCACCCAACAAATAATGCCTGAATTTATGCAGTGCGTAAACCATGGCCAGCCCTTCGTGTTTTGTGGTAGTGTAGTTGCGTTCTATAGACGACAGCTTCCGACTGGCAAAAGCAATGGGATGATCAATGTCGTCTTCGCCTGGTTGAGACAATACAACCCCTAATGCAACCGATGAAGCATCAACGTTATGGAAATCAGGGTTGGCATCCGCAAATGTGAAGGTATGAGTGAAACAGATTGTCAACTCCCCCCATGTCGTAATGTCCCGACGCAACTCGGCTGCAGTATACCACGAACGCGGTATCTCCTCCAAAGTATGGACAAAAGCATGAACCCACTCATCTTTGGGTCGTGTTACCTACAATCGTTGGAATTCCATCATGTGATCATCGGGATTGGTTCGTCCATCATACTTGCCAGTGTGATAAACCTCAGTGTTGCAAAATCAAACCATCATCAACCTTCGACACTGTGACCAATATTTAATAAATTTCTTATGTGTCGCCCACCAGCGCACTGGAGTAGCCTTCAGTGCTTCCTCCAAGGACAACAGTCGCTGTGGTTCTAGAACGCAGTCTTCAAATTCTGCTACAAAGGTGTCTAAGACAGGAAACCCCTCATAGATAGGCAGTGTGATCGTTTCTGTCGCAACACGACATAAAGATTGCGTAACTAAGCCACACTTTCGGACTGATATTTCATGCATGCGATTCTGCCAATGTTCTAATGCATCATCAGAATCAGAAGACGCAGAACTCTCGTTGCGCCACTCCAGCTCACCGTGGATAGTGGGATGAGTGTAATCCTCAGAAATATTGAATGCATGATCCCAACCAGTGTGATCGTCGTCTTTGACGGGCTCAACATATCGGTGTCCTTTAGCCGGATCCAACGGAGCGATAACTCGGAAATCGCGGTACTCAAAAGTCATCATGCGCTTCTTGAAGTTGATTACAACTCCACTATCATTAGCCCATCCTATCCCCAATAGTGTAGAATAGGAGCTTCCTCCATCAACTACCTCAATGACGTCGAAGTCGACATAAGTCTTCATGCCCTCAATATCAATTGTGAGCCGCAGAACTCGCCCAATGGGTGTAACCTTCGCATGGTTAGCCAACTGGAGCTACACAGGAGACCAGCTCAATGGGGGACTCCCCATTTTCTGCCGCGCCTGCTTAGTTAAGATGTTAACATCAGAACCAAGATCAAGAATCACAGAGTCAACATCGTAATCATCGATCTGAATATTCATTCGCATTTCCTTGCCAGTCTTTCGTCGCTATAAAGAGTTGACTGCCGACTCTTGCCGTCCTTTCGGATGTCGCTGCAACCATCCCTCAATCTCAACCAGGGAAACCGAGTCTCGTGCCAATGATAGACAGCTTTCAAGGAACTTCTGCAATATCCCTGGTGGTGGTCAATCAACATCTGATGTAGCATCAAAGATAGGCGGCATATCGCAAACAACAACCTTACCGCGATCTTTCTCCAGAGTACGACGTGCCTCCATGAACGTCTCCCGCTCGGTATCAATGTCAAAATTTACCATCTTTGGACCAGCTAAGCGAATGATTGGTCGCGAACCATCTTCCCTAGTCGTTTTACCTCCATGACTGACAACAGCCACCGATGCATCTTGTGGTCGCGGTTCTGCAGAAATAGTCGCAATATTAGCACCTTGTGTCTGATTCTGCTGCAGATTCCCTGGTTGATCTACATTCGGATTAGCATTCAGTGGTGGTCGTGGGGGCTGGTTCTGCACTGGTTGCTGCACTGGGTTCTGTAGCTATGGAGTGTTTCCAGCCTGCCATCTTGCAATCAACTATGGACAATTCTCGACCATATGATCATTACCGGAACAAAATGTACACTGATTCTGTAGTAGTGGGTAGTCACGCTAATAGTGCCCCCATACCGCACAGTGGTAACATTGAACAGGTCCACGACCACCTCGGCCTCCTCCTCCATGACCAAATCCACCACTGCATCCGCCCCTGTAGCCTCCCCGATAGCCGCCCTGCTGCTGATACTGAGGTTGGTTAAACTGCTGCTGCATGGGTGCTGGAGGCATCCCTGGCCCTTGTGATGCATACTAAGGTTGTTGCACGTACTGAGGCTGCGGGGGGTTCACCGGTGTATATTGCGGTACGAACTGCTGTGGTTTCCGCTACTGCGGTACAAACTGCATCTGTGGTTGAGGTATCGGCTGAGCTACCTGCGGCTGTAGTGGTGCAACACGTTGATCATCTTTGACATAGAATGCATCACACATTCTCTCCTGTAGCAACCCATATGCACGACAATCCTTGTCATCACGGCCTACCGAATTATAGAAGGTGCAATACAGATTTTGCGGGGTTGTGACCATTTTCTACATATATGGACAACTATCATGACCATGCCCAAACACCTGGCAGACGCGACACCATGGCATAGTGCTGCCATTCAGCGGATTGGGCGCACCTAAGACCAAATAGTTATGAAAATCTGGGCAATCATCTTTCGCATGTCCCTCCCGTCCACATCATGTACACCATACTTCATCGCGCTGTTCTTTGTTCTTCTTTAAATCTTTCAATTGTATAGTCAGGTTAGCGAGCTGTGTCTGTATCTGCGACATCCCAGCTGCATTATCTCCAATCGGTGACGCCTCCAATCGCATTACAATCTCCATGGCTTCGCTAGGCGTCGATATGTTTTGCTGCATTAGCGGCAGCCGAATGTGGGGTAGCAGTGCCGCGATGAACCATTCTTTGTGTTGGACAGCACTCATATCAAAACTAACCTTTGCCATCAATGTCTTGAATCGCTGGTCGAAATCCCATACTGTCTTGTTGGGATACTGCTTAATTTCCTTCAATTCAGTAATGTACTGGACCTCCGACTTAGGTCGTCTAAATTCAGCAATCATCCCATCCCGAATCTCATTCAATGACTTATCTGGGGCCCCCATAAGGACTAAGACAAATTTCATGAACCAATCTAACGCACGACCTCGCAGCGTCGTGGCCAACTGTCCTTTCTTAACATCGTCATCAGTGATCTGTTTCACAGTCCAGACCGCTTCACACAAAAACCAATACTGTTCTGGGTTGTCTGTTGCACTGCCATGGAACAATGGTAGCTTAGCATCATCACCCGCCATCTTGGGCTTCCTTCCTCTTATTACTATCAATTAACTTTTGTGGTGTCGACGTACTCGGCGGTGTAGAAGTAGTTTTTCTTGCTGGTTGAGAGCTAGTGAGTGGAGGTGTGGGTACGTTGGTCCTAGGGTTCGGTCCTGCCTCTATCCTGGGCATATCCTGGTCGTTCCTATTAGGACTGTGAGGTCGCTTCGTCCCATGTGGCCTTCCTTCATGATCTTACAGTCCGGTCGCAGCAGGAATTTCTCCTATCCTCTGCCTCTTTTCCTGTCGGAACCTTGCTCCTCCCCTCGTAAGGCCACTTTCTTCCTCAGCTTCGCTCACAGTCTCCTCATGGTCTGCACCCATCTACCCCTTCACCATTTCATGCACCGTTCCCCAATAGTCGCAGTACCCACGACCTCTGCCCACCAGGCCGTCTACTGATCAAGGTGCATCTTTAATATACCTTTCTCGCAAATTAGCATCTTAATCGACAGTTGGAGCGATAGCAGAAACCTTCCCCTCGGTCCGTCAAAGAAGTATCTTTAAGCTTCACTATAGGATTTCTTCATATCGACTGCAAACTCCGTAATATATCCTTCTAAGATACTATCAAGCCAAACTTCAACAGCCCGTGATGCCTTATTATCGAATTCCTGCAATTCCTGAATCAACTCCAGGGTCCAAGTGGTCGGCTCACCACCCTGGAAGTTCCTCTTCTGGAATGTCAGTTTCGACAACCATTCATACAAAATGACTGGGAATTCACAGAAAAACCATTCATGCGGACCGTCGTGAATATATCTTCCTACCTAGTGATCTACCGTCAGTCGCATGTTCCGACTTTCTTCCTCAGCGAACTCCTGTAACTTCTGATCGAACCATTTCTGTATCTCTGGCTTCATCGGGTGCCACAACATGAACTCCTTCTACTCTGTGCATGGTCCCGACAATGGAACCATTTGTTGACCAAATCGTGACCTCACAGTCGACAGGGGTCCACCAACTGTCGACCCATACCACAGTGTCCCTAGGCACCGGCCCGGGTAGGTTTAAGCCCACCCAGCAACACCCACAAAGCGGATGAGGTCTCACCCGAGGCGTCTAGGAAGAGCAGACGGAACCATGTTTCCGCCGAGGGAGGAGGCAAGTTGTGGCAATGTGATACTAACAACAATTCTAAATATTCATCGCAGAGTTCTAGCAAATCACCTTAATCGCAGCATTTAACATTATCATAAACAGAGATCGCACATTACTCTAATCACAGTATTTTCACATAGAAAACATTCACATTATAGCAACAGAAAACAGATAACTGTATTAAGGATAGGCAATAACATAGGCATCAAGCAACATTACACATGGATCGCACCAAATCATCATCCTTATATTACTGTGCCAAAACAGTACATAAATCTCTATGCAACATCCGTATTATCCCCGCATATAGCACTTATCCCCATCCACCACTATCGACTCCTCTAACACTTACAATTCTCCTCTATTTATAGGCTTCCGCCGATTACAATACTTGTCCACTTTCCTAACTGACACTATGGACAATTGACTAACTGACTTGGTCTAACGACCCAAAAACCCGCATACCATGGTACAATGACTCAATATTACAAAATACATGGCCCAACACCCGCCAATGGCAGTCTACTTGACTCAATATTACAAAACACATGGTCCAAGTGACCCAAAACCCGCCAAGTGCGGTATCCTTTGGCCCAAGATACTCCTTTCGCGCCTTCATCCATTGTGTCGCGGTGTCAGCAGTACCGCGATCTTTCCTCATCAAACCGCCTGCCAACACATGTCATAGAATTCCAAGTTCAACCCATGCATGAGATTTGCTCTGCTATTGGTAACAGGCTAGTTAAAGGAAACAATGAACATAATGAAGGTGATCTCTTAAGGGAAAACTTATGGCAAGTGTCCTCAACCACAAGATGTGCCATGGAAAAAAGAGCTTTCCAACAAAGTACATTTGATAGGAGTAACAGGTCACATAAAGCACCAAATTTTCAAACCAAATAAAAAATAGCAATGAAATAAAATAGATGTGGTGTACACTGAAATGAACACAGGAGAATGAAAATCCATGATGATGGGGTTAGGCAGGCAAGTTGAAGCATCATACATACTATGTGCTCAACGTTTCTTCTGTGCATGCTACTTGATCCATGAATTGAACCCATGTATTCGACATTTCATTTGATGTCATTTTGAAGCAAGGCCCTCCATCGTGTGCAATTTGTTGGCAGAGCAATTGTGCTAAGGTGGCTTTGGGAGAGGATGGTCGTACACTGCAAGTCCATATGAAGACAAATATGAGGATAATAAAATGTGAGGAAGTTGGATGATATTATCAAGGAAGAATATGAATCCTTCCTTTTACAAGATCCTCACCTATTACTGGGAGGACCACTTGGTCATTAAGCATTTCTCTGTAGAGGGTCAATTGGAGTTCAAGGTTTTAAAATGTGATTCATTTGATCTGTTTGACACCAAGATGAATCTCAACAAAATTAAGATGCATTAGAGAAGGTTGTTCATAATGGACAACTGTGAGGAGCTCATTCCTGAATAACTAGGATTTTCAAAGGTGTGGTGGACTCTAATGATATCCCCCCCAACATCTCTAAGAAAATGTTGTAGCAAAACAATATTCTGAAGGTTATTGGGAATAATTTTGTGAAGGAGTTTATTGATATGTTCAACGATATTGCTTAAAGAAAAAAAGTACTATTCCAAGTTATACGAGGCATTTTCAAGGAACATAAAATTGGGGATACATGAGGAAAACCACAACAAGGTTAAGCTGGGCGCGAGGTGGTCAGTCCCCCAAGAGTTATTGCTAATTCTAAGATTGTGAACATTTCTCTAACTTTGTCATGTTCAACATGTTTGCCACCACATGCTCCGTTCTGACGATGAATGGGTTCAGGTTGGATAGCTAGAATGAGCTAATGTAGCTATGACTAGTGAACACCTTAAAGAATTTTTTCCTTTGGGTTTTCCTATAAAGGACGCAGTGCATCTTTCATTATGGCTCAAACTCATCTGGAAGCAAATTTGCATGACCGTTTTTGTTAGAAGAGGGAGACAATGGAATTCTATCATGTAGTATTGATATTGTTGGCCTATGCTGCAACGATAACAGATGTAGTGCCACTGGCACACTATATTTTTGGAGACTAGCTGGTGGAAATTGGCAATAAGAATTTCATTACTACGACGAAAAGAGCAAACATGTATACTTGCAGCATTGATTATCCCACCCATCACCCAAACATACATTTATTTAATGGATACAATATCCCCGATTACATTAGTCAATATTTCATATTTTATTGATCATCAATATCTATCTATCAGTATTTCATATTTATTTCATAATCTGACTCTACATGCATTGGTTAATGGGTTGTTATTGATAATATTTGAATGAAATATTCCTATTCCAAGCCAGAAGCTCGACATTGCTTCCCCACTACCATATCTTGATCTCGCACTTATCAACAATGCATTGTTGAAAGGTGCCAACTTCACCTCTGCAGGCATTGGCATTCTGAACGATATGGGAGTCCAATTTGTACGTATATCAATTATGTTGATTTGACATTCTACTAGAATAGATTCATAGATGCATTCCAAAATAGAACTCTATTAAGCATCGAAACAAGGTTAAGATAGATTTATTATGTTTACAACATCGATCTATGTAATTTAAAAGAAATGTAGATTTTGTTTTAAAAAATTATACATAAACTATACATTAACTAAACTATCAATTTTTCATTAATTGAATAAACATGCATTTCCAGTTTAGCGGACTTACCTGGAGAAATGGAGACTGAATCCAGCTGTCGAACCAAGCTCTGAGCTCCACGTCCAACGTCGTGGATACCCTCCTTCCTACGTAGCTTCTACAACCAAGCTCCAAGCTCCATGCTCAACTCCATGAAACAAGCTTTGAGCTCCACGTCCAGAAGGTGGCAGAAAACGATATGGCAGGGTGCCATGGTGGCGCAAACAAAATGGTCGGGTGGCACGGTGGAAGCATGGCCCTAAAATATTCGACGAAAGAATGGGGTCACAACAGGGCGGAGTCGTAGTTGCAAGCAGAAGAATAGGGTCATAGAAAGGCGAGGTCGGAGTAGCAGGCAGCCCTACAGGTGGAAGAATGGGGTTGTAGCAACGTCAGGTCGCAGTAGTAGGGACCTACAGGTGGAAGAATGGGGTCGTAGCAAGGCTGAGGTCGTCGCAAGGCCAAGTCACAGCAGCAGGTCCCTACAATGTTCGGCGGAAAAATGAACGAAAACGACCGCAACCGACCTTATATGTAAAAAATTTATTCGGACGAATATATATTCGACCAAATCATTATTCGGCCAAATAAATATTCGACCGAATCATTATTCGGCCAAATAACCTTCCAAAAAATAACCGAAAACTTTTCTCGGTCGACAATGCCTCGCACACATTTCTAGGTTGCCGTTAGTTTTAACGGTCAACCGTGAATGGTTGTTCGACTGAACAAATTTAACTTTATTCGGCCGAATAACGTCCGTTATACTTCTCCACCCCCTGATTCTCACAAAATAGATACCCATCTTCATGGATTCACCTTATGCCGAGGGGGAATGATACTTCAACAACTCCTTTCCATCCACATTATGTGGATGGCGAAACTTATTCACCACATAGACCCCCCTAAGGGGGGGAGCCTGTGAAGTTTGAGCAATTGGATGGGAGATCTCACGGTGTTCATTTTACAAGTTCCCTCCCCCAGGGGGAGTTTGTCTGGTGAATAAGTTTTCTTCATGTCGTGATCTTAAAATTAGATTATTATTATCATTATTATATTGTTCACTTGCATAAAAAAATGAAATTGCATATACTTTGCAGATCAAAATTTCTACTCTTCACACAACTACCTTGTAGTTTAGAGTTTCTTGGGTGTGGAGGAGCTCTTCATAGAGGTGTTGTTAAGGTTTCTGGTATGGAGGAGCCCTTCGGGTTTCTGTTAGAGGCCTCCGTTATTGCTTATTCTTGGGACTGTTTTTATTGTCTCTGGTTTTCTTTAAGCTTTTCTGAGTATCTTTTCGAGTAGAATTGGTTTGCAGGACAAGTTTACTCTCTAAGCCTGCCATTTTGTATACGTTGCTACATCCACACAATGGTTAGAATGATTGTTCTTTAACCACTACTGACTATTAATGATGGGATAGGACTTCTCTGATTTTGGCTTATACCATCTTTAATACCCTAGGTTTTCGGGTTTCAATCAGTGAAGGATTTTTTAATCCGAATAATGTTTTAATGTGGTCCTATGGGGTCACCTAGCCTTTTGGAGGCTTCCCTTAAGGAAAATCCAGAGGAGGGAGGAAGAATGAACCCTAGACAATTGGGCCATCCTTCCTCCTCGTTCTCTTTCTCGGATGAGAGGTCTCTCGCGGTGCTGAATGCAAACCCTACCGAAACTTATTCACCAAACAGACTCTCCCTTGGGGAGGGAGCCTATGAAATGAGCACCATGGGAATTCTAACATGTAATGCAAGAAGAAATTGTTAGTAATTTTTTTTGGCATATGAAACGTGTATGGAGGGACCATTGTATCATTTCTTATTAATCTGGTGACCATTCGGGTCATCTGCAAATAGATCTTAAAGTTTGCAATTTCAAGTCCCACTCTTTCATAGCTAATTTTGGACATTTTCCATTGTTTTTTTTGGGTCCAAACCACATGAAACGTAATTTTATACTTTCACGTTGTATAGATCATTGATAACTTTCCAATGATGTATCATGTGCCCCAATCAAAATTTGAAACAAAACATTATGGCCCTGAAAGTTGCTATGTCATTCTAACTCAAATACTCGAGCCCCTTCCTTTTTCCTTTCCAACTTCTAAGGTTAGAGTTTTTTCTTTAGAGTTTGTCTTTTTTTTAAATTATTGTAATAAAACAAGGTTTCAACTTCTTATAACAATGACTTTTGTGAATAAAAATGATTACACATCTCTTCTTAGAGATAATAACTAAAATTCTTATCTATTATTTATTAATTTAGAATTAGAATGTTTGTCACTCTTTCATTTGTTAAATTTAGGTTTTACTTTAATATTATTTATTTCATTAAATTTTTTTCATAATTTTATGGTTGTAGGAAAGTTTTCTCCTTCCTATATAGGGCATTTTCTTAACTATGATTATATAGCAAATTTTGTCTCTCCCCTTCTAGAATTAATTAATTGGGTCGTTTCCAATTCCTTACCTTTTTAATTATAGAGTTTGCATATGCACTATTTATTTAATTTTGCTTGGCAAATCAAATTTGTTTTGGTTTTTCAACACTTTATTAATAAGAATTATTTATTGTTTTTTAAAAATGAAAGAGAATTAATAATTATGTAAAATTATTTATATAAGTTCAAATTCAAATTTTGATGGTTACCATTATAAACTATAGAATGAGGTTAATAATAAGAATAGAAAGGTTTGGCATCCAAAATGAGGCTATTTCGTTTGGCATTGGACAAGTTGCTATCTTAAAGATAAAGTTTGTTTTGGTTTTTAAATATTATTTATTGTTTTTTGAAAGATGAAAGAGAATTGGTAATTATGTGAAATTATTTGATTAAAGTTTAAATTTAAATTTTGATGATTACAATCTTAAATAATAGGATAATGTTAATAATAAGAACATAGAGGTTTGGTATTTAAAATGGGGTTTTCATTAAAGAGAGCATTTATGTTTATAGCTTTATCGCAAAGAGTTAATATCTTATTAAAGATTTGAATTTAGATAAAGACAATGTGAAACTTATCTCCTCAACATTCTAACTATTACCTCTCAACAAAAACTTATTATTTCCAAACATCCTTCTTCTACTTATCATATGTAGCATTAACATGTCAACAGATTGTAAATTGGATAATTAGGAGGTTAAGTTGTGATCCTTCTCTTACTATTTTATTTCCTGCTCATTAAACGTAAGATCTAATTCTTTGGACGAGTCTTAAATTCGTATTCGACCGCATAGCGCAGTGGATTAGCGCGTTTGACTTCGGATCAAAAGGTCGTGGGTTCGACTCCCACTGTGGTCGTTCTGCTTTTTGTTTTGGAAATCTGTCACACTGTGATTTGTAAAATTTCCTCGCCCCATATTGCTTCGCTGTTCTAAACCAACCAGGTTTCTGGTACGACTGTATTGCTTCGCTGTTCCTTCCGGTAAGAAAACAATGTGACGGCAATGGCCCCGCTGTAACGGTGACTGTAACAGCTTTGTTCGTTGCGTGATTGATTTCTTCGTTAACAACATACCAGCAGCACTAAACCAGTGATCCTTCAAATATAGCAATGGTTTCTATGCCTTATTTGTGACGATGATTTATTGTCAATGTCTTGAATATCTATTCTCTTCCCTTAGGAAGGCCTTTGTTTAATTACTAAGGTATTAAACATACTCAAACTATGACTCATGGCTTGCAGAATTTGGTATCCCTAGTTTTCCCTAGTTTTCTGAGGGGAGATTTAGATAATCTAGCCCAAAGTAGAACCTCCAACAAAGATTTTGTATATAGGTTGAAACATGGGTATCATGGCTTCATAAAGAGGCATACCCTTCATGAATTAGTGCCCTACACTAGCAATTTCTTTGTCAATGTTGGTATTAAACCTCAAGTTGAAGAAAACTTGTCTTACAAAAAAACACCTAACCACCTCAATCCAAGTTTGTAGCTTTTCTAATGAGGGCCCTAACTTATTCAACCTATAGATCACGTTAGTGCCAAAAATACATGCTTTCTGCTAGGTGAACTATGTGAGGTTAATTAGATTATTAGAGGAACACAAAACAAGAGGCCCTGATGGGCAAACACTGAAGGTGAAACTAATGCTCAATACAACTTAATTAATCATGGATAATAGTTACAAATATATAGGCTTGGAGAGCCTTCAACAAACTCCTATAATAGTGGATCTGAAACTACACGTACACTAACAATATAACAATATACTAACATAAGCATTTCGACATTATTATTCTAACAAGGTTAAGTTTCATAACTAGCATGGACACTACCTTCTCTAGATAGAAGCCAAGTCTCCAACATTGGAAAGAGTTCAATAAAATTAAGCTAAGGCAAGTTTTGGAAGTGCCCTTAGTCTTCCCTAAATAAAAGGAGCGTTTCTTAGAAAAAATATAATTTATCTTTGATAGCTCCCTAAATAAAAGGAAGGTTTCTTAGAAAAAATATAATTTATCTGTGATAGATCCCACCACTATTGAAACATTTGGAGGACTAATGGAAGAGTTCAACCTTGTTCAATCCTTTGTTTCAAAGAATATGGTAAATGTTGAGGAACAATATTGTAGATGTTGAATTCAAAGTGGAGTTTGACTTTAAAAATTTGTTTGGAGAGGGAGGTGGTAGGCAAGAAAATTTAGTCCATGGGCTATTTTTTGATCTTTTTTTCCCAAAAAAGATTTGCCAATTTTTATTTTTTCAAAAATGATTCGCCCAAATTCCACGGGATAATTTTTTTTCACTCTAAAAATTTGCCAAAATTGTGCAAACACTATATAAAGTCCTTAGAAATTTGAATATTTTTACAAAACATTCACCAAACATTTAATGGTTGCAAATTTAAGAATTAGTAAGATATGTCAAGGTTTCTACACTTTGAGAAAATTATGAATCCTTAAAATTTTCCTTGGTGATAGAGAGGGGAAGGGAAGGGAAGGAAGCACAACAAGCATACATGAATATTAAAGGTATAAGTTGTTGTAATAATATTAAAAAAGAATATTAACAAGATTGATTTGTGGCATTTATGTTAATCTTATTTCATGTAATGTTTTAAGTTAATGTATAATCAACAAGTACTCGCTTTTACATTTCTAACAACAATAAGGGTTATTTAGCAACCCTTGCACTATGTATTGTGGTTTTTATTTGTTTTGAATTTGATTATAAATTTTTTTGTTTTAGATAGTTTCTCATATTTGAACAATATTTTCAATTTTGGGAGTTGACTAACAATTTCTAAATCGAAGTCTTTGTTTTATATCGTCATAGTGCAACAATATTTTCAATCTTGAGATTATACTCATAAATTCTTAAGTTCAGAAATAAAAATGATTATTGATAGCTAAGTTTCGCATTAGTCTAGGTAATTGTGTCCATTACAACAAATATACAAAGTAAAAACCCCTTTTAAGCTATACAAATTGCTTGTATACCATGAGCAATTGCTACTACTATAGCAAGCATTTAAGAAGAAACTTCAATTATGCAACCATGGAAATTGGATCTATGTTGAGAAAATGAAGTTGGTGAGAAGTGCCATCCTATGTCATCCATCATACACATGCTACATCTAGTGGATTTAGATGTGGAGCCGAAACTAAAGCTAGAGCCATGTAAAGATGAAGTTGAACACATTGGCAACTTTCAAGACTTAAAAAACAACAAGCATAAAACAAGCAGGGTTTCAAGAGGAAGGCGGCGGTTCTAAAGCTGAGACTGAGAATTTTTAAGGAAGAGGAGTATCCTTTCCCTTTTCGATACTTTGACGGAGCAAAACAGGCTAAGAGGTGCGGTGCTAGAGCAGTCTTGAAGGTTAGCTCTTCTTTGGTCTTTCATCTCTCTATTTCGGTTGGTTTTGGTACCAATACTCAGGTTGAGTTGGTGGCCTTATGGATCCTTTTATGGTTTGGAAGAAATATTTCCCTTCATTCCTTGTGGGTCTTTGGTGATTCCAAATGTATCATTGATTGGGATGGTGGATGTTCCCTTTTGCACTCTTTATCTTTGGAACACTGGAAGACTAGATCTGTGATTTGATTTCTGAATTCAAACTAGTGTACTTCCTTCATATGTACAGAGAGCATAATACGATGGCGGATCGTTTGTCCAAAAGATCACTTGGAAGTATGGATGGAGAGCTTCTCTGTGAGGAATACATAGATGGGGTATTGATAAGATCTCATTATAGGAACATCTTTTGAGTTTGGGTATTGATACCTCTCTGGAGAGTTATCTCGTTGACAATTTTTTTTTGATATTATGATTGATGTATGAAGAAGCCCTATAACTTCGATGGTTTAATCAGTTTGGGTAGGAATGTAATCGTATGGGAGTTTTGAACAATGATCAAAGGTTGTTTTGGTAACAAGATTGATAAAAAATTTGTACCTGTAGATCACTACTTGTGGTCGGAGTTATTTTGTACACAACTTTTTTATAATATAAAAGTTGATCTTTTTCCTTGTGGAAAAAAAACCAACAATGATGTAACAATGATGTATGTATGTATGTACTTAGAAATAGAATTAAACACCTTTTCAAAAAGAAAATGTTTAAAAATCATTTATTTAAAGAAGAGGAACCTTGAAAGCAACTTAGCTCAATCAATAAGATTTACAAAGATGTTCTTCTCACAAGGATAAGGATAATATATATAGGCTACCAAGATAAACGTTTGTATTAAGTTTGGAAAGAGGTCATACATCTTTTTAAGACGAGGCAATAGTATGCAAACCAGCTATGTCTTCGTGACATACATTGCATATTGCCACATGCCTACATTGTTTCCCAACTATGTCACCTTATTGGACAATACAACTACTCACGAAAGTAATTCCACACATTCCAACCATAAAACATTACCACATGCCTACATTGTTGTCCAACCATGTCACTTAATGGACAATATAACTACTCATAAAAACAATTCCACACATTGCAACTATAAAATTAATGACAATGCATTTGAAAAAGACATTGAAAATTGATCAAAATACACTTATAAATCCTCCCAAATCACTTACATGAGAGTTCCCTTCATTATATTAATCTTCCGAAATGGATTCTAATTAAGTTGCCTTCATTCATTTATAGACATAAATACATGACTCTTTACTTACTAACAATATACATGACTCTTTACTTACTAACAATTAATTATAATGGAAACATGGCATGGGAAAATTATTTGAAGTGAAAAAATTATATAAATAAATATTTAAATAAAACATTATAATGATATAATATTATAATAATAATAATATATTTTTAAAATTATAATTAATTAATGTATCAAATTTTTTTGTTTGTGGGATAAGGGACTTTCTTTTATGTAATAATGAAATTGCTAAAGTTTATAGAACTATATATATCCATGATTTGAGGTTTGTTGGTGGGATAGAGTCACTTTCATCCTCCCCACTAGAGCTCAAATCCCTAATGAGACATTGACCCGTTGTAATAAGGCTCGAAGGGTAGGCGACCCATGGATAGAGGTTCACCTCAGTGGGCTTTGAGACGTCTCGGCCCCTGCTGAGTCACGAGTTATTGATATATCTGGCTTGCGGGTTGTTGGATATACTTTTGGGGTTATAATGGCAGCCATTGGATTTGAACCTAGGTCTAGTCCAGATAATCTCGACGAAGTTATCAATCCCCATGTTCAAAAAAAAGTCTACATAAGTGTACATACCCAACCCCTTTGGATTTGAACCTATAACCTAGGAGGAAACACATGTTTTTAACCATTAGGCCCATAGAAGTGTATATAAAATTAAAATTATTATTTTTTTCCAAGGAATAATTTTGTGGAAATCCCTGAGTACTTTCTCATATTTCATGGATGTTAAATGGGGTAAATCATCAACCCTAATTAAGGGGCCTAACCTCTAGGGGATCAAGAGAGTTGAACTTATGCCCTCCTCAACTTTGGGAGGAGTGATCTCACGGCAGCTCATCACTCTTTGAGTTAACCCTTGAGGTTTTTTTAAGAATGCTACCCAACGTAAACCCAACAAAATTCAAAACCATTACAACAATATACTCATTATAAACTCTAAAATTATTTTTAATTTACATATAACTAACTACATGAATATTAATTACCTTGACATGATGGTTGAACGATGAAAACACACATTCTTAAAAAAACATTATGAAAAATAAACTAATTACTCTTTACATAAATACAATACAATAATATAATAACCCTTTATTAATTACTAAGCCCATCGCATGATCTTTTAATTTAGGTTACTCCTTCATGCAACTCATATACTTTGTTCTAGTGAACCAAGCTCGCTATACTTTTTGTAATGGCAAACGCCAATTATAAATTAGATCGGGTTATATGCATCCACGCGTTACATGGGAATGATTAACTCCCTTAATCTCTAAACCAATGCAATAATGCTATGCCATAATGGATGCCTTATTGTCAAATTAGTATATAATGCTATCCTCCAAAGCAAAACCATTATTGCCCTTGATGGGTGGCATCGGAAGATATGGAGATGGAATATATCAGTGAGGCTCAAATGTTTTATGGTC
This sequence comes from Larix kaempferi, assembly GCA_027924585.1. Taxonomy (NCBI): domain Eukaryota; kingdom Viridiplantae; phylum Streptophyta; class Pinopsida; order Pinales; family Pinaceae; genus Larix; species Larix kaempferi. Next base: position 8,534,064 of record BSBM01000769.1, on the reverse strand, counting down.
CAAATGTGTACAGTTTGTGTATGTAGGATGAGGACATATCGCACTTACTCATTTTTTGCCCTGTTGTGAAGAAAGTTTGGTCTCTAAATGATTTTCTTCTTCTTCTTAATTGAATGCAAAGAATTTGGTAAAAAAAATATGGTTGAAATCGCAATTTGGAGTGTTCAAATTGCAATTTAGGCGACGTTTTAAATTCTAAAATTCAATCTAAAACAGATAAATACAATTGTTAAAATTGCAAAATTGTGAAAATAACAATTTAAGTGACCTGGATCATTTTAAAATGGGACATTCAATCTAAAACAGACAAACACAATTGCTGAAATTACAAAATTCCTCTGTTGTTGTTTCATCAAGACATTGCCATCTTCTGCGCCACATCGTTCGTGGAAGGTTGAGCTTAACCTCTGCATTTTCATTTCGATCATAATAAAACATATGCGTAACTCTTGTAGCTTAAGTTGCTTCATTGTTGTAGTATGTTGTTTTTACTAGAGTTAAGCTTTACATGTTTTCACAAGTACTATTGAGCTTTATTAATTTATTAATATACATAAAATTAAAATCATTTCTCTCAAAGAAAAGCATCATTGGCTAATTGTATCTCTTATATTTGTGGTGTTATCTTTTGTATTTGGGTAATAGAGTGCACTCGTCTTATATCTTGTTAGGGTAGGCATTGTGTGGGCCATAATCTGGAAGCAGCATCTTGCCCCTGTGCTTCTACTTTTGTATTTGAATATAATTTAAAACACTTTGTTTATTTTCTAAATATTTTATCATTTCCCTATCTCTGAGCATAGGATCATTCATAGAGAATCAATTGATCTCTCTACAAGCAAAGCAATGCAATGTGTCACTACCAAGTTAGGCGCGTGAATGTGGTCCAGCGACGCTGGGTGGTGGCTGGGGCGCCATAGGTGCCCAAATCCATTCCTAGGGAGGCCTATGAGCAACCTTTGATTCTTGGGGAATAGCAAGGCTTGCTATTTCTAGTTCGCATCCCTTTGACATTTGAGTAAAATGAACAAATGGGCACATGCTTTCAACAATGCAATCTCATTTTTTTAACATGTCCTGCAATGGCCACAATACCACGGTAGGTATTGCCCTTAAATGCGATCTTGTTTTCAATTAATTTTACTATAATAATTACCAAACATCATATTTTACAAAGTTACTAGAAATCATATTATTTTTTAATATTTTTTATTACGATTATTTCAAAGTTTATTGGATAATGACTCTGGATGTGACATTTTTTATTATTAAACCTATTATTAAAAAATAGAAAATAAAAATAATATTATGAAAACTTTAGACTTTAGCTAAATATTTAGCTTACATAAGTGTTTCCCGAAGCTTTTTGTTTCCCAAAACTTTTGGCACTTGGAGCAAATGTAATTTGCCTTAGGCTCTCTATTTCTTAGCACATTTGATTTGCCTTCTTTGTTATGCAAAGTGAAGAGTTGGCCTTGCAGTATCGACAAATTACTTTGACTACAATGGGGTTTTAGTGGTTGCTACTTTATTTTTCCTTTGGTTCTTGCTTTTTTATTTCGATTTAGGGGCAGCCACTGAATCTCGATCATCTCTCTGCAACTTCTTGTTGACCTTGTTAACATTAGCACTTGTGCAAACAACATTTAGAAGGACTAGCCATTATAAATGACAAGTGAATTACTTGATGAGCTATGTAGAAAGTGTGTTGATTGCCACCAATGATGGGTTTCCAAGTCCCACTATTCGGGCCGAAGTAGGAGACACAATTTTTGTGAAGCTCGAGAATAGACTACCCATTGAAGGAGTAGTCATACACTAGCATGGCATCCGAGAGGTGTTCATTCTTCTTCTTTAGAACTAGATCAATCTTCATGTAAAATTTTAATGAAGTGCTATGAATTGTTGTGTTGGCAGCGAGGAACGCCATGGGCAGATGGGACTGTCAATCACGCAATGTGAAATCAACCCCAAGGAGACTTACATTTACAGATTCATGGGTATGTTGAAATTTGATTTTGATGAAATTCCGTTTTGATGTTGAAAGTCCTAGAAAAATTAAACCCAAAACAAACACAGATGTTTAATACATAACCCATATTGTTGCATATATCCAAGCACGTTCAATTAAGCAATTAAAATCCCCTTATTCCGAAGGATGTGCTACATTAGGAGACCTACTAACATAACAGAGAATGGCATTCATAACAACAAGACTAACAATAACATCAATGGTGCCTACTTATTCAATGGTATGATACTAGTTTCAATATCATAAGGTGAATCTTCATATGCACTTTCTGATCGCTTCCCTAGGCTAAGGAATATCATGAATGTTGCAACAGACCCCTAAATTTAACTCCACTGACACATGATGCTTAATGAAGTTTATTCCAGCACACCTCCTCCTCCTCTCCCTAATCTGCATACAAGGGAGCTAGCCATTCTTGCTTATTTCACGGAATGCATATCAAAATAATTACAAAATACAATAAGCATACAAGGCAGCCATATCCTATTCGAAGACTTAGACTAAATGGAGCTTGTACATCCTCATCTATACACACCTTAATTATAAGACATCCTTAATTTTATCTTCTTCTTGTTTTTAGATCTAAGATGATATGTATCCTCCACTTTATTGGTTTTAAATAATGCTATGTTTATTCATAAATCTACATTGTAAATATATTTGATGTCGTTTGCAATGACATTGTATTTTTTTTTAGAGACTTTTTGCATATTATATTTTTTTTTCTCCTCATAATTGTAAAATTCTATCTATTTGAACCCTAAATTGGTTTGCTGTGACAATGCCCATGCACCGATGTAGTGTTCTTTCTTTCTCTAAACTAAACCATTTTTGTTTTTTTTATCTTAAACAAAATAATACAGCAGATGATGAGGATTTGTCCTCACATTAACTTTTTATCCCCTTGATATGCTTAGGCTATATTAGTGAACTAAGCCTACAAAGGACACTTTATGTTGTCATCTTGGTTTTGAGACTAACATTTTCAACAATAAATAATAAATAACAGTATTTTGTTATTCCGGAACAATCAATATGATTTTGAGTGTTTATGTATAAACATAATGTATAAACCTATAAAATTGTGGTCTGTTAAAAATGAATTATTCTGTTTTATGAATAGAATTGTTATAAATGAATTATTTTTTATTAATTTGTTTTATGAAAAAAATCGAAATTACTATACTAAATCTGAATGATAATACTCTTAGTGTAAATATTTCTGTTGAATTGACAATAAAATCTTAGTGGTTCTAGTCTTAACAGGCTCATTAAAACAGATTTTGTGTTTACAGCAAATATAGACATTATATTTTAGTTTAAAGGTGGATTTTGTGTGGACATCGTGAAAATGACGACTTCCAGATTATTTAAAAACTTAAGTTAATAAAGTGTTTTTCAATATGAAAGTTAAAATATATCAATTTATTTAACTTTAAAATTTATAAATTTGAATTATATTATAGCACTTGCATTTAAAACCAAGATGTATAAAACAACATTATTATATATAATATGGGGAAGGTTGCATCCTGATGTTATATAAAAGAATATAGGGCATAAGAACATTTATTTAACTTTAAAATTTATAAATTTGAATTATATTATAGCACTTGCATTTAAAACCAAGATGTATAAAACAACATTATTATATATAATATGGGGAAGGTTGCATCCTGATGTTATATAAAAGAATACAGGGCATAAGAACTTGGAACATATAACTTTTATATTTTGTAAAATATTGTTTAAATTTATTTAAATTTTATTTTTATTAAAAAATAATTTTGAATTATTTATTTTGTATTTCTATATATATGGGTAGGGACTATATTTCATGCAGCTCTTGTTTATTAATATATTTTTTTTCGATTATTTAAAATCACAAATTATAATTATGTTATTTGAGATTATACATGTGTTATAATTATATTTAATCAAATCATGTTATTTGAGATCATATTACTACATGTTTGTTATGGATAAATTTTCGAATACTTTGATTTCCTCATAAGTTTTGAAGTAATATCACTTGAAGCATTTACTGCACTATTTGCTCTAAAGTTTCAAAGACAAAGCCACCATCATGCCTAGTCGCCTGTTGTAGTTGCAACCTGATCCCTAATTTTTTTGTAAAATTGTAGGGTCCCTCCTTTGATCTTACTTAGATTTTGTTTTATCTTACCCCCGACACTTAGTTTTCTTTATAAAAAAATAACAAAAGAAAAGGCATTTCCGTAATTCTGCAACCCCTACCTTCCGCAATGCTGCAATCCTGCACTTCCGCAATGTCGAAATCCCGCTTTTCCACAGTTTCGATTGTGGATTGATTTTTTGATTTATTGAATAGTCTCCCGCAATTCCGCAATCCGCATCCCTGCAATTCCGCAGCTCGCACCTCGACATTCCCTCATTTCCGATTGCGGATTGCGAGTTGCAGACTGCATTTCCGACTTTGGAATTGCATTCTACATGCCCGCAATTCCGCACCCCGCACCTCGTCATTCCCGCGTTTCCGATTGCGGATTGCTGGTTGCGGACTACATTTCTGTCTTTGGAATTGCATTCCGCATTTCCGCATTCTGCATGTCATCATTTTTGCGTTCCTGCACTCCCGTAATCCCGCAATTCCTGCACTCCCGCATTGCGGATTGTGGGTTGTGGATGGCATTTTTGAACGTTGGCAATTGGTGCCTGCAATTTCGCACTCCTGCAGGCCCGCATTGTAGATTGCGGATTGCGGGAGGATGATTTTTCGGCCCTTTTTTAAACCTTTTTCGACCGCGGAAGGATAATTTTTGGGCCATTTTTAGGGCTTTTTTCGGCCTTCCACCTCTATGTTAATTATCATTTTTAAGCCAAAAACAAGATCATGGAAGCTTGAATCCTCTGTTATGTAAATGATATTGATAAATCATACTGTTGGAATTTGATTATGTTCATTATTACTTCGTTTAGCAATGAATTGTTCTTATGTATTGATTGTAAATTATTCTTACGCATTAATCTAGTTGTTTCCTCAAGACACATGGAATTTGAAAAGCTGTGAGCAGAACAAGCGTAGGAACAAAGGACAAAGTGGGAAATCCAAAGGACGCAGAGGAAGTTGAAAGGCTATGCGCAAAGGAAACGGTTGGCACAGGAGACAAATCAGGCAATCCGAAGGACGTAAAGGAAGTTGAAAGGTTGTGCACAGAGGAAATGGTTGACACAAGAGCCCATTTTGGCAAGCCAAAGGACGTAGAGGGAGCCAAAATGATCAGTTATTTGAGACAAATTATCTTGTAATATAAATAGGGGGAAAGGGTACTAGAGATGAGGGGACTTTTGCTAGTGAATTAGAGACTGGATACATTGTGTAAGAGAACTATTTTTCTACTAATGAGGAAAGACTTGTTTGCTGGGAAAATCTTGCACTGATTTTGCATGAAAATTTGTGGCTGACAGAGCAGAACTATTTATTCTCTTGTTTATGTTCATGCTGTGAGATCTTTCTAATTTTGTTGAACTATTTCAATGATGGTGAATGATTTCTTTATCTATGCAAATGTCTATGTGTCAACAGAGTAATAAATTTTGTTAATTAAAATCAAAGCTATCTTTGGTAATTTTTCTGTTGGAAATGTGCATATTTTATCTTAATAGCTACCTGTTAGATTTGTATGAGCATTTTCATATTATTACTCTTATTTAAATTCGCTCCTTGCAAGGATAGGTTAGCTCAGCGTAGAATAGGGTTAGATAATTGATAAGGTAGAAGCGGTAAGACGAGAGGTAAGAACCTACTCATCACTTGTGTGGTTTTTGCTTATCAATTATAGGTTAAATTCATTAGTTAGATTAGATGCACTTGCATATTCATACCTTTAAACATAAAATATATACTATGGGTTTGGCCACGACAAGTACATAATTTAAACATACACACCTATGGTAGTCTGACGATTAACCGGATGGGTTCCCCATACCAAATAGTGAGTGATCTAATTGGGATTATTCATTTGGGAGAATCCCTATTGTCGATGCTAGGATTTTTCGGGCATCAACAGTTTTGGTGCTAGAAGGAGGGTCGCCAGTGCATGGTTGGCATAGGAAATTTGTTTTCGAGAGGAAATTTCTCTGGGTCTTCATTGGAAACAAACAAACAAGAAGAATTAATTTCTGAAACTGATTATCAAGAAAAGTTGGATTCTGAAATTGATCATACCGAATGTTTATATGTTGTTCCTCACATAGAAGTAGACAATTTTAGGAGACATACTATATCATGCGTGAGCAAACTTGGTGGATTATCTGTGGTACCTTTACTACCTAGAAGGAAAGCTCCTAGAATATAGGTTGTGCAAACTAGGGATTATGTGCTTGTGGAATCTTTGGAAGATTTAGTTGATATATCATTACAAGATATATCAATTGAGGCCTAATTCTCATTAATCAATTGAGGCCTAATTCTCCGGAAACAAACACTACTCCATGCACACATACTCATACACCACCCCACACACCCCCACATTCTCCTAGGCGTATTGTTAACATGGCTCACAATGTCAATCAACCACTTGCATGGAGAGATAGAGGACCACTCAAGCTAGCTGCTCCTTTGCATGATTTACCTAAACATCTGGAGCGTGTGCTACCTAAGTTTGACCTTGGAAAAGGGATCTCTGTTGAAGATCACCTAAAGATTTTTTACTTGGCATTGAACCTATTAAATGTGGAACATGAGGATGTAGTGTGTAGATTGTTCCCTTACACTTTTGAACCAACAGCATCATCCTGGTATTTTAGCTTACAAGCTAATTCTATAGCACATTGGGATAGTTTTGAAAAAAAATATGAATAAGTTTGGTACCCAAAAGACTATCGCTTCACTTATGAAAGAATTATCGTCTATGCGGATGGAAAAGAAGGAGAAAGTTCAAGAGTTTAAGGGTGAAAACATGAAGTTCGGAAACAATTTTGGCTTGTTTTTGACAAACAAACTACTAAATTTTATGTTTTTCAACTTCGACCTCTTCAAACCCATATCTCCCTTAGGAATTTCAACTTGAAGTAAACACAAAGGTTTTAGAGAATTGAATTAGCTTTCTACTCGTATTTTTTTTAATTTTTTGTATGGACATATCGTGGGACAAATTTGTTGTCAACCAACGGCATATAATTGAAAATTTTAGGTATGGATAATGAGCGACCTGTGTTGACAACGGTTTTTTGATAGATGGTTATTAATTTTAGGGAAAAAAATTGTAAGTTCATAATCTACACACACTACACTTGATCCTAAACTATATTTTGAGTTTTTTAAGACTTGGGAACTATTTTTTATTCTTTATCGAAACAACGCATGTTCAAAAAATGGTGCATTATCGACACATGTTTTTTTCTTCACATTTTCTTTCAAATGTGACTCTTATTGGAAAAACTATAAGTACCCTTTTGAAGAGGACGAGCCAATTATGATATCCGTGAAATTTCAATTTTTTTGGTGTTGTCTTTGTTATGATATTGAATTTTCATTTCGGGTGATTTTCAGAGTAATAAAATTCTTAAGGGATAAGGTTTAGAAAAAAATTATTAATAAATAGTAATTCAAATCGAAATGAAACAATTACTATATCATTGAAAACTAGATTCAAAGATGAATCCATTGCTACCAAGTCCGACAAATAATACTTAAAATTTGCAGGGGTTTGGGCTTCCTGAAGTTGCAGGTTCCAGAAAGATGCCTAATATTTTCATAGGATTTGTTGACCATAAACTCTCGGCCGAAAAATACCTTCCAAACTCTCGGATGAGAGTTTAGTTCAAATTCTCGTTCGAGAGTTTTTTTGAAAATACAGCGCGACGATTGGTTCAAACTCTCGGCCTAGAGTTTGAACTCTCGAAACTCTCGACCTAGAGTTTTTTAAACTCTTGGTTGAGAGTTTGAGGTTGAATTTTTTTTCCCTGTTCATCCATGCGCCCTCTTTTTTTTTCATTTCGTTGTCACAGAATTGTTTCCCAACTTCATGTTTTCACCCTTAATCAAATATTTACTATGATTTTGAATCGTTTTAGCGTTGCAACTAAACCTGTTGAAGAAGTATTGGTAGAATATTATACTACATCGCTTCTCCCATCCATAGCCATGTTTGTCAAAAGATCTGTTAAAACTACTTTAGCATAAAATTACGAAGAAGCAAAGAAAGTAGAGGCAGACATAGACAGTATCAGCAAACATTCTTTAGATTTGTATGTAAAACCTACAGTAAGTAAGAAGCCTTTAATATTGATCAGACCTAAAGAATAATCTTCAAATGAATTAGAAAATGTGGTCAAGATGGTTCAAAAGTTGTCCAATAAAATAGTAGATTTGGAAAAAGAAAAGGGTGCTAGTTCTTCAGTAAGAAAACCATTTAATCCTTTCTATAAGAAAAAGGAAGAAATCACACAATCACAACCACCATTAAATAGTTCTGTTGTTTTCAATTTGAATGAAGTTGGCATGGACCACTTTTGCACATTTTATCAAGAGCATCATTCCGAGAAAATTTTCCCACAATGGATTAATTCAATGACCCTGGTAATGAATCAATTATTAGATACAAAACTAATAGACCAGGAAGATCAGGAAGAAGACCAATATAATGAACCAGAAGATCAAAATGAAGAAACTACCTTGGTATTGTGGGATTGGGCACCAACTTTGGGTTTAGATGAAGAAGAAAAGGTGGAAGAAATACAAATATCGTATGTGGATTATGCCACCAGAAGTGAGGGACCAATAGAAGAATAAATTATGGTGCTGCCCAAAATGAAGACATTCAAAGAAACATAAAGAAGAATAACCGTTTAAATCAGTCACAACCAAAAGCAAATTCTGATATTATTAAGGAAACAAACCCATTAAGCAATAAAAAAGTAAACCATGTATCAACAAATTTGATAGTGGTAAAAATGTTGGAGAAAATCATAATATGGGATATGACAATGTAGAAAATATATAAAAAAAAAGCAAATATATCTATGTTTGAATTATGTAACCTGCCACAATAGAGGAGAAACTTATTAGAAGATTTTGATGTAAAATCAAGCAGTACAGTAAATAAACAGTCATAAAGGGTTGAGTCTGATACCGAAATTAACGAAGCAAGTATTGGTGAAAAATCAAAATCTAAAACTCTTCCTTTCCTTTTGACTTTCAAAATATTCAATTATAATGTGCATAATTGCTTGTTAGAATCTGGGGCTTCATCTAACATCATGCCACTATCTATTTGCAAGAAGATAAATGGACAACCCACTTCATCCCCTTCTCGGATTATACAATTAGATAGATTTGATGTTAAAGTTATTGGGGAAATGAAAAATGTCTTGATCAGATTGGCTGCAGATCCAAGAGTGTGTCAATTTATTGATATTATGGTATTGGATATACCAGAAGCTCATGGGTTGATACTGAGTAGAGATTGGTCAAATAAGCTGAATGGTTATTTTGCAACCGATTGGTCTCATTTATGGATGCCTTATCAGAATAAGTAGAACCAAATTAAGGTATTACGGGAACCTCATATGAAACATGATGTGACTCAGTTAGAAGAAAAAATGAGTCAGTGAATTTTTCATCTTCAGTTTTGGGAAATTATTTTTTAGAAATTGAGCCAGGGAACTATCAGGTAGAAAATGTTGGTCATGATTCAGACAACCAGTCCGATCTCCTTCAATTTGCATGGGCTGATGATTATATTGACTATAACATAGTAGAATTAGTTACTGACTTAGATAGTCCGACTAACATAGTTGAGTTAGATGATAAATTTTGGATTTTATACTTTGATGGCTCCAAAACATAAGAGGGAGCAGGAGCTAGTTGTGTTCTTATTGATTCTCAAGGAAACAGACAATCTCTCTCGTAGATTAGAATTTGAATGCACAAATAATACGGTTGAATATGAAGCTTTGGTGTAAGGATTGAAAAAAGCCATTGATTTGAATGTTAAAAATTTAAAAGTTTTTCGTGACTCGGAAATAGTTGTTAGACAAATAAGAAACACCATTAATTGTGTATCTCCACACTTGAAAGGGTATCAATCTGAAATATGGAATTTAATATCAAATTTTAATGCTTTTATGCCATATCAAATTTAACATAAATGCCATTCCTAGATTACAAAATGGCGTTGTTGATTTACTAGTTGTTTCTGCTTCACGGTTAGTACCAACCAGTAACAAATGTTCTATTGAATTGCTTTTCAGGCCATATGTACTTGAAAACATTAAAAATATGAGAGTGTTCGATGATGATGAGCATATTATTAGTTTTATGACAAATGAGGATACCTTCAAAGAATCCATTATTGAAGAAGATGAGCACCAGTAAGAATTGCAAAATGAGGGTACCAACAAAGGCCATTTTATGCCAAAAGGAGTGCAAACTCTTGAAGGATTATTTGACTTACAGCACAAGTTACGAAAACCTGCAAATGTCAAGACAAACAGCTCCTCGATGAAATATGAGTTGGTAAAATTAGGGGCAGAAAAGGAACCTAAATTTGTTAATTTGGGAAAATGTTTCTCACCTGGTTAAAGATGCAAATTTATTAAACTATTTCAGCAGTACAAGGACATTTTTGTGTGGACATATGAATATTTGAAGACTTATGATACACACATCATCCAGCATTTGATACCCATCAAACAAGGAGCAAAACCCTTTCTGCAGCAACTTCGAAAGATGCATCCTATGCTTGAACCATTAATACAAAAAGAATTAAAGAAGTTGGTGGATGCTAAAATTATCTTTAAAGTTCGACACTCTGAATGGGTGGCCAATTTGGTGCCTGTAAGAAAAAAATAAGGAGAAATCAGACTGTGTGTTGATTTTAGAAATTTGAACAGGGCATCAGATAAAGACAACTATCCAGTCCCACCCATGGAACAAATTTTACAGATGGTATCAGGATCATAAATGTTTTCCCTATTGGATGGATTTTCAGGTTATAATCAAGTATTAGTGGCCGAGATTGATCGACTTAAGACTACATTTCGCACAAAATGGGGAACATTCGCTTATAGAAGAATTCCTTTTGGCATTATGAATGTTGGAGTCACATTTCAAAGGGCCATGGACATCGCAATTTGAGGTTTGGTCGGCCACTGTGTTGTCATTTATTTAGATGATGTGACATTTTTTTCTAATAAAAGAGAAGATCGTGCTTTCCATCTAAAATGGATTTTTGAACGTTGTAGGAAGTATGGTATATCTTTGAATCCTAAGAAAAGCATTTTTGTTGTTCTCGAAGGAAAATTGTTAGGGCACATCATCTCTAAAAAGGGAATCTCGATAGACCCAGAAAGTATTCAAGCTATAAATCAGATTCCCATGCCCCATAATAAGAAAACTATGCAATCATTTATGGGCACAATAAAATTTGTGTGAAGGTTTGTACCATATTTTGCACAAATTATAAAACCTTTGCGGCAGATGGTGAAGCAAAGTGTGCAGTTCAAATGGAATGATATTGAGAATAACGCATTTAAGGATATAAAAAATGCCATTGCTCATGCACCTTCATTGAGCAGTCCAGATTTTGAAAAATATTTTATTATATATGCATTTGCTTCAAATTATTCTCTTGCAGCTGTGCTCACACATAAAGGAGAGCAACGAGATGAATAACCAATATATTTTATGAGCACTGGGTTACAATGAGCTAAACTAAATTACCCAACTGTAGACAAACAAGCATATGCAGTTTTCAAGGCAGTGAAGCAGTTCAGACCTTACATTCTGAAAAATAGAACAAAGGTTATTATACCTCACCCAGTTGTCAAATCTCTATTTATTCAGAAGGAGTTAGGAGAAAGATGAGGAAATTGGGTGACTGCACTACAAGAATATGACCTAGAATTTAAACCAGCTAATATCATCAAAGGTCAAGGGTTATGTAAGTTGATTACTAAAAATCCAGTTGATAAAGATCATGGCTGGGAAAATGAATCAGAAATGAATCTAATTGAAGTATGTTCCACTTTCACCACTCCAGAGTCTTGGTACAGAGATTTAATTCATTATCTTCAAAATGGATATTTGTTGGAACATTGGAATTCAAAGCAAAAAAGGGCACTCCGATTAAAGTCAACATCATACCAAATAATAAATGGAGTGCTATTTAGAAAGAATTACGATGGATTTTTTATCAAAAGTCTTGAAAAGGATGATGCAGAGAAAGTGGTAAAGGAGTTATATGATGGCCCTGCAAGGGGACATTATTCCAGAGACATTATTGCTCATAAAATATTAAACGATGGATATTATTGGCCCACTGTTTTTAAATATGCTCATGCTTATGCAAGGAGATGTGATGTATGTCAAAGAAGTGTTGGAAGACTACCAAAATTAGCAGAACCACTAAAACCAGATACCATTTCAAAACCATTCGAACAATGGGGTTTAGATATCATTGAGAAATCAATCCCAACTTTTCATTACAACACCGGTACATTATCACAGCCACTGATAATTTCACGAGGTGGATTGAAGCAACTCATTTACGCAAAGTAAATGAAGATTTGGTCATCCTATTTTTGCAAGAAAACATCATAACTAGGTTTGGGGTTCCAATTTCGTTAGTTTTTTATAATGCATCTTATTTTTCTTCTGCTAAGTTAAGTACATTTTCTATGAAAAAAGGAATTAAATTGCATTATTCATCTAACTATTATCCTTAGGGGAATGGGTTGGAAGAATCCACCAATAAAAATATCATGTGAATATTGAAAGAAACAATTATTGAAAACCAAAGAAATTGGCATGTAGCCGTTCCCAACGCTTTATGGGCAGATAGGGTCACTCCAAAAGACTCTTTAGGGGTTTCTCCTTACACCTTAGTCTATGGTAAAGAGGATATTATTCTCCCAAACATACTACTCCCTTCTCTACAGTTAGGTCAGGAAGCTCGAGGACCCAACAGTGACATCTTATAGTCACGAATTAATACTCTACTGGAGCTTGAGGAAGCACGACAAAAGGCCAAAGAGAGATTCAACCATCACCAAGACATTGTTAAAAAATGGTTTGATAAACGGAAATATGGAAAGAAAACTTTTGAAGTAGGAGACCTAGTTTTAAAATGGTATCATCCTCATGAAGAAAAGGGAAAACATACAAAATTTCAACAATTGTGGCTTGGTCCTTATCAGATTGTGGAGAAGCTTGGCCCAACAACTTATAAGTTACAAGATTTGCAAGGGGAGAAAGAAAACCTCCTTGTCAACGACCTAGCAATCAAAAACTACTTTTCTTAGATTTAGGGAAACTTGTTGTACATAAATAAATTTGTTGATTTTAACCTTTTGTTTGATTTCATTTATTTTCATCCTTGGATAGTTAGCTTCAATCTTATCTCATGTTGTGTTGATTTCGCTTTACTTAATTGATTTTGTTTAATAAATCTCATCTCAACTTTTAGAGTAGCATAGATTTTCTTTTTCTAAGCTTGCAGAATAAGAGTTTCACTCACATAGTTTTCTTTGTATAGGCTAGCTACTAGGTTTGTTTGATAGCTTAGATTTCTCCCTCCGCTATCATTATGTCCCTTTGGATATTTGGAAATGAAGATGATACCCTTATTTGATGCATGTGTTGGACTGAACTAGACATTCATAAGGTATACACAAGAGATGTCTTCAATGGTTGCATCTAATTGTTTTCATGACTAGAATGAGTATGAACACAGACATGTTTTATGAAAGAGGCCACATTCAAAATCTGTCCAAAATCTACAGAATTATGGAAATACATTCTTTGATTTTGAATGCAAGATAAAAGTGAACAACAGAAATAAGAAGGAAGGAAGAAAGAAGAAAGAAAGTACGATTAGCGTTGATATCATTAAACGTTTTAGTTAATGATGAAATAAGAAAGTACATGCACTATTAAAGGTTAAATCATTGATGAACAATTAATGAGGCACCGATTGAATAATCAAAACACTTTCATGAATATTTGTGAAGAATTGATAACACAAGAATGTTTTGATTCGAATTTCTGAGAATAGTTTTAAGATCCAATACCCCACAGACCACCGGCTAAAAATTTTCATCGCACGGAACTCATAAAGCAAATATGATATCCAGTTGATATCTCTTACTGCACCATAAATGTGAATGATGCCTCCAAAATTTGACCATTTGAAAGGCATTCTGAGATTGAATTTATGAATATGGTTTGAAATGTTTCAGTAACTGACATGGTAATTTTGCAACAAGATTTGAATATCAGTGCTCACCAATGAAAGATATTTGTTAGAAGAATACGCACCAGCCAACTAAAGACTAAGGAAATGTCTCGCTCAGATTCACAGGGAAGTATTCGGTCACTTAGAAAACTAATCCTTGATAATTTCATTTCTGTTGAATATTTTTAAACTATATGATTATTGTTTCGACGAACTTAATGGATATGATATCATGACGAAACAAACAACAATCAAACTACACCTCAAGCCCTTGATTTTGTACAAAATATCAAAAGATGCTCCAAAATATGAGGTATTGAAATGCCTTCTAACCCCTAATAGCACTTTGGCTCTCCTTGTCATTCCTCCACCTTAGAAGACAGCTTAATCTTGACCCCACCAAATGAGATTAGTTTTCTTTTTGTTAAAACAACCCCATCCTGAAGCTATCAGAATTGTTTGGGAAGTAAGTGATGGAAAACTAGGGAGACCTATTGCACATAAAAAAAAAAATGTTGATTCTTAAATTTTCATTTGATTTTGTTTATTCTCTTCCTAGGTTAGTTAGTTTCAGCCTTATCTCATTTTGGTTTGATCTTGTTTTGCTTGACTGATTTTTGCTTGATTGAACTAAAACTCAGCTTAGTTTGTAGAGTGATATGTAGAAATGTAGAAATATGAACAATCTCATGTGAAATGTTGATAATCACCAAAAGGATTAGAACTGGCTTCATAACAAAAATAATTCTTGTTGTAAAAACAATTTCATTAGTGATTTTAATTTTTGCTTTGTTTTAAAAGGGGAAACCTGCTTCATGTTTTATGTTGTGTCAATGTAAACCCTGTGAAATAACCAGGATCTATGAATTCTAAATTACTATCTTGGGGCTCCACTCACTTACACATAAATAACCATCTCAAGTAGTCTACTATAATTGACCCATGGAAAGGAAGCAGGTCTTGTAGATGTATGGAAATTAAAATGATCGCATGCTACGAAAATTACAGCCAAAAGGCTTATAATGAAGAGTCAAAATTTATGAAAAGTTCATCTCCATCAAAGAAATGGTTTTGAAAATAAATGCATCCAATCAAGAAGATTGCTCAAATGATAATTCCAAAAGGTTCTTCTCCGTTTGTGAGTATGACAAACAAACAAAAACTCATCACTCACACAAAAGGACATTATGGATGGAAGAACCCACGTCAAATGTTGAAGACTGAAGAAAGCTATTTGTGAAAGACTTGGACGATAAAACTCGTCAAAAGAAAGCATCTAAAGAAATGCTGATAGCATGGGAATGAAGAATAAACAAATATATCTGTGTGATTTTGTTATGATCTTGTGGAGTCATATTTAGAGGTAACCAAAAGATGGGACTAATAATGAACTCCATATTATGGCCTCAGGAGATTGGTCAAGAAATCTGGTCCAGAATGCCATATTTCCCAAATAAATGACCAATATGATTCAAGAAATCTCCCCTCCCTGCATAAAACTTGAGCCTTTTAAAATCCTGCTAAAATGATAAGGGCACAGTTTTACATGCAAAATTAATAACAGACAAGCAATTGTGATTCTAAAGGGGGTTTGTTCAGAGATCTGTGTTCACCAGCTAGTCGCCAATTGTTACAGCTGCAACCTGATCCCCAATTTTTTTGTAAAATTGTAGGGGCCCTCCTTTTATCTTACTCAGAGTTTGTTTTATCTTACCCCTGACACTTAGTTTTCTTTTTTTCTAAATAACAAAATAAAAGGCATTTCCGCAATTCCGCAACCCCTACCTTCCGCAATGCCGCAATCCCACACTTCCGCAATGTCGAAATCCGGCTTTTCCGCATTTAAGATTGTGGTTGCGGATTGCGGATTGATTTTTTCATTTTTTGAATAGTCTCCAATTTCGCAATTCTGCATCTCGCACCTCGGCGTTCCCGCATTTTCGATTGCGGATTCCGAGTTGTGGACTACATTTCCGACTTTGGAATTGCATTCTGCATGCCCACAATTCTGCACCCCACACCTTGGCATTCCAACATTTCCGATTGCGGGTTGCGGACTGCATTTCCAACTTTGGAATTGCATTCCGCATTTCGCATGCCAGCATTTCCAAGTTCTTGCACTCACGTAATCCCGCAATTCCGCACTCCTGCATTGCGGATTGTGGATGAAATTTTTGAACGTTAGGAATTGGAGCCCGCAATTCCGCACTCCCTCAGGCCCGCATTGCAAATTGCAGATTGTGGATTGCGAGAGGATGAGTTTTCGGCCATTTTTTAAGCCTTTTCCGATTGCGGAAGGATGATTTTTGGGCCATTTTTAGGGATTTTTTCCGGCCTTCTGCCTCTGTGTTAATTATCATGTTTAGGCCAAAAACAAGATCATGGAAGCTTGAATCCTATGTTATATAAATGATATTAATAAATCATACCGCTGGAATTTTGATTATGTTCATTATTACTTCGTTTAGCAATGAATTGTTCTTATGTATTTATTGTAAATTATTCTTACACATTGATCTGGTTCTTTCCTCAGCACGTGTGGAAGCTGAAAAGTTGTGAGCAGAAGAAGCGTGGGAAAAAAGGACAAAGTGGGAAATCCAAAGGACGCAGAAGAAGCTGAAAGGCTATGCGCAGAGGAAGTGGTTGGCACAAGAGACAAATTGGGCAATCTGAAGGATGCAGAGGAAGCTAAAAGGCTATGAGCAGAGGAAACGGTTGACACAAGGGCCAAATTTGGCAAGCCAAAGGACGCTGTTATCGGACAATCTACCAAGAGCGAACTCAAGGCGTGATCTCCCTAGCTTAATGCAAGACTAGAACAAATGAGATAGAATATGAAATAAATTTCCTAGATCTAATTAGAGATCGAGTAACTAGATGCTTTACCTTTCAGATCGTGGATCCTTTCTCCTTGATGTTGTGCCAAGCTTTATGGTCTTCAGATATCAACTCCAAAACCTGTCAAGACATACAAAACAACACAAGTAGTAAAATGCATCTAAACAATAACAAATCTAAGTAAGCAGTTAAGCAGGAAAACTACACAAACATCATCAAAGCAACAACAATTGGTGGAAAGCATTTATATTACTGCATAAAAAGGGAAAGTACATAGAAGGAAGTGATTACAACCAAGGCTTAACGTAGCAATCCTTCTCCAACAAGCCAGTGCCAAATCCTCCAAAGGAAGTATGGATCTCCCAAGAGATGAATAGAGATCTCTCTAAGCTAATTTCACCAGCATGTAAGTACTGTAGGCTTCCTCCTTTTGTAGTGAAGAGGAGCCTCATATAAATAGGACTAGGAGGATAGGAATGAGTTGAGGATTAGTGGGAGAAGACTAAGGGATCTTCCCAATGATGGAGGAACCGAAGGACAGCTCAACCTATAAGTTAGGGATAGACATCCAAGTCATCCTCCTTCGATAAAACGCTCGAAGCATCCTTTTATCCACTTTAACTGACATCGTCGCAGGTTGTGTGAGGACAACGGGCCACAGGTGAGGTCGTCGCAAGATGCAAAATGGGGGTATGCGACATCGTCACAGCTTGTAAGGAGACAACCTACGATGATCCATCTCGTCACAAGTGGGCAAAGATCAGGTTCCAACGACCCAACTATATTTCCAAGTAAAGGGTCACCAACTCTTCCAAATGGACTTCCTAGTCACATAAAATTTAGGGATGTTTACACTAAACTCTAGGATGGCAAGATTTAGGTGTAACAGAATGCCCCCCAAAGCATGAAGTTGTTGAAACTGTACAAGTGAAATGCTTTGACATAAGAGTTAACGAGGACTTAGCAAGGCTGTCGGAAGAGGATACCGCTGCAGTACAACTGACTCTGAGAATACAGTCTCGTATGACTCACAACATGGCTGCTGACCAATACATTGCAGATCCATGGTAGTAATGATTGACTGAATACAATCATGGCTACTAGACACAATCATAGATCCATGATGAGATGATAACACAACCACGATCAATACAATGTGGATCCGTGTGACTCTAAACTGACAACACAGCCACGACCAATACAAAGTGGATCTGTGTGTCTCAAACAATCTCCATCCCAACCTGGGTAGCAAATAAATTCCCCAGCGTCTTCAAGTTGAACCCGCAATGATAGGAATCTATCAATGTGATTACAATGTTTGAGAGTCGAACATGGTAGAAACCACTTGATTACCGGTCATTAATGTATACCGTTAACAAGCACGATGGAAATCACCATTGGTGTCGATGATCCCCAAGGTATCATAGTACAAACCATCAAATGCGAAATAAAAGACTTGAAGTCGAACACTCGATGGGATCTTTCAATCAAGAGTCAATGATGTAAACACATGGTGAAAGCAAGGTAACTTGCCATTGAGGCATGCAGGCCCAAGGTACTCGATTGGTTTCTAGATTCAATCCTCGGATGATGATTTGAAGTCGACAAGGATGAATCCGTGGAAGGAGGGCCATGATGAATCCCCCATCATTGACACGAAACTCGATAACAGATGTTTGGAGTGAATCGGATGGTAGAGTAATGTGTAAGACTGCCTCAGGGCAGACCGACATGATCGAAGGTGTATTGACTATAGATAATGAGTAACAAATGTTTCTTGAACATGGGCATGGCATGACTTGGCAGTATTGACATGACGAGTTATGAAACCAACCCCCCAATGAAACTGATGAGGGAAACATTCTTTAGATGACCCAACGGAGTGACAAGACTCGTGGAGTTAGCGAGACTCGTGGAAAAACAAATAACCCAAGTACTGTATGCAAATGCAGATGAGTGCCATGTTCAAGAGTGACTAAGTATTGCCACAGGTAAAAGTGTAACATAAAAGCTTTCCTTTTTCCCCATCATGACTGATGAGTGCCTCATGTGTTTTTTACGAGCTTGTTGAGGGTAACCAAATGCTCGGTATAGCTCATCTCATAGATGAGTTCGATCCCAAATATTTTCCGAACTTGGGAAAGGAGGGGTTCGTCCCATAGTGGGACTTTCAATGTTGAGTTTTAACGAGTCCATAGAAGGTAAACTCGGCGTCATTTCATGTTTAGAGAGTTTGAAAAGAACTGAAGAAGACTCCAATGATCCTTTTTCGTAAAGTTATCCTCTTCGCCCGGAAAAGGGTAAAACAACGCGAGGGAGGACTCTTCTAGTCATGATTGGCTAGAGTATACCTTTTTCGTAAGTAGTGCCCCTTGGTCCGAAAAAGGGGTAAACTATCACCAGGAAGATGATCATTCAAATCCTTTTATAAGCGTGAACGAATCAATTTCGCTTGGCCATCTTTTCCTATTTTAGGAGTCTGAAAAGAGCTTAAAGAGGATTCCATGGACAACTTTGTCATGGTTGATGACCAAGTACGACAAAGGAAAAAGTAAACTCGGCATAGTTCCTTTTCCGTAAATAGTCTAGTGAGGCCGAATAAAGTGATAGACCTATACTCGGTAGACACACCTTTTTACTCAAATTTTTAACGAGCATGACAATGGTATCAAAAGCACTCGGAATCTTTTTCATATTTGAACCAGAGCACGAAAAAGTAAAAACTAAGCTCAAACCACTTTTCATGTTTCGACCAGAGCACGAAAAGAGTGAAAAGTAAGCTCAAACACCATCTTACTGTTTTTAACGAGCTCGAAGACAGGTTGGGAAGAATGCTCATGATGTCTGCTTCATTTTTTAACGAGTTTGTAACAGAAAAAGAACTATGCTCAGGATTATTTTCATGGTTTAGCGAGCTCGAAACCCAAAAGAAAGTATGCTCGAAAAGTATTCCCATTGGTGGAAATTTTCCCTTCATGAAATCTGAAGGTTGATACATGCCCCCAGCATGATTACTAGAAGTAAGTGACTTAACTCCAACATGGTGTGGAGAGGCAATCGAGAATAATTGACTTAACTCCAACATGGTGTGGAGAGGCAATCGAGTTGACTTCAACATGACGCCCAGAGGTTGAAGACATGCCCCCCAAGCTTCATTTCATTCGCCTAAGCTACCCCTAGGTGGATGAAAAGAAGGTTCAGGTACTAAGTCACTGGAAAGACTCGACTCAATGGAAAAGGATATGTTTCATTTTTTAACAATCTTGACACAGGAATAGAACTCTGCTCGTATGACCTATTTCATTTTTTAGCGAGCTTGACACAGAAAGGGAACCATGCTCATTGGGTATTGTTTCATTTTTTAACGAGCTTGACACAGGAATAGAACTCTGCTCGTATGACCTGTTTGATTTTTTAGTGAGCTTGACACAGAAAGGGAACCATGCTCATGAATGGTTTCATTTTTACACAAGATCGAAACCAAAAGGAAACTATGCTTGGAGGGACATGTTTCATTATTTAATGAGCTTAAAACAGAAAGGAAACTATGCTCAGAAACGGTTTCATTTTTACACAAGCTTGAAACCAAAGGTAAACTGTGCTTGGGAATGGTTTCATTTTACACAAGCTTGAAACCAAAGGTAAACCATGCTTGGGACTTGTTTCATTTTTACACGAGCTTGGAACCAAAAATGAAACTTTGCTTGGGAATGGTTTCATTTTTACACAAGCTTGAAACCAAAAAGGAAAATTTTCTTGGAAATTACCCAATATGATGACCAGAGGTTGGTAGAGTGCCCCCTAGCATGATAAGCTAGGGGAACTACTCCAGCATGATGCCCAGAGGCTGGAGACCTGCCCCCAATCACGAGGGGGAAGAAACCACTAAAACATGTCGAACATTTAGGGAATTTTGATGATTAGGAGTCATGTGATGAGTGGATGTCACGTAGGAAACCTGATCAATGGTCACAATACTCCCATCATAGGGAAAATACATCACTCGAAAGAGTGTGGAAACTACGACTTTCATAGCATAGACATAATCATGTCCAAGGAGTAGATTGAAATCTAAGGGACCTTGGACAACCATGACATCAATATAAACAATTTTACCTCCCAAAGTGATAGGTAACTAAGGAAGGATCCCTAAAGGTCGAGTAGACCTTCTATTGAAAGCCAGTATCTGGTTAGTGACTGGCACAATCCAAGGAGAACCTATAGCTTTCCAAACAATTGAGGATAAAATACTAACAGAATCTCCCTCATCCACTATAGTGTGAAAGATTTTCTTATCGAAAATTCCTACAAATATCTGGAAAGGAACACTCGAAGGAAGACGAGATTTTTCTAGACCATTCCAATCAAAGGAAATGACCTCAGTACTTGGAGGGGGTCCTGTGGAAATGGACATGGTTTCCCCTTGCCCAGAACAATCTGAACTGACCAGAAAAACATCATCAATTTATATTTCACTCTCAACTGGAAGACTAGAATGAGACGAAGATCATGTCATGGTGACTGCTTCAGTCTGGACATTCTCCAATGAAAGAGTGGGATCGACTGGAGTTGATATCGACTCAACCACTTTAACTTCACTCTTTGAAGAAGGAGTGGGATCGACCAAGGATGGAGCTGGATCGACCGCTTCATCAACCAATGGGGGGTCAAGGGAAAACTTATGATATCTAGTTGGAAGGTGGTTCTGAGATACAGTAATCTCTTCCAACAATTGTGAAGCTTCATCCATGCGTGGACAAAGGTAGGTACGATGAATTCCCTTGCATAACCAGTAAGGATCTGTAGCTCTACCCTTCCGACCCTTAATTACAACGTCACTAGTTGATGGGGTATCACCAGTATGATGTCCAGAGATTGATGACATGGGTTGTTCGGAACGCAACCATATTTCTAAGACCTTGGAGATAACATGGCATCTCTTAAGAAAATGGGACCCTTTGCAAAGTTTGCAAGGTAATTTCGGTTTACGCAAATTCGAAACATATGTTTCGATGTTCCCAGCATGATGATTAGTGGCTGGTGAGTCCCCAACATGATGGTCAGAGGCTGGGATTGTGACCTTCTGCCTAGTGTTCTTCTTCTTAGTTTTCCCTTTCTTTTTCTTCACACTCGCCTTCTTACTAACATCAGAGTTTTCAGTAGGAGAAGAGGAAGAGAGGGAAGCCGATTCAATTTTCGAGGAAGAAGGAGAAGGGTCATCATGAGATTGAGGCTCATGTGATGAAGGACCTAGGTCCGACACAATTGGTGCACTTGGTGTAACTGGATTGGAGAATAACCATACTGGTAATCCTATCGTCAATCTAGGAAGACTGGACGTAGCCATAAAGGGAGGACCAACAGTTCCATAAGGGGGAATAAAAAATGGCACACCCTGGAAAGGGGTGCCTTAGTTAGTAATCCCGGAAGAATCTTCCATATTTGAACTCCCTAAGAGTCTCTAAAGTACCACACGAGTCAAACACTACTCAAGTCTAAAAGCAACAAGCAAACTATGTGAATAGGAGTGGATGAAAAGTCAGGATTATCAAGGCTTCGCAACTCGCTATATACCGCAGGGTCCAATAGTAAAACATGACAAGGAGGATTGGGACCATACCCTTGCCTGAATACCCGACTACCTAGACGGCACGTGTGTAGTAATCTCCCCGAGTGTTGTTCTCGGTGTATTGCGATGCCAAGATGGCCAAATGGTTAACTCAATTGGTCACATGAATCCTAGGAGTGTCTCCCGATATACTCAAGGTACGTGGGAGCTCAAATCCATAGTGGTTCTATCTAATGCACAACCGTACGGCACGAGACCTTCCTATATACTACCGAGTACGTGAAACACCTTTCGATATACGCCAAGTATGTGAAGTACTTGGTGGGTACGTGAAAGAGCTTCGAAATACCTGGTTGGTACATGAAAGAGATTCGATATACCGGTTGGTACGTGGAAGACTACAATACCCCTGGAATACAGTGCTGGAAAGTAACGACAGCTATCACGTTTTACGACACCGGAACACATCTCTAACTTACACATAGTTACTAAATGATTTTAACCTAAGCTAGCGTTAATTTTATCTTGTACAATTAGGTGGATGCATGAGGTGAGTACATAAACGTAAACATAATGTAATCCTCAACTACATGAAAAATGCACTCTTTTCTTTACTTTTCGATGAAAACTACTTAAGGTAAGGAGATATGTTTCTTTCTTTCAAACCAAAAAGTACTCAAATAGCAACGAAAAGAGGAATTCTTTCCTAGAGTGCAATAAATCTAACTTTCCGCAATAATAAGCTAAAAAGCGCAATGAAAATGAAAGATGCGACGAATTTTAACAATGTATAAGACAAAATAATGAAGCACTTTCAATTTTCAAATGCATGTATCAAAATTGGAACTTGATAACTAAACGCTTTTCATATCTATATACAGAAATTGAGAGAATATCTACAACACTCTAATCATTCAGAAATTCCCAAAGAAAAATGACAAGTACCCAAACAACTCAAAGGCACTCAAGAAAGGCTCAAAATCTACCAAATGCAATAATTCTAATCCATTTCCTATCTTTTTACACTTCGAAAAAGACACATCTAAGCTACGGAAAGAAGGATTCCACAAACGTTTCCAATCAAATGCAAGACAAAGAAAAGCACTTAATAATCATGTCTAACTCAAATGCACACAAAACTAAAACAAGCCTTTTCTTCTTCCTATGAGTGTAAGACCAAAAATGCCAAATGATCAAATTAAAGCAAGAAGAATACTTATGTTTTCCAATTTCATGAATATAGCAAAAGAGTGACAAAATCAAGCTTTTCTTTGAACTAAAGTGGAGACAAAGATTCAATATTTTCCAATAATCATTAGATAGCTTAGCATGTAAAGGAAACAAGATGCATAACCCAAGAAAAAGAGGCTAAAAAAGACATGGATATCCCACACTCTTCAAGTCTTTAAAACAAACCAATCGCGCCAAACCAAAAATGATCTCAAAACCTTAATATGGGTCAAAATGACTGTAGAATCCATTTCGCTTAAAACTGCAAGCAAAACACTAGTTTTGACTCAGAGGGCCAAACATGGATCCAAATCTCAAAAAGTCCCAAAAACCAATACAAACAAGCCAAACAAAACACTCCTAAACAAAAAGGTCTCTGCCTGGAAGGTAAAGTGCAGAAAAGGTCTGTAAGGCAAACCAAAATCAAAGGTTGATGAGGAGAAGAAACAAGCACAAATACTAGACTGCTCGTCACAGTCTCTGGTCAGATGCAGAGCGACCGTCGTAGGAGAGGAACAGGTGAACTGCGACAACGTCGCAGGATGTCAAACTGCGAAGTGCGACAGCATCGCAGGTTGCAAAGCAACAGACTGTGCCTAACAGGGGATCGTCGCTCTGGAAATATTGCCGAGGTGCGACGGGTGAGAACCCTATGCAAGGATGAATAGAAATCCAAATATGATCAACCAAAAGGCTTGACAATAAATCATACAGACTCAAAAGAAGTCCAAGGACTCTTCAAGAAGAAGATCTGATGGTGAAAAAGGCTTAGAAGGAAAATGAGATGGCTTGCAAAAGAAATCAAATGAAAATTGAATTCAAATTGAAAACTAAAAACAATATTCTTCCCCAGTATGGTCACCAAATTTGTTATCGGACAATCTACCAAGAGTGGACTCAAGGCGTGATCTCCCCAGCTTAATGCAAGACTAGAACAAATGAGACAGAATATGAAATAACTTTCCTAGATCTAATTAGAGATCGAGTAACTAGATGCTTTACCTTTCATATCGCGGATCCTTTCTCCTTGATGTTGTTCCAAGCTTTATGGTCTTCAAATCTCAGCTGCAAAACCTGTCAAGACATACAAAACAACACAAGTAGTAAAATGCATCTAAATAATAACATATCTAAGTAAGCAGTTAAGCAGGCAAACTACACAAACATCATCAATGCAACAACATTTGGTCGAAAGCATTTATATTACTGTATAAAAAGGGAAAGTACATAGAAGGAAGTGATTACAACCAAGGCTTACAGTAGCAATCCTTCTCCAACAAGCCAATGCCAAAGCCTCTAAAAGAAGTATGGATCTCCCAAGAGATGAATAAAGATCTCGCTAAGATAATTTCACCAGCATGTAAGTATTGTAGGCTTCCTCCTTTTGGAGTGAAGAGAAGCCTCATATAAATAGAACTAGGAGGATAGAAATGCGTTGAGGATTAGTGGGAGAAGACTAAGGGATATTCCCAATGATGGAGGAATCGAAGGACAGCTCAACCTATAAGTTAGGGATAGACATCCAAGTCATCCTCCTTCGAGAAAACGCTCAAAGCATCCTTTTATCCACTTTAACTGACATCGTCGCAGGTTGTGTGAGGACAACGGGCGATAGGTGAGGTCATCGCAGGATGCAAAATGGGGGTATGCGACATAGTCGCAGCTTGTAAGGAGACAACCTGCGATGATCCAGCTCGTCGCAAGTGGGCAGAGATCAGCTTGCGACAACCCAACTAGATTTCCAGGTAAAGGGTCACCAACTCTTCCAAATGGACTTCCTAGTCACATAAACTTTAGGGATGTTTACACTAAACTCTATGATGACAAGATTTAGGTGTAACAGATGCAGAGGGAGCCGAAACGATCAGTCATTCGAGACAAATTCTCTTATAATATAAATAGGGGGAAAGGGTGCTAGAGATAAGGGGACTTTTGCTAGTGAATTAGAGATGGGATACATTGTGTAAGAGAACTGTTTTTTCGCTAATGAGGAAAGACTTGTTCATTTGGAAAATCTTGCACTGATTTTGCGTGGAAGGTTGTGGCTGACAGAGCAGAACTCTTTCTTCTCCTGTTTATGTTCATGCGGTGATATCTTTTTTATTTTGTTGAATTATTTCAATGATGGTGAACGATTTCTTTATCTATGCAAATGTCTATGTGTCAACAGAGTAATAAATTGTGTTAATTAAAATCAAAGCTATCTTTGGTAAAAATTTTGCTGGGAACAGGGATAATTTTAAGGACCCATACTTATTTAAAAGTGTATAAACCTTGGCGAATCTTACCAATTCTTAAAATGTGAACTATAAAATATTTGGCGATATTTTTCTAAAATTATTTCAATTTACAAAGATTTTATATAGTTTATATAATAATTTAGCGATTTTTAGAGTGAAAAAAGTTTATCCCGTCAAAATTGGGCGAAATGGGGCTTCAAAAAATGCAAATTGGCGAATCGTTTTTTGGAAAAAAACATGGATGGGCTAAATTTCGCCCCTAAAATTAACCTTGGATGGGAATGTGCATATTTGATCTTAATAGATACCTATTGGATTTGTATGAGCATTTTCAGATTATTAGGCTTATTTAAATTTGCTCCTTGCAAGGATAGGTTAGCTTAGTGTAGAATAGGGTTAGATAATTGATAAGGTAGAAGCAGTAAGACGGGAGGTAAGAACCTGCATATCACTTGTGTGGTTTTTTCCTATCAATTATAGGTTAAATGCATTAGTTAGATTAGAAGCGCTTGCATATTCATACCATTAAACATAAAATATATATGGTGGGTCGGGCCGCAACTGGTACATAATTTAAACATACACACCTACGGTAGCTGGACCGTTAACCGGACGGTTTCCCCATACCAAACAGTGAGTGATCTAATTGGGATTATTCATTGGGGAGAATACCTATTGTCGATGTTATGATTTTCCGGGCATCAACACCTCCTCATCATGCCGACTCTCCCTTGATATACTAAATGGTGTAGGGGGCAGAGAACTTCATGAAACTATACTTGATGATTGTTGTTTTTCAATGCTAATGCTTTGGAAATCTAGCAAGTTGTTGCTCTTTTTTATTGGTCCATTGTTACCACATCTCTTTTGTATTTATCCATTGTTACCAATTTCAACCCAAGCTCCTCTTCTACTTACTGCACCTATATATTGAGGCATACTACACCTATACAATGGTTATGGACAATTATCTCTATAGCCTAGAATTTCAATATCTAATGATTGCACGATTTATATTTCCCTATTTTCAGTACTTATGATCAACTGTTTTTTGTTTTAGGCAAAGTAAGTCATGTACATATCGTATGGTGTTGAAAGCATGCTCTCGTATGAGATGACATTGAGTTCCAGTAGATTCCATGGATGTTAGGAATCAATTCGTGGCCACCACTACGATTTTCTATTGAGCAAATGGGAGAGCCAATACATGCCAATGACATTATCATATGATTGTTCTAGTTGCTTGCATTAGAGATACTTGTTGCGGACTCATGTACTAGATGAGTCTTGTCCATTGGTTGTAATGCTCACATATCATATGATCAAATGATTTATGTGAGTGTGACACTTCATTGATCTCCTTGAAGCTCCATCGTCAACTGGTGAAATGCAATATTGTGTAGAGACGTGTTAAAGAGCATGAATGATCTTTAAAGACACATGCACGTATTTGTAAGATAATATTTTAGTTTTATTTATACTATACTATAATAAGTTGTTGTTATCATTGTTAAATGAATTTCACTTAATATGTATTAATTAATATAAATAAACATATAAATGTTCTTATTTGTCTATAAAGTTTAGGAACTTTTTGCTGTATGGTAATTTCACAAGTTCAGATGCATAATTTCCACTTGTTCAATATGATAAATGTGTTGGCTTTTTATGTGAAATTTTAGGGTAAGCAACTTTTATTTGCAGAGGTTTCTTGATAATTTATGGTGTCCATTCCATTATAACTATTCTAATGATGCTATACATATAGTTTTATATTGCTTATAACAATTTGACTTGTTTTGCTTGTATATTTTGAAACGACCAAACAATAGTACTTAGAGTACAACTAAGATTGTGATGGTATCATATTAACAAGGGCTACATGGTAGCTAGTCTTTGCCGCTTAGTTTAGGGATAGCTAAATTGCAAAATAGATGAACTTATCACCATCAAATGGGAACTTATACACTTTATATAGTGGAAAATTGAAGAAAGTTGGAACAAAAAGAGGTTATATTTATTAAGTTAACTTGCCAACATTAAATAGGGACTTCTATACTTTGTACAATGCAAAATTGATTTAAACATGAACATGAACTAATTCATAAACATTATGAATACTATGCAATGAATATTTTCCTTATCCAATTCGATGACATATCACATTTGTTTTGCATATGTACATGTACACATACAATGCATGTGCTTTTATACCTGTATGCTAGATCCGAAATTTCTAAAAATGGAGGCATTCTCTATCGGTATCTATATCATTGTATCTTAAATGAAGAAACATGGCTAGGAAGATTTCTTGAAATCCTTATTTCATGTTATAGAAGAAGAAATTGCAAGATATGAACCTTTATTGGAACCTTTACACCAGGTTATCCACAATTCTATGTGACCTAAGCCAACATGACAAGTTGGCTTAGATCTGCAGTTCCATGTAAAAAGCATTTATATTCCATAACCATAAATTTTTCATAATAATATATAACTATAACATTATATATGGTTAGTATATATTAGTGAGATCCCATGGGACCTCTTTAAAGGAATTTACCATTCAATCATAGCACATTTGTCAATAAATATTTAAATTATAATTCATAATTTAAATTAATATCCCTAACTCCTAATGATTTAATGATCATGATTTCTATGGATTATGATACATTATTAAATTATTAAGATCATATTATTTAATGATCATAACTCCAATGGATTATGATACCTCATGTTTAAGATTAAATTAATTAATGGACAATTAATATAATGAATTCCTATTAAAGATTTATAAATTTCTATGGTTAATAATTTGATGAATTATATAGTTAATTTAATTTTGTTAATTATATGTAACGTGACTAGTTGTGCGGAGAAAAAAGTTACTTTGTGAGGAAAATAAAAAAAATTAGTCTTTACTGTGGAAGGTATAATCTTTTTAAAAAAAATGGTCGTGGCTAATCATGTCCATTGAATGCCGCTGCATATCTCTGTACATATGTAAAATACATTCTAATATATGTATATAAATTAGAAGAAAAAGTTAATTTCAGAAATGTGGATTTTATACCAACCTACATAAATGCATACGAACCTATATATAAATTACGCACACGGTACATAGTGTATTAATAACTTCCGCCACCTTAGTGATGACAGACCCTTTCAAGTTACAGTGCATTAAGGGCATGAATACATCGCATGGCAGGAGATTTAAAAGCCTGCAATTATCAAATAAGACCTTCGCTATTTTAGACTAATCGAATTGTACAAAACTCATTTTTAATATATTAAAAAAAATACATAAATATGTTTGTAATGTTCGACTTTGCAAAAAAATTAAATTTTAGCTGGTTAAATAGGAACCAATAATGGTCAACTGCGTATCGATTACAATATATTTTATTGGACCAGTCTCGGCACTTTCATGTTTTGATGAATGGTGGTATGGGCATAAACACCCGAGGAGAACTTCTGGCATTCTGGATGGCACTTTATTTTACAAAATGTAGATGCCTTCCACTTTGTCACATTGTTGGTGATTCACTTACTATCATAGATTGGGCCCGAGGACGTGGATTTCTTTGTTCTTTGGCCCTTTCCCTTGGATGGCCATAGTGAATTTACTGCTAAAATACTCTCATCATGCCTCCATTGCACACATATAGAGAAAGCATAATTTGCAAGCAGACTTACTGTCAAAACAGGCTCTCTCCATTGAGGAAGGTTTCATTCATTTTGAGTATTGAACTCAATCCCTCTTCCTGAAGTATTGGTGACGGGCTCCACTTTTTGGTTGTTTTTTGGTGGCAGCTATCTTTTTCTCTCCTCCTTATTTATATATATTTGTATATATTTTGTTAGATTACTTTTTCATCTTCTTGTTTTAGTTCTTGAGCTGGATGTATCTGGGTTATGTTTCACTGGCCGTGTATTGGTCTAGTAATTTGAGGACTTAGGGATGGACGCCCCAGAACTTCTCTGCTTTCAAAAAAAATTTGATCCGGATATTGTGTCATAGATGGCTATTCTCAGATTATGGTTGGAAAATGTAATTGACTCAAATACTTATATTTTTATAATGAAAATATAGCTTGTTTTAGTGAAGGGATAATAATGTATATATATATTGGTTTTTTCTATTTTGGTAAAAACATGAATCTTGGTTCTGATTTTGCCTTTTTTAGAAAACAACAAAAATAGTGTTGTCAAGCGATTGCAATCCTTTATTGTTAACTATTCAATTTTGACATAGTTTTTAATATTTTGAGACTTTTAAAGTCTTTTTCTAAATGCAATGTGTACAAGGTAGAACACAGTAAATTGTTTTAAAGTTAATTTTTAGACACCATTTTTGGCATTGTGATGCTTATCTCATGCATTCTTTTCTTTGTGGTAAAGCTTGTTGGAAGATTTAAGTGCTTAAGAGTTTAATCCTACACAATTGTTGTGAACTGAACAATGAAGTATGTGATTAGGCTTTACTATACCGTATATCTTGAGTTTATATATAATGCTAAGAAGAAATGTTTGTGAAATTATTTATCATAACCCTAAAAACTCTAGAATGTCTCTTTGATCAAGATCAACTTTAGCATCGTCTTTTAGAAAGCTAGTCATCCAAAGTTGAATTGGTGAAGTAAACCCCCAATACAGAGGGCTACTTACTTTCCAAGAGCCAAGAACTAACACATTTTCTGTAGCGTGTATAAGGTATTCAATGCTCCCAATTACATACAATGTGCCACTTGGAAGATATTTATCGTTTAATTGCCCCCTTCAACTCATAAGATGATATTCTTACTCAGTTCCCTTCAATTTATCAAGGCAGATAGCATTCTTGTCCATCTCCTTTCAATTTAATAGCGTGTCATTCATAAAAGTCATTGAACGATATATCTATACACCAGCTAGAAAAGACACCATAGTAATAAGTGAATTCAAAAGCAAGAGTACCCATCTAAAGATCTCAGCCTGTGAGATTTAAAATATGCACAAAACCCCTTTCATATACCATGAGGACTTTCAATGAAGAGAGACAAACTCTCATTGTTGAGTTCTAGAAATCGAAGAAACTAAGTTGCGAGGCATCAAAACACTTTCTAGCTGCCCTTGCTCCACCCACACCCTTCTAGGCAAGGAATACTTGATTTATATGTTATTGATGTTTTTTTTAAATATTAATATTTTATTTTGTTCTACAATGAGAATAAATTGTAGGGAAATAATACTTGTATTTCTTCTCCGCCAACAGAAACATCTAGACTACCCTTCAAAAAAGCTTTAAAATCAAAGTAGGGACTAGTTTCTATGCGACTCTCCCTTATTGATTTATGGATATTTAAACTAACGTACTTTCTAAATAGGGCAAATGGAAAGTAGAAGTGATTTTGGGTTAATGATCCATGAATAACCAATAGAGGATAAATTGAAAAGGTCGATGAATAGTAAGTAAAAGGATTGTTAGTAGGTTCAACAATAATGGACTCATAACGAAAGTATATGGTGGAGGTCTTAAGTTCCTTGTTCATCATTAAATCACTACCAAGTCCATGACAGTAGGGGTTCTAATGGGATCAGGTAATGCTCAAATACAAAACTTGATGACTACAAGAACAATAGTGATAGATAAATAGAATTGTCTCAACGTATTTTGAATAACCGTCAAAATCCATCAAACAAAACATATAGTGCATACAAATTGTTTTTTACCCAAATACAATATTAGATTATCCTTATCTTCAACTCATTTCAAGTGACTAAATTGAATCAAACAAAAGTGTATGGGTCGTCTAATTAGGTCATCCTCCTTGAGACAAATATCCTCCACCTTACCTAAAGATTGTTCTCAATATGTGTCACTGTGAGATTGGTGATGGATACAAAACAATCAAGTTTGATCTCTCTTTGAATACTTTATTATGCTACAACTCCTACAATGTCATTGGTGGCTACATGGCATAGACCCTAGCTCCATAAAAGAAGACAACCCTAAGGATTGTGCATCCAATTGTTTAATAATTCGTTCTCATCGAGGGAGGGAGGGTGCAACTATTCTCATAGCTTGACCATGAAATTGATATTAGTTCACCCTAGCCCACATTTTGATAAGGGCGAGTTGTAACTGCATTATTGTCAAATTTAATTCCACAACTATATCATTTTATTAGTATTCCCATCTCTGTCTTAGTCACTGAATGAGACTGGATCACATGAGGAAAAATAAGCTTGATGATTTCCCAGACAACTATGTAAGCTACGCTCTACACATATAATACAACAAATTTAAGCGAGATATTACCTTAACAAAAACTCTAGCAAGCACCAACCATGCTTGGGGTTGTGATCACTATCAACACTCAATGCACTAAAACTCATTGATAAATTAATATAGGTAGTTGAAGCAATGAACATTGTGGCAAAGGACTATGTGGTTGAGTAAAGTAGTGAATTAAGTGGCATAAGCCAATTTATGGATCAGTAAATAGGGCATTTCACTATGTATGTGATCATGTGAATTTGGACAAAGAACATGAATTTGAGGACAATATTACATGTAGGTTAATTTTTTAATGAGGATAGTGGAGAGTTAGGGTTGTTACAACATTCATTATCTGCACTACACTATTGTATTATTGGTATACACATATCAACATATTGTGTAAGCATATAGTAAGTGGGTAAGTAAAATCCCATTTGGTGATGTTTGAATTAATATTAATAATAATCTAATAATAAGGTACACTTTAGGTTATATCTCCCTAGGAGAACCATGGGAAATGGACCAATGAGTGAGGAAATAGGGGAGAGTCATAAATGTTATTTTAATATCGTTGTTATGTGTCAGTATTCCAAACCTTCCTATTCTTTTGTATTATTTTCCTTAAAAAATTGTATTTTTATTCAGGCATAATAAAAAATACAATCATTAGGTGCAATAGCATGAAGACACAAAAGTTTCAAGAAAATTGTACTTCTAGTCCCAAAAAGAAAAATCCCAGTATTGTGTACACCACTGTTCCAACATACATCTTGCATCTTTTCCCCACTACACTATTGGGGACACTTAGTTCTAGGCAATGTAATGTCCCTAGTTTTGACCCTTGACATAAACTATGTAAATGATGTAACATCGTTGATAATTGTAAGGAACATAGTGAGGAGCTCAAGGCAAAGGCCCTACCATGGATTCCACGAATGTATATGGCTAGTGAATCATGCGATGGTCAAGCATAGTAACAATGTAAATATAATGTACACATGCATGATAATAATAAATAAATCCACAACTGACTATGCAAGGAAACAAGAGCAAGGGGCATGATTATCTTAAGGTTAACGAGGGACGTGTTGAATCCATGAAGTCAATACATGAAATCCAAGTGTCCGTAGAGGACTGGTGAACTCTCAGATGTCAGTTTGACTCATTTGCCCCAATCATTTAATGCTTCCAAGAGGAAGGTAGTTGATACAATTATTGCCTTGAGGAAAGGAAGTCGTGGGTCTGAGTTACCTTGTGAAAGAATAGTGTCAGCTTCCCTGCAGAACTGGGGATGGGGATCGCTTATTGGGTAAGTGATTAGTTGCATTGATGTCATCCTTAATTACCTATCAATTGGGGATGGCACACTAGCCTGTTAGTGATTCTGTCAGTTAACCTATCAGTAAGCCTGTCAACCAGTTAATGAAGTTATGTGGTCAAGTAACTCGGTCCTTCGTGGGTGTATCTATCTCGTCTTATTTGGAGAGGAAGTGATTCTGATTATTATTCCTCAGTCATTCATCCTTCGACCAATCTATCCAATTTGATCTGAGGATTCGACCCATGCCTAAGAGGAAGTTGAACCTGAATAGTGACAGAGTGGAGAGTGTACTTAAGTTCTAGATCGTGGTCATGACTATGAGTCGAGGAGGAAACTGGAGAACGTAACTGTTATGCATTCTTCTATGGATGTAGGAAGCAGAGTGGTATCGAATTACCCAGTTGTTAGCTTGAGCCTGAGCATACTGAGTTTGTGTCGAAGACTTGTGTGACAGTCAGTTCCTAGAAGTGTCTAAGTAAGTCTTAGTAGAGTGGTAAAAGAGTGGTGAAGCATCGTAAATCCTCATCTGCATGCCTGAGAAACTTCATTTCCTTAATGTTGATTCAGCCTGAGTGCAGTCGTCTATGAGTCTGGTTGTAACAGAGTGTTCTATTGGATAGTGACCGAAGTAATTTCCTTGGAGCCATTGATTGTGCGCAACCAAGATTTGTAAGCCCTAGGAAAACATAGCCTGCAAGCAAATGATCTGGGGTTTAGGTGGTCTTTCTACGCACACGTTGGTATAGCACCTGGAGCAAGGTGACGCCAAAGGGACCATTGAGCGGCGAAGGGGTACCTTCTTGGTGTTGTGCGGGGTGGGTATTGTGGATCCCAAGCTAGCAAAGTATGTGCAAGGCGTCTATGGTTCTGGAGGTAAACCAAATCTAACTGTTTGTCCTAGTCAATTTTTTATGATTCCTAAGAAGTGAATAAAGTGTTGAGCACCGAGTGGATGAAATCCAATAGCGGTTGCGTGACCTCCCAGTGAAATAGCGAGGTTTGAGTGGTCTTTCTATGCACAGATTGGAATAGAACCTATGCGGTGTTGTATGGGGTGAGTATTGTGGACCCCAAACTAATCGAGTCTATGCGAGCTCGATTGCTGGTAATGAGTACCAGAGTGGTATAGAGCACGTATTTGGCTACGAGACTAGTGAAGGTTGAGACCTCCTAGTGGAATGGCAGGGTTTGGGTGGTCTCTCTATGCACACACTGGCATAGCACCTGGAGGAAGGTGATGCCTGAGGGACTGTTGAGCGGTGAAGGGGTACCTTCTTAGTGTTGTGTGGGGTGGGTATTGTGGACCCCAAACTAACCGAGTCTGCACGAGGTTTCTTTAACTTTGGGGTGATTCATTAGTTAGCATTTTCCCTCTAGTACCTAGAAATCATGTTAACCCAGCAGAGGCCGGCTTGGCTTGATAATTGAGTATGTATGACTGTAACATCCTGTTAACCCAGCAGAGGCTGGCTTGGCTGTGACCTTGTGCCTATTTGACTCTAGGATAGAGTTGTGGATAGTTCCCCTTTCCTTAAGGTAATCATACCCAACGCAGGGGTGTCCTGTTAGCAGAAAGAGTATATGCTAGACAAAGTGCCTACAATTGGGTGGAATGTTGCTCTTGCACAATCAGGTGCTCGAAGAAGCTTCATTCAAGATAAGTGTTACGTGATGTTTTATTGTTGTTATTCATTTCCATTTCCTGAATGATGATATAAATGAATGATGAGATGCATGTTGTATATAATGATTATGAATGTGAATTGATTGCATATAGATGATTGTATGTATCTAAAGTCCCATTATGTATACAACGCTAAATCTGCAGGTAGCCGGTGAACTGGCATTGCAAGCTAATATTTCCATAGGGTGGTTATACTATGCAGTGGTAGACGCGCAGTGGTTGGCCACAGGGTGGTTATATTGCGTGGTGGTAGACACACAGTGGTTGAAAGCAGTCGCGTAGATGATCGTGTGGTGATTTGGCCCTATGACCAAAGTATAGTTACGCAGTAAATAATTTGATAAGCGCGAAAGTGCGCGAAGATTAAAGTATTGTGTGCGTAGTGTGTCACATAGTGAGTTAAGAGTATGTGGTAGAGACTTTTGCATAGCAAAATAACTCAGTATTAGACAGTAATGTTTTGGTATTAGAAGTAGGAAGAAAGAAAAAAAGATCCCCTGTGGAAGCGATAGGACACGAAGGCCACTGGGGATGTGATAGAGTGGTATTAGGGCAGTGGTTTCAACACTAGGCCTTTGAGTGAAAAGGGAATTATGCATGGTAATATTAAAGTGATTATTAATATTATTAATGTGTTCGCTAATAGATTTTCCTTTGTGCACAACTCTAGCAGTAGCAGAAAGGTCATTACAACAAGGGAAAGAAGGAAGCAAGCAGAAGGATCTAGTCATAGTTATATTCATCCTAAGATTGTTGAAGTTTGCATGCTTAAGAAAAGTAAGCATGGCAAGTCATGGCTAGTCTAGTTAGCCACATGGACAAAAATGAAAGTAAGTGAAGTGGTAGAAGGATGTCCGTCGGCGTTGGACGATCTATCTAGCGTAACAAACCTAAACATCCTATAGTTGCATGGAATGGATAGAAAAGCACCGCGCCAAGCTTGATTGTTATAATAAGTCTCTTGGATGCATTGATGAGAAGGAATGCCTCATATAGTGAAAGGTGTGTTGAAAAAGGTTTCGATAAGGATAGTTTTGACGCTGCAATTGGACATATACTTCAAGAATAATTGTCAGGTATATACAGTTCATATGTCAGCAGTCGCAGAGAGTAAAGGTACAGTGCTCAAAGATCTCCCAATGCTATAGGAATACAAGGATGTATTTCCAAAAGAGGTGTCGGGACTGCCACCAAAAAGAGATGTTGATTTTACAATTAATTTAGTGCTCGGCACAACCCCAGTGTTTAAATCCCCTTATAGAATGAGAACTCAAGAGTTGGTAGAGTTGAAAATGCAACTCCAAGAAGTAATGGACAAGAAGTATATCATACCAAGCGTGTCCTCATGGGGTTTTCCAATGCTATTCGTTGAGAAAGAATGAACATTACGATTGTGCATTGACTATAGACAACTCAATAAGGTCATAGTCAAGAACAAGTATCCATTTCCCATGATAGATGATCTCTTTGATCAAATCAAGGGAGCCATAATATTTTCTAAGAATGATTTAAGGTTAGGGTACCATCACGTTGAAATCAAGGAGGAAGATATCCATAAGACAACTTTTAGGACAAATTATGGCCATTATGAATTCATCGTTGTGCCATTTGGTTTAACCAGTGCGTCGACTACTTTCAGGTGCCTCATGAACAATGTGTTCAACCAGTACTTGGATAAGTTCGTCTTGGTATTCCTAGATGACATCCTCATCCTTTCCAAGAATGAGGAAGAGCATGCATAGCATCTCATAATGGTGTTGTAGGTGCTCTGTGAGCATAAGTTGTATGCCAAGCTTAACAAATGTGAGTTCTATCAGAAGAAGATTTAGTATTTGGGTCATGTTATTTCAGCAAAGGGAATTTCGATACACTCGAGAAGATTGATGCGATAGTGAATTGGTCTACGCCCAAGAATGTGACAGATGTTCGATCTTTCATGGGTTTAGCAAGATATTATAGGAGATTCATCAAGGATTTATCCAAAGTGGTGCATCCTATTACGTCATTGCAGAGAAAGGATACAAAGTTCGCATGGTTTGAGAAAAGTGAGTAAAGTTTCCAGTTCCTAAAGGAATTGTTCACCAGTGCCCCTATTATGAAGATCACAGATCCAGATAAAGATTTTGTAGTATGCATAGACACTTGCATCGAAGGGATCGGAGGAGTACTTATGCAGAAAGGACATGTGATATGTTAGGAGTCTTGAAATTTAAAGGATCATGAGAAGAATTATGCGATTCATGATTTGGAGCTAACAGTCATAGTGCACGCCTTGAAGATGTGGCGACACTAACTACTTGGAAGAAAGTTTGATTTGTGCACTGATCACATGAGCTTGAAGTATTTGTTTGATTAGTCGAATTTGAATTCCTGGTGGACCATGTGGTTAGAATTCCTGATTGAATTCAATCTTGAGATCAAGCATGTCAAAGGCAAAGAGAGCAAGGTTGTTAATGGGCTGAGTAGGAAATCTCATATCACAACCATGAGCTTGTGTCGCGCTGACCTTAGGGAACGATTCAGCAGGGTCGCATCTGAAGATGAGAAGTATGCTCAAGTGAGCGTCGGACTTAGGCAAGTAGAACCAAAAAATAAGTACGATGGATATCACTTAGAATAAGATGGAATTCTTATGTTCCAAGGATGGTTGTACATTCTCGACAACGTAAAATTGAAGAAGCTAGTAATGGATCAGATTCATCAGGCTCCATACTCAGGTCGCTCAGGATATCAGAAGATCATGACAGTATCAAGGAAGCAGTATTTTTGGCCATTGATGAAGAAGGATATCACGCAAAATAGCTAGATGTTAGAAGTGCCAGCAAGTGAAAGTTGAGCACCAACACTCGGCAGGATTACTGCAGCCAATTCCTATTCCTGAGTGGAAGTGGGAAGAAATATCTATGGATTTCATTATAGGATTGTCAATGACAACAAAGCACCATTACTCGATCACAGTGGTAGTGGACAAGCTAACCAAAGCAGCACATTTCATCCCAGTTAATTCAATGCATAAGACTGCTGACATTGAGCAGATTTTAATGAAAGAAATTTTCAAGTTGCATGGATTGCCTAAGGCAATAATCTCATATAGAGATGTGAAATTCACATCAAATGTATGGAAGGGATTGTTCAAGCAGCTAGGAACTCAACTCATTTTCAGCACAACACACCATCTTCAAAAAAATGGTTAGACATAGAGATTTGATCAAGTGTTGGAAGATATGTTAAGGATGTGTGTGATGGATAAGCCATCCAAATGGGAAGATTACTTACATCTGGTTGAGCTTGCTTACAACAATGGTCATCAAGAATAATTTGGTATGAGTCCATTTGAAGCCCTGTATGGTAGGAAATGCAGGACTCTAGTAAATTGGGAAAACCCGATGAACATAGTAGTGCTTGGACCGGAAATGCTCAAGGAATTGGAGCAGGAAATGGTTAATATCAGGAAGAATTTGAAAGCAACATAGGATAGCCAGAAGAGCTATGCAAATATGAAAGGAGTGCATATAGATTTCAAAGTTGGAGACCATGTATATCTAAGAGTTAATCCAAGGAAGAGCTCCTTAAATCTCGAAAGTTGTGACAAGTTGACTCCAAGATAATGTGGACCTTTTGAAATCCTTGATAGAATAGGACCAGCTGCATATAGGATTGCATTGCTTGGGCATATGAAAGATCATAATGTTTTCCATGTTTTCCAGGAAGGAGACTACGCTCTGGAGATTAGAGGAAATTGGGATGAAAAATGGTCCTCCTAAGGAAAATAATAAAATAATAGTAAAGAGAGTAAAAACACTATCATGTTGGATCATATTTCCAACTTATCTTCTTGTAGGTTTGCTCAAATTTCAAGCGAGAGCACTCATTGGATGCGGAATTAAATTCAACATCCAACGAGTGCCCAACTTGCATGCTTTTGACAACATCCACGTCATGAAAAATTGAAAATACATAAAATAAAATAAAAACGTGTTTCTAGTGAGAGAAAAATATGTTTTAAGGTATTTTCAATTTTTCGTTATGTAGATGATGTTAAAAGTATGCAAGTTGGATACTTGTTGGATGCAAAATTTAATTCCGCATTCAACGAGTGCTCTCGCTTGAAATTTGAGTAAATCTACAAAGAGATAAGTTGAAAATACAATCCAAAAAAGCAGCGTTTGTTTTTTCCCTCCAATTTTTTTATATGCACCTCTTTTGAATTTTTAAGCATTTTGATGTTCTAATACATGATGACATGGAATTTGAATTAGGGTTGGGCGGACCATTTTTCAACCAAATTTCCTCTAATGATTGTGCCATCGGCCAGGAAAAGGTGTAGTGGAAGCACTTTGGCCTAGATGAAGCTACGTGGGAGCTAGAGGATTCCATGAGGCAGGCATACCCATTTTTGTTCAACTTTGAAAAGCACTGAGGACAATGTTGTTTCAGGGGGGGGTATTGTAATGTCCTTAGTTTTGACCCTTTGACATAAACTATGTAAATGGATAGCTTCTTGGGTAAGCGATTAGTTGCATTGATGTCATCCTTAATTACCTATCAGTTGGGGATGGTGCAATAGCTTGTCGGTCAGTTTGTCATTCAGACTGTTAGTGAATCTATCAGCTAGTTAATGAAGTTACATGGTCAAGTAACTCAGTCCTTCATGGGTGTATCTATCTCACTCTATTTGGGGAGGAAGTGATTCTGGTTATTAGTCCTCATCATCCAATTTTCTCTTAGGAGGAGGAATTAACCCTTGACTGAGAGGAAGCTGAACCTTAATAGTGACATAGTGGAGAGTGGATTTATGTTCTGGATTGTGGTTATGGTTGTGAGTCGAGGAAGAAATTTGAGAACGTAATTGTTACGCTTTCTCTTGTGGATCTAGGCAGCAGATTGGTATCGAATTACCCAGTTGTTAGCTTGAGCCTGAGCATCCTGAGTTTGTGTCGAAGGCCTGTGTAAAAAAGTCTATTCCCAAAAGTGTCTAAGTAAGTCTTAGCAGAGTGGTAAGAGAGTGGTGAAGCATCACGGATCCTCAACCGTGTGCCTGAGAAGCCTCGCTTCCTTGATGATGAGTCATCCCAAGTGCATTCGTCTGTGAGTCTAGTTGTAACAAAGTGGTATGTTGGGAAATGATCAAAGTGATTTCCTTGGATCCATTGGTTGTGCTTGGCCAAGATTTGTAATCCCTAGGAAAAGAGATCCAGTAGGCATATGATATGGGGTTTGAGTGGTCTTTCTACGCACACACTAGTATAGCACCTGGAGGAAGATGACGCCCGAGGGACCGTTGAGCGGTGAAGGGTTACCTTCTTGGTGTTGTGTGGGGTGGGTATTATGGACCTTCGTTTGTGGTTTTGGAGGTAAACCGGATCTTATTGTTTGTCCTGCTTGATTTTTTGTGATCCCTGAGAATTGGATAAAGTGTTGAGCACCAAGTGGATTGAGATCCAATAGCAGTTGTGAGACATATTGATAGAGTAGCGGGGTTTGAGTGGTATTTCGACGCACACACTGGAATAGCACATGCACGGTGTTGTGTGGGGTGGGTATTGTGGACCCCAAACTAACCAATCCTGTGCGAGGTCGATTGTTGGTATTGAGTATCAAAGTGGTATAGAGCGCGGATCTGGATAAGATACTAGTGAAGGTTGAGACCTCCTGATGGAATAGCGGGGTTTGGGTAGTCTTTATACACACACACTAGTATAGCACCTGGAAGAAGGTGACACCTGAGGGACCATTGGGCGGGGAAGAGGTACCTTCCTGGTGTTGTGTGGAGCGAGTATTATGGACCCCAAAATAATTGAGTCCGTGCGAGGTGCCTTGGTTGAGTCATTAGTTATTATTTCCCCTCTAGTACCTAGAAATCATGTTAACCCAATAGAGGTTGGCTTGGCTTGAGAATTGAGTTTGTATGATTGTAACAACCTTTTAACCTAGCAGAGGCTAGCTTGCATGTGACCTTGTGCCTATTTGACTGTGGGAGAGAGTTGTGGATAGTCCCCTTTCCTTAAGGCAATGATGCCCATCTTGGGGGTGGCATCTTAGCAGAAAGAGTATATCCTAGACAGAGTGCCTACCGTTGGGTGGACCGTTGCTCTTGAGCAGTCAGTTGCTCAGAGAAGCTTCATTCAAGATAAGTGTTACGTGATAGTTTATTTTTGTTATGCATTTCCATTGCATGAATGATGAGATGCATGATGGATATAATGATTTTGAATGTGCATTTCTTGCATATAGATGATTGTATGTATATGAATTCCCATTACATATACAACACTAACTCTGCAAGTAGTAGCGAGTGAAATGGCTTTGCAAGCTAAGATTTCCACATCGTGGTTATACTGTGCAGTGGTAGAAGCGCAGTGGTTGGGCACAGGGTGGTTCTATTGCATGGTGGTAGATTCGAGTAGAGGATCGTGCAGAGGTATGGCCCTATGAGCGCAGTATAGCTACGTGGTAAAAAAATTGATAAGCGCAAAAGTGCGCGTAGATTAAAGTATTATGTGCACAGTGAGCTAAGATTATTTGGCGCAAACTTTTGCGCAGCAAAATAACTGAGTATTCGACAGTAATTTCTTGGTATCAGAAGTAGGAAGAAAGAATAAAAGAACCCCCGTGGTCACAATAGGCCACAGAGGCCATTGGG
Source organism: Larix kaempferi (assembly GCA_027924585.1). Taxonomy (NCBI): domain Eukaryota; kingdom Viridiplantae; phylum Streptophyta; class Pinopsida; order Pinales; family Pinaceae; genus Larix; species Larix kaempferi. The sequence goes on along the minus strand of BSBM01000769.1, from coordinate 8,492,021 downwards.
GATGTGATAGGCATTACATCATTGGACTCCATAGAAAGTATAAATTTCTAGAAAGGATACATTTTCTCCATCCTCAAGATAGAAGAAACTTAAAACTCAACAAGAGTACATGACCTAGACTCCACCAAAGATTGTTCCATAAATTTAACTAGAGAGAAAGAATGTTTTGGAAGATTCATGCCTTCCTTAGATAGGTGATACGGCTCTTATGTTCAAAACCAATCAAATGGAAGCAATAGGTTGCCTCTTTCAGTTGTATGGCCAAAGCATTAAGATCTAATTCTAGGATATGAACATACCCTTGCATCCACTTAATCGCCATAAGTGAGTCCCCAAATACTTGCTTATAGCAAAGGAAAATTTCATAAGGTAAAAGAGTGCATGAAACTCACCAGAATTATTCATACCATTTCCCAGATTATCTTTAGAGTAAAAGCATTCCTGATCCAAAATATATAACACAAATATCAAGGCCACTGTTTGACTAGGCCCCTTACAGGCATCATCCAAGTATTCTTAGGGGATCAAAGGATCGACACAAGGTACTTGAGGCCTTGACTGGTGTGTCCACCTTAAAATGAGAAAGAAGGGCCCAAATATGAGACACAGACTGATGATATGGACTCAAGTTCCCCTAGGACACCATATTATTCTGAGTGATCCAAATTCCTCGTAAAGTTAAAAAGGGGAGAACTCACAATTTCTTTAAATTTTTCATGTCGAAACATCCTTTAAGGTAAGAATCCAATGACTTACCTGACCGGATCGATCTACGGTCCAAGAGACACTCTGGAGTATTGTAAGAGCAATGCAGAAACATGTGTTTGTTGCTCTCCCCATATTTTTTGCATAAAAGACATACCCCTGGACCAATCTTTCCTTGTTTGTGTAGTTTATCCTAGGTTAATACCTTGTTTGAGAGCACCAACCACGTATGTAGCTTTGACTTAGTGAGGGCATTACCACACCAAAGCTTATTACACCACTAGATCATATCTAAAACCTGAGGAAGTAAGGATCGATACCTCAGTTTGACTATAAAACTTCAACCACCCTTGTTATAGTCCCAAAAAAGTAATTCATATACATATGATAACCAAGTATGATACATAACTAATTATGAAAGGAACCACTCCTAATCAAGCTCCCAACAAGGGCCCAAACCTAGGGTAGCAGCTAACAGCTACCCTTGCCTCTAGAAGGTCATTGAGTGTGGGTTGACCACTTCGAACAAGAGCACTCTTCCCGAGGACCACATAAATTCAATTAAATTATCAAGAATAAACACACCTCAGCTTGAACATCCCATAATAGCATATAATCCAGTATGAACTTTCAAGGCAAAAAAACCTCCCAAAACTAGGAAGGAAAGGGTTATGGCATTTCACTAATTAGACACATTTCAAAAGTTTTTCCTTTCCCTGTGAATCTAATCTAGGAGAGTCTTAGGAGCTATATACTTCTACATAATAATATCCTTCCAAATTCCTTCTTTCAAGATAACATTCCACGAGGATTTTACATCCAAAATTAGGCTAAACAGGTGAATACCTTCAAACCCCCATCCTCCCATATTTTTCAGAATTACTAGACATTTCTATATTACCTAGTGCATACCCATGTACTCATGACTTCCATGCCAAAGGAAGTTAAAATAGAATTAAAGTTTCTACAGAATCCCTTTCAAGATGTGGGTCAATGTGTGCCAATACACAGGTATTTCTTCAAGTATTGTTTTCACCAAGGTAAACCTTCCTTCGTGTAAGATCCATTTATGACTCCAATGGGAGACCATTCATTCCACTTTATTAACCATCCATAACCAATCACTCTTTTGATAGCAATTGGGATTTAGTACAAATCCCAGATATTTGATACTATCCCCCAATTACCGACATTGAAAAGGAAATAGATCGCTAAAATGAGCAATTCGATCAACAGGGAGACTGGATACATACATAGCCAACTTCTCTTCATTCATTTCCATCCTAGTGGTGCGGCCATAAAGACAGATGATCTAAAAAATGAGAAGCACGTCATCTCCCAACCCAAAGCATAATATTAAGACATAATCTATAAATAGTAGATGATAAAGGGTCACAACAACCACGAGACAAATACCAAGATAAGAATTAGTATCCCTTTCCTCTGGAATCACCTCACTCGGGCCTTCAATGACCATAAGGAAGAGGTAAAGGGATAGGGGCCATCCCTGCCTTAGGCCTCTAGTCACCATGAAGAAATAAGTGGTTGAGCCATTTATTAAAATAACAAATTTTGTAGAAGAAATGCATCCCATGATCCATCTAACCAGAGGTAGAGAGAAACCCAAGTGAAAGAAAAGAATATGTAAATATAGCCAAGAGACCCTGTTGTATGCCTTGGATCGGTCTATTCTTACCATTGCTACCAAAACCTATCTAGTCTTTATAGAATGAATGCCTTCCTATAGAAATCTGATCACGTCATGGATCTTCCTTCCAGCCAAGAACCCAAATTGTTCTTCATAAATATAGTTTGATAAAATAGGCTTTAGATCGATAGCTATGATCTTTGAGAGAACCTTACAGAGACAATTATAGAGAGAAATTAGTAGAAATTCCTCAAATGATTCTAGGAAGTCAACTTCGGGATCAACACTAAGAAAATTTCATTAATGCTTCTTGGTACCTTTCCCAATTTTCAAACATCTTAAGCCACCCTCTATAAATCATCTCCCAAAAGGTCAAAAAACTCAATATATAATTTGGTAGTCCAACCATTCGGCCTGAGGCTCTAGTCCTTTTTGAAAGATTCGAATATTGAGAGCACTTCCTTTGTAATGGGTCTATATAGATGTTTGCAAACCTCATCATTAACCATTCTAGTAAGTACAAAGCCACCTTAACAATATTGGCAATAGAGTTCCTATTCAGGGCCCTGTAGCTCCCTGAGAAGTATGAAGTTCCCAACTCTTCAAAACCCTGAATATATTGAAACATGTCCCATTTGGAAATGGCATCTCTAAGATTGTGTTCGAATTCTTCCTGTGTGAGGCAAAATGATGAAAACAAATTGTATTATCATCGCCCAATTCCAACCAGGGAGTGTGAATTTTAAGGCATCAATCTCGCTCCCTTTCAAGCAACAATTTCATCCTTTTAGCTTCTAATTGTTTAAGATTAAGTAACTTGTCTTCTTTTAGAATATAGTTTTCTGTCCCGACTACCAGCCTACCCAATTGATCCTCCACTCCCCTAATCAGAACATCTCAATCCTTAAATTTTTTGTGAGTCTAAGATGAGGCTTGAATGAAGATTTACGATAAATGAAGTAAGCTAAGTTTGACTAAATTATGTGCCAAACATATATAAAAAAAAGTTCTTAATTTTCTTGCATAAAATGTCTAACAAAAGGAGCTATTTAAAAGAATGGTTTATTTACCATTCAAGATTGACGACTAAATGCTATAAACCCTTAGTAACTCCCTAATGAGTTGCTTAAAGTTATCTTCAGAAACTATTGAAATTCTGAAAACAATCTTCTTGTAGGTGCATGCTTTATACCTAGTTTATGAATGTTTGCGTATTGGAATTTATACATGCCTAAGTGATTGACCAAGCATTGTGAAAGGATGTGAACCTCAAGAATTTACCTAATGAGTTGTTAAGATGTGTCCATTTGAACAGCTAAAATCTGGAATATTTTCCTATATTTTTTGCAAAACAGGGTTCTTGGTTTTTGGCATGTAATTAAATTTAAGATGATTTGATTAAATCTCTAAATCTATGATTTGGGTGAACACAAGTTTTGGTAAAGAAGACCCATATTTTGAGGTGGATATACTAAATAAAAATCTCCAATCCCTATATCTTAATCTATGAGTTGTATGTTATTTATCATATCTATATGATTTGTTGTTGATCCATCATGCTTGTTATAGATCCCTTCTAGTTGTTATTTTCTTTATAAATCAAATTCTAAAATCTAGGTTATTGCGATTTTTGGTAAATGGATTCACTACCTTGAGGTGGACATATCCACCAAAATATAAAATACCCAATTCTTAGTTTAAAAGTTATAGGTTGTTTTCAAAAATATAGTGCTTGCTACAGATCCTTTGTAGCTGATTTTTGTCCATAACTACAAATTGGGAATCTTGGTCATTGTAATTTTTGGTACAAAGAACCCTTACCTTGAGATGGACATATCCACCAAAAATATTCCATACATAGATCTTAATTTAAGAATTATAGGTTGTTTTTCAAATATTTAGGACTTGCTACAAACCCATTGCAGCTGCTTGCTACAGATCGCATGTCTTGGCCAATTTGACTTCCTTTTGATAACTTTGGAGGTTTTGAAGGTGGGTATGGAAATTTAAGAAGGTATTAATTGTCATGATTGAGAAATAGCATTCACAAATTATGTTAATGATATCTTGTGACATTTTGAATAACTTTAATATCATTTCTTTGTTGGTGAATGCCCTCAAAAGAAAATAACGAGGTGAGAGGCATGTATGTGGAAGAATCATTTGCAAAAGACTATGGAATCTCCTTGCACAATGATTCACTCTTCTAAGCAAGGCATGAAGTGTTTTATGCATGAGATTGGGTAAATTTTACCTTAAAACCCTAAACCTAACCTCTTGAGGGAAAAACAAAGCATACTTTCGAAATATGTTGTCATTGTTGAGTTGAAATAATGAAAACAAGATTGTGGTATAATTTCCTATGTATGGTTAAAATAATGATGTTGGGTGTGCTTAGTTGATTTAATTATGGAAATGTGTTATGATGCACATTGTCCTTCACTAGATTATAAATGAATGGGAAACTTGAATCTATATTATGTGGTATAGTATTGAGTGCATGATGTGATATGCTCAAAATCCTCCCACTTGAAGTTGATCAAGATACACTATGTGCCCTTCCATGCACAATTACTACTCGGAACTCTATAAACTAACTTATCCCACAATTAACGAGGATCATTAGGAAATACATGTTCAAGATGATCATTAGAAATTGCACCTAATCCAATGCGAATTTATAAACAATTGTGGGAGTACACACAATGTATTTCAAAAATGGTTGGATGATGATTTACAATTTAGAATAATGTATGGATAAATTACTATGCACCAAGCACCCAAGATGTGTTGGCACAAAGAACAACTTCAAACTTGGAAGAATACAGAGTGATAAGAAATAGAAATCAAATACGGGGCACTCAAATCGCCCCATATCCATTGAAATTTTGGCAAACCAACAATTGCCCAAATGCCAATCTCTGTTGCTCAAACCAATATTTCAATAATCAAGGTCAATTTAGAGACTAGGAGTTGCTCTTAGATTGCAATTTACAAATACTATGATTGCAGATTCTTATCTTTCATATTTTTACAACCAGATTCAGATCAGGTTTCTGCTGGAAAAGCTGCTAGAACGAGGGGCAGCTTGGGGGGGCCTTATCCCACGCCTAAAAAACACCTTGAACATGCAAAACTATAGGTATACTCTTTGACTACATATTCACAATTGAGGTTGAGATATAACAATAAAACACTTCCATTAATCAATGAAAGTAGGAAAATACATGATAGTACAACCACCAAGGATGGACTCATTAATAAATTTTGTATGCCAAAGTTATAAGTAGCAAGAGGTGAAGCCTTAATTGCTAGGTGGCTATGGAAAGAAAAGACCTAAGAGCTAACAAGATGTATGTACACATATATTTATACAAATGCCCCGCGACTCCATTACAGTATTGGGCCACTATTGGCTTTTCGAATTGTTGACATCAAAATAAAACATTGAAGTATGGCCGCACCATACATGAGGTTGCATGCACCATAAGCTACGGAGCTTTCAGGGCACTCCTTGACTCCACCCATCAGCAACAATGGAGGCCTCAATGGGTGTTGCTCCTTGGAGCCCACCACAGACACTACATGACCCAACATCCGGTAAAAGGGTTGGCACATACAACTAGGGGTGCTAAGGTGGTATGTGTATAAATCCTTTGTATCTATACGTGAATCATAAGTAAACAATGGCATCTCATTATAATTTAAATTTTAGAGGAATCCCATTTGCATTGTCTTCCATGCAATAAAAAAATTTAAAACCTGTATATCAAATTGATAGGTGCCCTTACCACATCAACTATATTTTATGGTAAAATAGATGAACCAAATATATGTTACACATTTGAGACATTTTCCTTGGAGGTATATTTCCCTCCAAAGGAACTATTTTCTATAATGTTAAATGACAAAAGAAACATCTTATCTTATTCATGACTGATTTTGGCAATATTTGAAACACGGCCTAAATTTCAATGTATACATGCTACAAAATCCTAAACTGTAATTATACCAGCTTAGGTTCATCTTAAATTTGGATCTATTAAGCATCAAGAAGGATCCAATTTCTTGAGGTGTAATTTTTTTCTTGATGTGTAACAAATTTAAGATAAAAGAAATTTACACCTCAAGAAATTGGATCCCTCTCAGTCCTTAATAGATCCGGGTTTAAGATAGATCTATGTTGGTTTTAATATTTTTTATTTTATGAGTAGACATGAATTTTTTTAGTTACTTTTTTTTATAAGTTATGAGCCCACATGAGTTTTTTAATTACTTTTTATTTTTTGGAACGTTACGTTACGTAACGTGACAACATCTCCCCCATACTAGGCTGTAGAAGTGCCTCTCAGTGCAATTAAAATGATACATTCATATAGAACATCAACTTCAAATGCTCAACATGAAAACCAGAACTATAAAACTATAAAATGCATTTAACTTCCAAATGAGACAATGTGATACAACTTCAGTTTCAAATGCTCAACATTCAAATCAAGCATTTTCTTTTGAAAATCTAGAGCCCATAATCAATTGCTAGATTTCACATCATTCAAAGGCTAGCTTTATGGGTTTCACATCAATTTTCTGGAATTTTACCCAGCTTTGATCACGAGTCTACGGTCATTTAAGTAAAAGTAGTCTTAACATATACTTTAACCTCTCACCATACATAATTTGACAAAGTAAGATAAAACTACGATAGCGTTATTTTAAGCCAACAAGGAAAACGCGGTTTTAAAGTAATTGTTTTCTTGGATCTCTGGATTTCACATCATTACAGTACAAAGGGATGTGCCTTTTTGGTTCAAAATGGATTTTGATTTGTGGTTGCTCCAAAAATGATAAAGTTTTAAAAATCAGCAGCTGATGTAGTACATCAACTAAAAAGGCAGAGTCATAAAACTTAACCCTGAACTGTATATTAAGGGGCTTTGTTTCGATGCTTATTCAATTGAAAGAAAAAAAGGTTTAGCCCATTTTTTTATTTGTACATTTGCATTGTGTAATGACAGTTTAATCGCTTAGTTTTGAGTCTCTGACCCTATAACAGCACTAAAGGGAGGTAACATGGAGCTTGGATCGCAGATCATTTGTTTATAATTCATGGTTATCAGCAGCAGCTGAGATTATTGATCATGATCTAAATATACTTGTAAACCGGGAAATGGGCATGAGAATTGGTGCCTAGGCCATTGGCTTTGTGAAAGGCTACTTGTGTGAAGCAAGATGCCAATGGGAAACTGAAGGATTCTGATGGCGGTGTGTTTTGGGGGATGACATGGTAAAATGTGAAGAGATCCAAGGTCACACAGAAAATACTACAGTTCTTCAGACAGAAATAGCACACGTTGTATGGCAATGAATTTCACATTTATAGGCTGCAGGACAACATATAAACAGAATTCCGTGTAATTTTGACAGAACATCCAAAGCAGCCAAATGTATCAAACGAGATGCAACTACCATCTCTTCAGACTTCCATAAGAACCACTTTCTCATTTAGAACTGGCCTTGGTCCATTCCACAGTTCTTTAAGCTCGCTTCTAATCCAAGCTGTGAAGATGACTGGTCCCAGAGTTGATGGTACCTACATGTAACAAAAACATGATCATTTATCAGAGATAATTGTTTAAGGTATAAATTTATAAAATGCCACAAAGACTGAATTTCAAACAGGGAAAATTTTAGAGGCTAAATTTCAGCCATTGGGCTAATTTTGCATGTTTTTTTCGAAAAAAAGATTCGCCAATTTCCGCTTCTTTTTCTAAAATGATTTGCCCAAATTCTATAGGATTAATAATTAATTTATTTTACCCTAAAAAACACCAACATTTCCTAGAAACTATATAATATCCTTGGAAATTTGAACATATTTACAAAAATATCAGCAAACATTTTATGGTTGGCATTTTAATAATCATTAAGATTCGTGAAGGTTTTTAAAATTGCACAAAAACTAAAAAAGGATTTGCCATAGTAATTGCCACATGAAGCATGATTTGGAGGCTCATATAAATATAGAATTGCATGTAAGCGCATAACAAAGTAGAATACACAAATATATTAGGGAACAGAAAAGTGTTTAGACAGGTTTCAAGGCGAAATTTTTAGGGTTTATAGAATTGGTTGTGGTGGATTACACCTTGGATCCGTTGGAAGGTCAACAGATCTGGTCCACCCCTATCCAAAAGTCTGCATCCTATGTTGGATGGACTAGTTACAAGGCTCTAGCTAGCAGAGATGCTACTTTCGTCAATGCAAGGGGGTTAGCAAAGGCTTTTGATGGCGGGGATGGCACATCGAGAGTAGTGATGGTTGCTATAGATCAGCAGTTGGTAAAGGAAAACGGAGCATGCTTGCCAGGAGTTCATAATCAGAGCTTCTATCAGGAATCGGATCTTGTCTCATTCAAGGCACATGTGGGTGGTATTACCACATCAGATTTGTAACCTCGGACAAATCTATCGTCGGTGCCTGGTCTGAGTCTAAAGGGTTTGACAGAACGGAGGGAAAGTTTGAAGCTGGGTTTTGATTTGGGAAAGGATACTCAAAATCAGCAGGGTTCAAACTGTGTAGGTTTGGAGGCTGAGAAAGGCAAAGGATCTGTCATTCTGGAAGCTTTCAGTCCCGATGGAAAGGTTTTGGAGGGCAGAAACGAGGTTAGCATGGATGGATTGGAACCTGGGAAGAAGTCGTTGGTCTCTGAAGGAGGATGCTCGGGAATCAGAGAAGAAGAGGGAGCAGAAAGGTTGGGACCGAAGGCAGGTATTGAGGGGTTAAAGGGGTCGATTGGTGAAAGAGGTGAGAAGGTTAAGACCTCCAAGAAGTGCATTAAAAAAAGATCTGGTGTGATCAAGTTGGTGTCGGGAGATACTGTGTAACAAACATAAATATATTTTAAAATATTAATAATAATGATGATTAATGAAAGGAAACATCCTATCTTAAAAGACATGACCTATTGAAAGGACGTTGACCCAATTCTTGGTTCAACCTGGCTAGAATCACTGGGTACATTCATTTTAAACTTGGAGAAAAAGTTTATAAACATTTCCCCATAATAAAAAGAAAATAACATTGCAAGATGTTACTATGAAATCATGTTCAATAGTACCCTCATCATAAGACCTGAAGGATGTATCAAAAGTAGTTTTCATGAGAGCCAGAAGTCAATACAACAATTGCAGGAACGGCAAAAAGAATGTGACAAGGTCATCACTGAAAAAGATGAAGAGATTTCTCGACTAAGAAATCATAATCAGAAACTACTTGCAAAAATCATTAAGTCCAAGGAGAAGAAGCAGTGTTTTCAAAAGATAGAACAAGAGAATCAAGATCTCGCGAAGGAATTCAACAAGAAGTTATCTGAAAAAAGATCAAGAAGCTTCTAGCTTAAGGAACCTTAATCAGAGGTTGCTTGAGCAAATCAAAAGATTAAAAGAGGTGTAGTCAGAAAACCTCGACCTTCAGAACAAAGTTGAAAAGCTAGAGAACAGTGAAGAACTTCGCACTTCAGGATTCATAATTAGAGCTTACCCAAATCAAGAAGCTAAAGAATGATAAGAAGTCACTACAAGGGAAGCTAGAGCAACTTATCAATAAAGAACCATCAATCAATAAAGAAACAATGATTGATCTCGTTGAAATAAAGAAGTCATCAGAGGTAAAGATCGAGACATTGGAGAAGGGAATCAATACATATCCAATTGAAATTGTACCTATCAATAAATCACTAGAAGCATCAAAAGACGAAGGTTTCGAGAACATGACACCAGATACAAGCATACCCTATCGTCATCCTAATTATAAAGGGCATCAACAAACTATCTGATGACAACATCAATATGCAAAGCCAAGTAAGGATCCTACTCTATTGATGAGAAGTTCAAGTATGGAATCCTATCGTCCTCCAAATCATAGAATTCATTGCCAAACAAAACCACAAAAGATCGAATCACGGTGGTCTGACCCTTACACAATTCAACAACTATGCTCATCACTTAGAAGATCCTATCACCTTGTGTCCTCAACAATGATGAACATAAGCATGAAGAATCTTGGGAAGGCATTACAAGCCAGAATGGAGACATAACTTTTGTATGCTTTGAGGACAAAGCATTTTTAAAGGGGTAGGCCACGTAACAAACATAAATGTATTTTGAAATATTAAATAATAATAATAACAACAACAACAACAACAACAACAATAATGATGATGATTAATGAAAGGACACGTCCTATCTTAAAAGACGTGACCTATTGAAAGGACATGACTTACCATTGTGACTAGCCAATGCTATAAGTACACCATCACATGGTCATTGCATCTCATCATCTCATATTTTTATACATTTATTGTACTTGTCCTTTATGGATTATAACATGTTGTCCTACTTAAATTGGATATTCAAGTATTGAATTATTGTTTGTATTTGGTATACGATTTCTATTCGTTCCATATTGTGCAGATGCACAAGGTTGTAAATCTCTCTAAGAAAGATCTTGTTGGAAGGTTTATTGACAGGAGAATGGGGGATGTGGTGCTAAGAAATTGGCTTAAGGAGCAGTGGGAGTCGTTGTTAGGGTATATGCCTAAGTTATTTGCCTTGCCATAGGCCTAGTTATGTTTTATCCTTAGAAGGGAAGAAGACGCAGGTAGGGTAAAGGGGGTCTTCTGGAAATGGGGGTCAACCACCCTGTTTTTGAAAGCCTAGACCCAGACCCCTTCTTTGACCCTAGATTGGAGAAGATGGAAATTACTCCAATATGGGTAAAATTGCCTGTGGATTTCTGGTCGTTGGAGGTGTTTAGGGAAATCGGGAATACATTGGGTATTTTCATGGAAGCTGATATGGGGTTTGAAAGCTCGAGGAATATGACCATTGCTTGAATTCTAGTGGGTTTGGATTTGGAGGGGTTGGCTACATAGAATGAGTTGCAGAAAGGTGCCTTCATGATCTCCCAACCCTTGGATTATTAAGGGATATCGTTCAAATGCTTGAGGTGTCACTTTTACAGTCATCTAGTGAAGGATTGTCATCGGTTTTTACCAATTCTCATCAAAATAATTAAGGGAATGATAGAGGGGGAGAAACATTGGGAACGAAACCCGTCGTGGGTCTCGATGGGGAGTAGGATTTCATAGAGGGCTTGGTGAGGGATATTTCGAAGGGAAGGTTGGAGGAGTGGACCCAAGATTGAAGATCCTTCAATAGTGAATGGGGGATCTACTAGACCAATGGAGGCTGAGCCTAAAGGGAATAATGGAGCATCGAGGGTTGAAATCTCCTTGGGTACTCAGGATGTTGGTTCGAATAGGCTGCAAGCGGGCTCCAAGGCTATAATGGAGGATATGGCTTCGTGGAACAATCATATTGAAGGTATGTCTTTACAAAATTTAGCTCCTATAAGTGGTTTTTTACCTATTTTTCAAGGATTTACTCCTCTGGGTTCTACTCCTTTAATGAGAATTAGGTTTGAGGGCTTGAATAATGGGTTCCCTATATAGAATGAAGGGGTTGGGATTTTTTTTAGGGTTCTATGGGATGCTCTCTAAAAGAGATGGGTATTGTCGGATCTCCCTTGGGGCCTGTCAAGGATATCGTGGAGACTAAAGGTTTGGGTATTAGGTATTTTACAAGATCCAAAAATAAAAAGCCAATTTTGGAGTGAAATATTTGGATGAGGAATTACCTAGCTCGGATTTCAAGTTGTTCAAAGGTGGAGGAAGGGGGAGGAAATTCCATATTGTTAAATTTTTGGTTAGGGTTAGGGTTTGATGCAGAAAATCAGAACTTGTATACTTTACTACAAAAATTCAATATAACAAATTCATACTAGAGCATAATAGTACAGCAGTAACTTTAACAAGATAGTTTAAAGCATAATTTTCATCTCTTTCAACTTTTCAACTTTAACACTACCAATTAGGTCACTATGTTAAAGTAATCTTCAGTAACATGTAATAAGCAATAGCAAGATAGCTAACTTATTTAATTAACAATAAAAGAGACAAGTGAGAATACTTCCCTAGGGTGTGGAACCCTTCCAGTTTTAAACTCAGAAACTTTACTTTCAGAAAAGACTGCGCCTCTCAGAGGCCAATCAACACTAGGAACCAGCTGACCCTACTAAAGGGTAAGTACAAACCAGAGAGAGAGAGATGACTGGGCTGAGGTATAACTAAATAGTCAATGACAGTCAAAAGAACAGTGACAATCCAAGGAAGACTCAGCACATAGATTTATACCACAGATACAACTCAATGCCCAGGTCTGATCCTCAATAATATAAATCTGGTCAAAGATAAAGACTCATAATAGATGTATCAAAACCAAAATATAAACTCAATACCATGGATCAGTCATTAGCATAAAAGTTCAAGTCTTTAGACAAACTGACCCCAAACAAATTCTCAAAACTCAGATCTGTCAGATGATAGCAAAATATAAACTCGGAAAACCCTCAGTATGCCCATAACTTAGAAACACGGCTACTTAGGATAAACCCCAATCAGGTCATGGCAGGCAAAACTGAGCTTTAAAGGCTTGCGACTGAGGTAAAAGGGAGTTCCAAGGCTTACGATTAGTTCACAGGTGGTGGAACAGGTTCCAATAAGATTTATGTTGATAGATCGGATCTCTTCTCAGCCCAATCGGACTCCACATCAACAGATCGAACCTCTCCTCAGCCTAATCGAACTCCACATCAACAGATCGAACTCTTCTCAGCACTATCAAACCTCTCAGCAGTGAAATAGGCCTTAGTAAACCAACAACAATCAGATCAGATCTCAAACAAGTACAGATCGGGTTGGGTCTCAGTCAATAACAAATCGAGCCTCTCCAAAGTTACAACAAAAATCAGAAAACCCAAACAGAAATCAGATCCAGGGTAGATTGTAACCTTCGGTAGGTAGGCAGTTCAAGCATGGCAGTCTAAAATACCCTAGACGTCAAAGAGAAATCAGAGCTGAGATCTCTTACTTTCTTCTTGTCAAATGAGGAGGACATGTCTTCAATATAAAGGATCAAGATCTTCTAGAAGGGTCACTCTTCATTTAAGTTAGGGTTCCATCAATTTAGGAAAGTACCACTTAAAATAAAAATCACAAAAATATAAAAATAAAATATAAGTGACTTAGGTAGGTACTAACACATTATGGTCAAAACAATAAAGTCACATTTAATAACATAAAATAAAGTAGAGTGTCTTAGGTGGGTACTAGGGTCATACAATTAATTAGATGAGGGTACAATGACAAATCAATGTGGTACAAGTCAAAACCATAAAAACAAGAGTGGGTATATTGACCCATAACCCCTAGGACCAAAGGGTGTACCTCAAACGTGGGCAATCAACCATAGTACTCATAAGACCAAAACATCAAAGGTTGTACAAATAAAAAAATAACTTAAGGTGGGTAAATGACCCTAATAACCACAAGTCAAAGACAAAGTACCACAAGACCAATAATCAACAAGGTGTAAGGACCAAAAGTAAATCAATCAAGGTGGGGAAGGTACAACCAGTCATCTCTCTCTCAAATGTACAAATGTTCCATATAGCCTGAAAGTTCATCACCACTGTATAAGGAAGGGTCCACACTGGATGATGTGATCATGTGGTCCTCTAGACTGCTCTTGAGGTCAAATGTTAGTGGCTCCATCAAGGGGTGGCCAGTCCCTTGAGAAGACCATCTAACTCAACCATCTCGAAGACCTAAGAGAAGAGGACATCACACATCATCATCTTGGTCCACTGACCAAGATCCACCTGGTTAACTGACTAGGTATGTCACTACAGGAACTACTTGGTCCTCCTGACCAAGAATCTGCCTAGTCCCAGACCAGGAGGTCTTTGTCTCAACCTGCAGGACCTGCTTGGTCCTCGTGATTAAGAAATTGTCTGGTCCCAGACCAGAATACCCTAGAGACAAATAGGGGCCCTAGCCACATGCTAGGGACTTTGCCATGGCATCAACCTGCTCGGTCCCCGACCAAGAACCCCAAGAGGCAACTAGAGGCCCTAGGGTACCTTCTAGGGTCTTACTCTTTACTCTGCCTGGTTAACTTGACCAGTAACCCTAGTTAATTGACTAGGGTACCATCCTCTCTGAGAATGGGTCTCGCAGCTGCACTAACTTAAACACATATTAGTATTTCTCAAGAGAGAACCTTCCTAGAGAGCCAATCTGGGAAATAGTTAACTATTCAAGGGATGCTTAGAATAAGCCAAACCCCCTCTTTTGGTTCATGATGCTACGCACCTCATTGAAATGTAGGGGGTTGAGCAGTCGTGGGAAAAAATTGTCCCTTTAGAGGTTAGTGGAGGTCCACTCTCCTAATATTTCTTCAAGAATCTATGGTGGGGGTTATAAGATTGTGGTTGAGTTAAAGAAGCTTTTGTGTGGTAAGGATTTTATTTATCTAGATGCAAAAGGTAGATCAGGAGGGATGATTTCAGAATGGAGAACTAGGAAACTCAAGTATGCTAACTAGTGGAATATTGGTTCAGGTATAGGTCTGAATCTATTCTCTTTGGACTTGAGCGAGGAAATTCTAATTTCTAACACTCAATGTTTATGGGCCATATTCCGATAGACTGCCTTTTTGGGAAAGGTTCTTTAGTCTGAATTTTCTAAATCAGTCAAATGTGATAACTGGGGGGAGACCTAAATTTTACCATTGGTGTATCAAAGATTTGGGGGGAGAAGGCACAGGTGGATGCCCTCTCAATTTGTTTTGTCAACAAGTTGGACAGAAGTGGGCTTATAGACATTAATCCTGTAAAGAATTGCCCTACTTGAAGGAATAAGAGAGTGGGCAATGAGAGCATAACTAAAAGGCTTGATCAATTTCTGGTCTTGAAAAGCTTGTTGGAGGATGAGCTGAGAGCGAGGCAATGGATTGGAATTAGAGGGGATTTGGATCATCTCCCAATTTTTCTAGACTTATTGGAAATGACACTCTCGAGCCCATTTAAATATAACTCATTCTGGTTGGGAAATGAAGACTATATTAACATATAGTTAAAAAGACTTGGTTTACAGTTGTGCAATTTGAAGACAATTTGAAGCCCTTAAAACAGATTATAGTTGATGGGCTTATGATAAGAGGGTTAAGGATTAGGAGTCTCTGAGAAGTTGAGAGGCTGTTAAAGATGGTATACTCTGAGAATGAGGCAGGATACAATTCTGAGGAACATAAGGATAGAACTAATGAGTTGGAAAGGAAGAAGAGGAATCTTCTGAATGAAAGAGGCCATGTGGAGGTTAAAAAGTAGAGCGTTATGGCTAGAAAAGGGAGATGAGAATACTAAGTTTTTTCATCATTTTGCAAATCATAGGAGTGTTAATACCATTTGGAAGTTACAAAACTAGGAAGGAGAGGAAGTGAACAGCTTTAAAGACGTTTCAAAAGCTGGGGTGAATTATTTTAAGGAAATTTTTAAGGAGGATTCTAGGGTCTCTATTGCAGAGGTGGTTAGGATGGCAACTAACTTTCCTAGTTCTATCTCATAAGAGGGTAATGTCTCCTTGGGGGACGTGGTAACAAAGGAAGAACTTCAGGTTGTTCTTCAGTCCTTCAAGAAAGACAAGAGTCCAAGACCAGAGTGTTGGACTGGAATTATATTCGGAATAATTTGATATTCTGAGTGAGGACCTTTTGGGGGGAGTGGAGAAGTCTCGGATAGCAGGGAAATGCTTGGCTGTGTTTAACTCCAATTTCATTGCCTTGATCCCTAAGAAGGATGACTCATGTGGTTTTGAGGACTATAGAGTATAGACCAATTTCTCCATGTAACAATGTTTAGAAGATCATAGCAAAAACTGGAACTAGAAGGGCGAAGAAGGTGCTCTAAATGTAATCTCATGAACAGTTTGGGTTTCTGGCAAGAAGACAGATCCATGGAGCAGCAGGGATTGCCTAGGAAACATTACACTCCATAAAAGTGAACAAATTGGAATCTATGGTGATTAAAGTAAATCTTTCAAAGGCTTATGACAAGGTTAACTAGCATTACCTAAGACTATTGGTGATTCATGTGGGTTTCACTTTGCACGTGGTAAACTAGGTAATGGCCTATATAACTTCGGTTTTCTTTGTTGGTTTGGTTAATGGGACAGCTTTCAGTTCCTTCGAACCTCACATAGGCATGAGACATGGGTGCCCCCTATCTCCTTTGCTCCTCCTGCTGGTAGCTGAAGGGCTCAACAGATCCATGATGGAGGCTAAAAGGACTGGTTCTTTTAAAGGTGTCAAACTAGGAAATGCATTGTTCATATCTCATCTGGGATGGGCTGAAGCTAAAAGAGATTCTTGACCAGTATTGCTTGACAAGAGGAATGCAAGTAAATGAGAGAAAGTCTTCAATGACTTTCCCAAGATTGACTGATGAAGAGAGACTGCAGTTAACACATAGGTTTCCTTATGTTCAAATTGATATGGAGGCAAGCATAAAATATCTAGGGTTTCATATCAAGGCAAATGATTATTCTAAGAAGGACTAGTGGTGGATGATAGCAAAGGTGGAGAAAAGACTATTTTGTTGGTGCAATAAGTGGTTGTCCAAAGGAGGAAGATATATTCTAATTAAATCAGTAATAGAGGCAATTCCAGTCTCTTGGGTGTCCCTATCCTTTGTTCCAAAAGGCATTTTGGACCAGATACGGAAGATCAACTTGAAATTCTTATGGGCTGGGGGGGTGGATGAAAAGGATTTTGCATGGGAAAAAATTTCAAGACCCAAAGAAGTAGGAAGATGGGGTATAAAAAATGGTTTTACTTCTGCTAGGGCATTGGTAGCGACGAATGTATGGAGGCTTATAAGTGGTAAGAGTTTGTGGTGCACAGTCATGATTCAAAAATATATAGCTCCTCTCTCAATTGAGGATTGGATAAGAACCCCAGAGAAAACTTCAAAAAACTATTTAGTAGTGTGGAAAGCCATGGTGCTATCTTTTTCACTATTAGGGAAATGGTTGGTTTGGAAGGTGAGTGATGGGGCAAGGGTCAGCCTGGGAGAAGATCCATGGATTGGGAGTGCAAATCATAATCTGCCTGGGACTTTGGATAATACTTAAAGGACATATGGGCTTTATTTTTTAAGACAAGTGGCCGTGAAGGGACCAATTAATTATGGGGGTCGGGAATGGCTGAGTGCTGAGGATACAGAGCTGGATGGGGAAGACATTATCAGCTGGAATGTTATATTGACAGTCTCAGGTCAAGCCATATCAGAATCTCTGATCAGGTTGATGAGCTAGTATGGTCTAGGAACCTGGTGGGAGGGAAGTATACTCCTAAGATGGGGTACTTAGCTATAAGGGAAGCAGAGGCTGGGCACGAGTTGTGTTGGTGGTTTTCACTTATTTGGAGATTTAAGTGTCCAACGAAAACCAGGCTTTTTCTGTGGCTTGTGCTCAAATATATAGTTCCCACCTATAAACATATGCAGAAAAGAGTTGGCAGGGTCCTGGCAGGTGCTCCCTATGTAAGGTAAGTTTGGAAACAACAGGTCATCTGTTTATTGAATGTTCTTACTCAGCAGCTGTTTGGGCAGAAATAGAAAGATCCATAGGCATCCAAGGCTTATGGGATGGAGCCTCAGTTAATGATTGTCTAAAAGCTTGGTGTGAGAACATAAATATGAAGAAGTATGGACTATGGAGCACTACCACTTCTCTGTCTCTGGGGAGTGTCGCTGGCAAGGAATGGTGAGCTATTTGAAGATCCACAGTTAGTAGCTCCTCAAAGCATGAGCATACTAGCAAGCTTTAAACTAGAGTCTTCAGGGAAAAGTTAGAGAATGGTGGTTCCTGAAATTTTAGATAAATTTGAGCCATGGGCTTATTTCAATGGGACGGCACAAGTAGAGCCCTCTGTAGGATGTGCAGGAGGTATTTTATTCTTCTCAGACACTCATTTTATAAATTTTAAAGCAGAGATAGGGACCAGTACCAACAACAAATCAGAACTGCTGGCACTGAAAATGATTTTTTCACTGGCTATTGGTAGAAGAGTTCAGAAGATACGTGTTATGAGAGACTCTATGCTTATTATCAACTGGATGAGGGGATTGGCACAAATGCAAAACATTCTTGTCAGGTCACTGTTCAATGAAGTAAGCTATAACAGAAATCTCCTTCTCTTATGTCTATCAAGAAAGGAATACATATGCAAACAGATTGTCAAAGTTGGGACTTCAAATGGGCCTGGTCAATGGCACTTATGGGAGAGCAAAGAGGGACATTGCATAGAATCTGATCCTGTTTCTTTTTTGCAGTCTAGTTTTCTAGAAAGGCTGAGAGCTGTTTTATTGTATTTTTTGTTATAATCAAAGTCTGGTGACTTTTATGATTGATGTTTAGCTGGGTACTGTTAATACTGTATAGATGATAGTTTTGGTTAAGCATGGGTGGGAAGATGATCTAAGAACTATACTGTTGATAAAATCTGTGGATTAAAGGATAGAAATGCAAATGAGCATATATAGCTATTTTCTTTTGCTGTAGATACAAAGCTGTTTTGGATCCTAAGCTTGGAAATGTCTTGAGTATTCTACAGAATGTAATTTCGATCTATATGAATGAAATTGTGATTTTTTTTGTTAGATATATTAATAATGCTGCAGCAAGTACATAATCAGGAACTCGAGGTAGGCTACCCACATTACATATCCCACTCTCTCAAGATAATCATACCTTGTTACAACATTATAAAGCACCCCAGGTTGCTTATGGCCCATGCTGATTTGACCCAATGTTGTGAGACTCGGACTCAGGAAAAACTTTACCAGCTTCGGACTTGGCAAAAGTCTGTGACAAGTCAAAACTCAGCAAAACTTGGCAAATTAAAAATATTCAAAATATAAGATATTTTGTACAGAAAAAATAATGACAATGTTGCGCGAGTTTGCTGAATTTTGGCCGAGTCTTGGCAAGTTTCCCAAGTTTTTAGTTGTTGGCGAGTGTTACCGTTCAAACTAGCAAGCTAGGCTTGCAAGTGAAAGGCAATCACATAAGAAACTTGGACTCTTGTCACCTTTGTCTAATCTTCTAACTTCTTCGGGTCCAATGTTGTCCCAAGGGGAGAGCCCTTTAATGTACCTGCCAAGTAGATGCCAAATTCCTTCCAAACACCTTAAAGCATAGATCAGTGTCTCTAATGGAGTCAAACACAGAGTAATAGAGAGAGTTAGGATGGTGCTTGTATAGTAGTTTTGGCAGTTTTGCAGGTATGTTTAGGGTTAGAAAAGATAGGTCTAGGATTTCATGCCTGAAATTTTAGGGCCGTGAGAATTTAGGGCCAAAATTTTGGAGTCGCGAGAATTTAGGGCCGCGGGAATTTAGAGCTGAGATTTTAGGGCCACGAGAATTTAGGACCGAAATTTTGGGGTTTCGAGAATTTAGGGGCGAGATTTTATGGCCGAAATTTTAGGGAAACCAAAAAATGAAGAATTTTTTATTTTTTTTAGGGTTTTTGTTATAAAATTGCAGACCTAATTCTAACCCTAATTCTACCATGAAAATGCAAAATTACACATGGAAATGCAAGTTTAACCTAGCAATAATATTTACAAAAATTCAAACTAGGGTTTGATGTAGAGAAAATGGACAAACTTAGGGTTTTAATAGATGTTACCCCAAACCCTAGCCTTAGAGGAAGGTGACAAGCCTTCCTCTTGGAGGTAATTCTCCTTGCTACTAGGTTAGGGCTTCTTGAAACAACCTCTAGGGTTGGTTTCAAGAATCTAAACTAGGGCAAAGTTGGAGTCCAAGGCCAAACTTTGTAAAAACCTCCGCTGATGATAGAATAGCAGGCAAAAGCCTTATTCAAAGAGAATGTAGCCCTAGGGTTACCATTCAATCATTCAAGATGCAAAATTGACCTACCATTCATCAAGCAAACCTTAAAAATGTAAAAGACTTACTTGAGCATGAGTTATTCCAACCATTCTAGCATCCACAAAGCATTAGCAAAACAAAGAAAGCATCCAACTTCATCCAAGAGCAAGAGGAATCATCCCTCCAAGAGGTGCACATCACTTCATAAGGCCCTTCTAGGCTAAAAGAGTAGCATAATGAATTTTATCCCATAAGTTGTGTGTAAAAATGAAGTGAGGAGATTGTATTTATATGATCTCACACTCACTTTTTACAAAATAACCAAAGCTTAAATGCTTTAAAATGTCAATTTAAAATTAAAACATGTCAACTTAAAATTATAACATAAAATAATATAAAATAATCAAATCAGTGGGTAACTTGGGGCATTTTCCCTAGAGTTTACCCAAAAATGACTAAAATAGCTAAAAATGAACAAAACACTCCGAACTGAAGGCTGGAGTGGCAAGGGGGGGTCGTCATGCCCCATCTAACCCCAACAGTAGTGAAAATCCCTCAACACCCCCCCAATCAAGCAATGCAGCCTAGCATGGAGGATGACGTCATCATCAAAAGGAGCCCAAGGAGAGAGGGCGTTGTTGAACTGGAGGACCAGGAGGGTGTGGAAGGTGACCTGGAGGATAGACATAAGCCTCAATGCTAAAAGAAGTGCTACCGGAATGATAAAACAAGGTGGGGGTTATGTGACCCAGTGACCCACCCCTAGAAGCCCCGGACACCAACCTCAGGGCTTCAATCTCTTTCATGTGGCAGTCTGCAATGCCACTAAGCCATAGTACTCCCAAGGGGGTAAACAAAGGGTCTGGCCATAACCCCTGTTGCCGCCTGGTTCCACACCTGGGGAAAACGCAGCAGAAGTCTTCAAGCTGTTGGTGTGGCCTTGGGGGCAAGTCAGAGTCAAGTGCTGTCACTTGGGACTCGACTCCTCCGTCTAGGCTTTCCTAGCGAAGCCAAGGGGGGTGGACCCTAAAAAATGAAAACAAAAAACTAAGGTGTCTAATCTAGGAGTTAGAAAAATATTATTTTTTACAACCAAGATAAATGCAGCATACACTTATATAAAGCAAAACAATCATTCATCAATACATCATTTGCTCTCATTCACTATTATCATCATTCGCAACATTTGTCAATAACATGAAATCATATCAATATAGACCAGTGCCTTATAATGGAGTCGAAATAGATGCATGAGCAGAAAAGTAAATGTTGTGCAAGTGTTCTTGGTTTATTTTAGAATTAATGTGAAAGTGATCTTTTTATTATGGCTGGTGGGTTCCCAATATACGCAAAGATACGGGGAACATGTCCGGAATTTTGATGTGTGGCTTCCCTCTCAGACTTGGGCTGAATCGGAGTCTCAAGGAGGTGTTCAGATGCTGTACCAACAAGGGCAAGCCTAACGGTTTCCAAGAGGTCACTACTCAGTTTTGTCCCAAGCCTTCTGAGAAATTTCCCCACGACAACAAAATGCTCACAATGTGCCGGATTTTCACATAAAGGTTTTTTTATTCAGGGCGGTGTTAGATCCTATTACTAGTCATCTCCCCCTTTCTGATGTGTACCAACTGGATCAGACTGAGCTGCAAGTTGGCCACAGAGCATACGGAAGAAGACCTTGGTATTTTTAGAAAATATTATGAACCAAAATTTTATCTTTTAAAACCCATGAGTCTCTTTTCAGGCCAGTACTCGGGCAAGCCCTTGTTCTGAAACCCTATTTCGGGAAAGCAAGGGGGCATTTGAGTTTGTAAAAAAAATGATAAAATCTAAGTCCTGAGTGAACTTGTGGCCCGCCAGTGGAACGGACCAACAAGGTTAATTTTAAGCCTAGTTAGATTTTATTAAGTGCGGAAATGAAATCTAAACTAAAAAAAATGCAAACCACGAAAATTGAGTCGACACAGTTTTCCCCCCCTGGGGGGATGGGGTGTGGGCGCTTGATTAGCCCACTTGCTCTCGTTTGATACTTTAGTTACAATGTGAAAGAAATGCCCCAGTCTTAAATCGACTTAGTGGCTTACAAAATAGGAGAGAAAAAGTAACCGGTTCATAAAATTCAAAATCTAGGTGCTCCGGATGGCCTGGATCCTCGAAATTTGGCCAACACTTCTCTCTACCTATTCGTCAAATGCTGCAAACCAGCAAGCAAACATCAGTAAAAGACGCCCAAAAACACTTTAAGAGTGTTATTTGGGACACCTGCTAAAAACCCAGAAAAATCTAAGTCAAAATTCTAAGTTAAAATGACGGAAATTAACCAAGTAAGGTAAGCAATGGAGCTTGTTTACTTGGGATCTTTGCTAGCTTTTAATGGCTGCAAATTATAAGCTCTAGGACAGCCAGATAAACATAAAGTACAATAAAACAAACTACTTGTTTCAGCCCTTAAAATATTCAAAAAAAAAATGCACTTAAACAAGAAGCATGCATCAATTAGACCTAGACAAAGATTTTTCTTAAAGATGAACTCAAGATCTAATATAAAAATCAGACCTAATCATGATATTTAAATAAGAATTGGGTCTGAAATATGCAAACCAAAGTAACCAAGAAAGATTTGAAGATTTTTTGTGTTGATGAGAAGAAGAAGGAATATCTCGAATTTGGGCTATGGAGTCCTCCACCATGGGGATCAATGGGACTAGTTCTCCTTGGATCAATCTTGAAGACCAATGGATGCAAGCAAGATCCACCAACTCTTCAAATCAGCAACCTGTAGACACAAAAGACAACTCACACAAGCAAGATCAAATGCACTAGTGTAGACTAAAATAGAGAACTAGATTCAAACATTTAAACAAAAATGACATTGAACTCTAAGCACTCTATGATAACCAACAGTAAAAATAATGAAATAGATTACACTATCTTTACCTTACTAAGCTCAACATCTCCTTCAAAAGATAGTGATTGATCAATAAACAAGCACGAATAAACATGTAAAGACACAGATTACCTCATATGTAAAAATAGAACATGATCATCCACACCATGAGAATCCACACATAGAATTGCCTCCAAAGCCTTTTATTCATAAACAAATGCAAAGATATTACAATGGTAAGAGCAGAGGTTCCACCTTCTCATGAGAAAACAATGAGAGTGAACTTGCTTATATAGAAAAACTCAAGGAGAAGGGGTGCCCAAGTTGAGGAGGAATGGGTGGAGTGAGTGGCATAACTCGTGGAGCAAATGGGGCTGCCCACTCCCATGTAATGGGCTGCCAAAATCAGCCCCAAATCAGCCATGTGACAGCCCATAAACATAGCTGCAAATTCCATGATTGAAGGTGCCCAATTTGAGGAAATATGCCCCCCTTAAATGGGGAAGTAATCCCACTAATATAGCTGCCCGGAATCTTTCCAAAATCAACTCTTACAACTCCTAAAACATAGCTGAAATATTTCAGACCTCTAACTCCTCCAAAATTGGAAATATTTTTTAAGTCATTTTTCACTTTTTTTATTTTTTCATGACTTTTTTTACTTTTTGGGGTTTTTTGGCCATAGATAAAAATTGAAGCACCCAAACATTAGGAAAAGTGGGTTTAGGGATTAAAGGAGTGCTCTAAGTTAGAAAACGAGCACCCCTAAGGCAAAAAAGACCTCCAGACGCCACTTCTAGGCCAATTACAAAAAATTTAATTAACCATTAAAAAAAGGCTCAATCACGGAAAAAATATTTTTTGCCGGAAATTAAAAAACAACCTAGGGCGACTTAGCACATGTCCATATGACTCAAAAATAATGTCTAGCATGTTCATATACATTGACCCATGGACTTTAACAATTCCCTAAGGCCCGTTAACCTCCCCAGGCATTCCAACTTTGGAGGAGCAGGAGAAAAACCCAAAAATTATGTTATGCACTAATGCAATACATAATCAATAGGTGGAAAAACTCCTTGGAATACCTGACTTGGCCAAAAAGTCCTAGGGAACCAAGTCTTTTACAAAACACCATGCTAGTACATTTTATTACAAACCCCGCAGGGCCATGGACATGTGGAAAAAATTAAAAAAAAGGGGGCCTTTAAAAGGCCCACTGGACATCAAATCATCGAAAACGAACATGTAACATATTCAACTTTGCCCACTCACTTGATAGTCCAACTAAGTACAACTTAGCTAGTAACAACCCCCACTCAGAAAAAGCTAGATAACACCCCCTCCTGGTTAGGAAAAAAATGACCCTCTCTCCCTGGGGCACATCTGCAAGTGCGCTGGTACTGGTACCACATAACAGCGAGTTTTAGCTGAGCACTTGTTTCAAGAACAACTCAGCCAAACTTAGAAAGACTCCCAAGTCTTGGCTAAGTCTCACACCATGGTTTGACCACCTAACTAGTAACCTTAACATCTAAGAGTTACATTGGTCACAAAATCTATTAACCTCCAACATCAATGTCTACTAACATAAGGGTCCAATTATATAAAAGATACATCAATACTAAGTTGGAGCTTGATGTTTGCTCCTCCAACATCTCAGGAGCTCCAATTGCTCTAAAATAAACACTGAACTTAAAAAATTGTATTCTCTAAGTTATTCCTGAAATCTGTGTATTTGGTATTAATCCCACTGGTCTTAAAAGTTTTACTGGTGATAGACAAGGATGTCTTATTTCCAATACGTCTCACTCGATTAGGAAGTCCCTAGCAAACATTATTGCTCAACCCAGAAATCTCCACTAATACCACTTGTTATGAACATAACATATAATAACACATAATAAAACTCCATACACACATTTACCCAAAATATGCACATGGAGCACAGCTCCCAAAATACATCTCAATACAATAATTATAAGCTAGAGTGTAATGATAACTCTATTGACCTCTAATTTATATTGGTTCTTACTCATTGCCGATGTTGGCCCACCACACTACTAGGCTGACCCACTATTTACATCTACATTTGAATTTTGACCTCTTATCCCCTTATATACCCCCACCATTAGGGTCATTACATAATAGCCCCCCTTTAGAAAGGTTTGTCCTCAAAGCTTCAAGGGCTTTACACATGTTGAGGCTTTAACTAACGTTAGGTCCTAGGACCTACGGGGGTCCCCAAATTTCTTTTAAAGCCTCACCAATCACAACTTATTACATTTGTGACTCAATCTTTGGATGCAATTGGTGCTCCCTAATGATTTCAAGTTCTTTGATTGGTTTTCCTATCTAACCCTATTATTTGAAATGTTGCTTGAACACCAAGGATGCTTGTTGATTGGTTAGCTAGTGATATTTCCTTTTCCCTTAATCACTCGATATTGCTATCCGCTTGCATTGGTGATCCCTCAAACTATTTGATTTCGCATTGTTAGTCGATCATGGTTACTTATGTGTCTGACTGCTTTATTGAGCTCTTGGACTGACAAATGGGATGAGCTTTGCTTGCTGCTCCATCGTTCTATTCTTATGTTTATAAGGATAGTTAAGCAATTCGATGTGCTGGCTTCAAGTGATGTGGTAATACTTTGATTTGACTATGCAATTCCTCATGACCTTGAGTTCTTGCTTTGTTTCCTTGGTTATTGACATAAGCATGCTTTGGTTGCAAGCAAATTGTGTGAAGTTTTAATGTATTGTCTTTTGAAGTGTAAGTTTCATCAAAGGAGGTGATAGGCTACCGCTCGCCCCTTGTTCAAGCTTGCTTTTCATGAAAATGGCCTTGATTGATTAAGTATTAGATGATTAGTCCTCTTCTTACCTTCAATCATTGTTATTCACATGTGAAGTTTAATGAATGTGGAAGATATTGCAAGTGTTCAAGTGTCTTCGCTTGGTAGGGTGTTATGTGCATAGATGTTTGTGATCCATATTCGCTATCAAGGAGCACAAAGGTACAATGATGGCGCACCTAACTTTAAAGGGAATTCTAACCAAGTTTACAAAATCATTTGAATATGCTTGCATTTGATCACTAATGTTGTATGTTGCACATGAATGCTCATAAATTTACATCTGGTTGAGCTTGCCCTGAGTTCAAGATGATGAGTTGGTTGTAATGACATGAATTCTTTAGATCACTTATGCTTGGATGAATGTAATGCTTTCAAACCTTCTCTTACTTGCATGGACATTACCAAAATTTCTTGGCCCATATTGTAATACTTTTGATGGCAATATTATCCTTTGCTTCTCACATTTGCTCCAAGAATGGTTTCGCTCAATGGCATGTTAATCATTTGCATGAAGTAGCAAAAGTAGTTTTTCTTAAGGACTCAAATGCATGATAATTTGTGAGCTTCTTGGTGGATTGCACTGAATGGTATAACATAAGGCCTTGATCTTGATTTTGATATCAGCTTTGGATTGATGCCATTGGAACTTGACAATGTGGTGATTTCAAGTCCTTGCTCGAAAAGGCCTTGCCCAAAATGCCTTATTAAAATATGATAGCTTGATTGAAATTGTTCCTTTGCTTGTCCTATAAAAGAATTTTGAATGATTTGTACCAATGATATACTTTGTGTGTGCACGGATCTCATGATCTAGGACTCTATGTGCATAAATCACAGCATACAATAGACATGCCTCATGGGCATGAGTTGTGTGTCAACTATGTTATATAATGAAGTTCGTGTATTTGCAACATTTGCAACAAGAGGCAAGACAGGAATCAAGATGTATAGACATGGGGAAATCAATGTGGTGAAAGGGAAAGCAAGTAGAATACTCTTGTCGAGTTTATAGTGCATTCCAAGGTCAAAGGGATAGACCAACAAAGGAAGGACCCCAGGACAATCAACAATGTTCTGTTATTTACAGAGATGAGCAAGTATTATAATGATTCAATTTGTAAGGAGAGATTGTCATAAATACAAGTGGCACCCATGACCACCATGTCAACGATGCTATTGGTTCTTGTAGGGTCTCAGATATGATGATAGGTATTTGCCACATCCCCAATAGCAATGAAAGAATGATAGATCACAAGTTTAATGGCAACAATGTGCATTGAAATCTTATAGAACACTTCTAGAAATCATCTACTACCTAGCCTTGAGGACCAAGGGTTTCCTGCCTAGTAGAGATGGCAAGAAAAGGGGGTAAAATTGAGAATATCATGATAACAACAACGATGATGTCATTATTGTTAGAAAGTGACAACAAGGAAGGTCTTCCTGCATTGCATGTGTCCTTGCATGCAGAAGACTTAAATAATGAAGCCAATTGTATTTAATGTATTTACCCTAAGTTTTACTTTGGAAAAAATATTAAAGTGATCTAATTATTAATTGACTTAATGGAACACTTTTCATAAAGTGAAAGTAGAAAATATTTAAGTGATGGCTAATCTAATCTTGGCCATTGATCTCACCGAAGGATCTCATCCATAGATCTATAGTGAGATTAGGTTTTTCGCTTAACCAATGAGTTATAAGAAAGGTCAATTGGTGGAGAGGACACACATTTCGACAGAGACATAGAGAACAGTTTTGAGTGAGAGTTTTTGCAAAGAAGACGAAGGAGCGGTGATCCAGAGAGGACCGTACGGATTTGCAGGAGAGAGCCGAGGTTGATTCGCAAAGGGAGGTTGTACAACAACAGCCGTACAGACCGTACAGCAGCCATACGGATTCTGTACAGCTGACGTCAACAGGTCGTACAGCAGCAGGTCGTACAGCAGTCGGCCGTACAGCTGCACAGCAACCCGTACCATTCAGCAGGATTTTCTTAGTGAGTTTGTTGTGGTACGATTTTGCTAGTTGGGCATAAATCGATTTCTGAATTGTATTGCTCCATATTTTCTTAATAAAAATATCTTCTCAGACTGTTGCACCGGTTTTCCAATCTTGGGTTTTATCCGGGGATTTATACCCAAAAAGATTGTGTTGTCTCTATTGGTGTGTGTTACGTGGTACCAATACCAGCGTCAACTGTAAAGATTCTGTACAGCTGACGTCAACAGGTCGTACAGCAGTCGGCCGTACAGCTGCACAGCAACCCGTACCATTCAGCAGGATTTTCGCAGTGAGTTTGTTGTGGTACGATTTTGCCAGTTGGGCATAAATCGATTTCTGAATTGTATTGCTCCATATTTTCTTAATAAAAATATCTTCTCAGACTGTTGCACCGATTTTCCCATCTTGGGTTTTATCCGGGGGGTCTATACCCAAAAAGATTGTGTTGTCTCTATTGGTGTGTGTTACATGGTACCAATACCAGCGCATGTTCCAGATGCACCCCAGGGAGATAGCAGCCTTTTTTTCTAACTTGGAGGGTGTGTTAGTAAATGCCACTTTTTCATAACTTTGATTTTAATTTATAATTGATCATTATATTGAGGGGTTATATGTTCGTTTCTTTTTAAAAATACCCAAGTTACTCTATAAATACTCGTGAATACAGATCTGGAGATTTGCTTTGGCATGAGATTCTTGTGATGGTTGATTACTTATTACACCTACTTTACATATCCATTTAATATATCGAATTGACCAGATACTCTTAATTCAATGCATAGATTGGAAACACCACCTAATATGCACCCAGTTAATGGTTAATATTTCTGTCTTATATACTTTGTATTTATCCATTTAGTTGGTAATACACGTTGGTGAACAGCCTTTGGCTCAATAACTATCACGCTTCATAGATGTATGGTTATGATATCTCTATATCATCAATCAGTTTCCTCCTTCACCATGATACATAATTGATTTGGTTTCTAAATATAATAATCCTTGGTGAATGGGTGTAATAATGTTCTTCATTAGTTGTTCATTGCTGTAATATCTGGTTATTGGTTGATTATTGGCAATATAGTCTTTTGATCCAATATTGGTTATTTTGATGTACATTTCATTGGTTCATTGCTAAGTTGCACGAAACGGGGAAACGTCTAGAGGTTTCCGAAATGGGGAAACGTCTGGAAGTTTCCGAAATGGGTACAGCAGGAAACGTGACCTTCCAAAAATGGAAACGCCGGGGGAAACATCGGGGGAAACGCCGTATATAAAATATTAAAATATATATATATATATTATTTATATTAAAAAAACACATTGCCTTACAAGAAAAACATAAGGACACTCACAAATAAAATCACGTAATATCTAATTAAAAATTATTCTCATAATTAAAAATTATAAAAAAAGGTATTTTGGGCCAAATTTCCCACGTCATTTAAAATAACTAAATAAAGTATTTTATAAACTATGTTTTTTATTCCCCATACCATAATATCTTGGTATAAGGGTTATTCTTTTGTTAAGAGAACAAGTGAACAAGATGTCTTTATTTCACTTTTGGGAGTACGTGAGCGAATTGTTTTAATGAATGGAGTCACACTTTTTTATATAATGGTTAACCTCATTGGGGAAGCTTTTTGGGGCGTCCCTTGGTGCGCCATTCCGATAGCACGGCAAAGCGAACGAAAGAGATCCCTCTATATAAAGCATATGAGATATTTAATGTTTTTGCAGGGGCTATAATAAGAGGGTTATTATAAGGCGACATTCGTATCGATCGCTTACGGTAGCTTGAGTATACCTTGTTTACTTGGTTTTGGTTGTAGAAAGCCCTTCTGGACCATACAACCAGTTCTATAACCATGGGTTGTTCACCCTTATCCTCCCTAACCTTAGTCGCGTTTCAACAAGCATCAAAATGATCACAAAATAAATTCCAGAACACACAACCCTATTTTTTGGCCGTATGGACCCACACAAGCTCGAGAAAGTCGCGAAATGCGGGCCATACAAGCAGAAACCCGCCCGAATCGCTGTCGGTCGTACCGTATGGCACTTTGTACTCGCGAAATGCCGTACGGTACGGTCGACGGCGTTTCGGACAGGTTTCGTACCCGTTTCAGCGTTTCATACCGTTTCAGGTACTGGTACGACTGTCAGGCAGGCGTTTCCTACAACTTAGGTTCATTGACTAAAGTTGAAAGCATTGACTCTATTTAGGCACTGATCTAACTAACACTCGCATAAAACATATAGTTTGGTTGTCTCAGTGTTCTACAGGATTCCATAGGGACACTTCTCCTTGGAGGTTTCGACTTCCGAAGAAGTTAGAATGGTGACCGAGGTGACATTGGGTCACTTTTCTTATTTGTGCTTACTGGGAATTAGCCCTGCTAATTTGCCCGGGTAACAGTGTGATTGATCGGTATTTCTTTCCGTATTTATTTTCCACTGCATAGTGAAGAAATCCATGTGTGGTTAACAGTAATAATTTGGTTTTAATTAATTAATCCAGCATACTCTAGCCCTAGAGTGGATTTTAAGGAAAGTTACATGGTATCAGAGCTTCTGAGCAGAATGAAAGAAAGCAGCAGATTGGATGGATAGATTATTGGCATATCTATCCAAGGGTTTACAGGCACTATTCACTATGGTCGTACAGTTGAGAGTTGAGGATAGACTCCAGGGGGGCACAGAACTTTCCTACTTGAAAAGAGAGGATCACCAGGATCCTAGATGTCAGTGATGCTGAAGAGCACATTAATGATCAGAAGTCTGCTCCCACAAATCCGGTAGAGTTGGCTAAGTGGAAGAAGATAGATTCCAGAGCTATGTTGATCATCTTAGATGGGGTGAAGGACCATATAGTTCCTCATCTGTCTGGGAAGAAGACCACATTAGAGATGTGGAAGGCTTTGGAAAGTCTTTACCAGAGCAAGAATGAAAACCGGAAGATGGTGCTGCAGGAGAAATTGAGCAGTACCAGGATGGCCAAGGGTGAAGGAGTGGTGCCTTATCTTACAAGGCTCACACAGAATAGGGATGAGCTTGGAGCAGTGGCCTCTAAGACTGAGGATGAGGAGCTAGTTTGTATAGCTCTCAATGGCTTCTCTAAGCCATGGGACGTCTTTGTTAAAGGCGTGGTGGCTAGGGAGAAGCTCCCTGACTGGCAAAGATTGTGGGATGACTTCGCACAGGAAGAGACCCAGATGGGTCAAGTTTCATCTTCATCTAGCGGTACTACACAGATCATGGATGAAGAGGCTCTAGCCCTAACAAGCAAAGGTAAGGGGAAGGCAAAGAAGAAGAAGGGTGGCAAGAAGAACATGGACATGTCAAAAGTCAAGTGCTTCATATGCCACAAGCATGGACACTTTGCTTCCCAGTGCCCAAAGAGGAAGAACAACAACAACACACAGATGGCAGGTTCTGCAAAGGTGGATGACTTCAGCAAAAGTTTTGATGAAGACTTTTGCTTGATAGCTTGCATGGCAAGTTCCGTCAACAGCAGTATCTGGTATGTGAACAGCGGTGCATCTTGTCACATGACAGGACATAGGTCGTTCTTCAAGTGCTTGAACGAGGGTGGAGTGAATCTCCATATTGAGTTAGGAGATGATGGGCGGTATTAGGCGCACGGTGTTGGTACTGTTTCATTTCAGAGGGAGTCTGGAAAGCCCATCAGCTTTGCTGATGTCTTATATGTCCCAGTGATGACGAAGAATCTCATATTAGTTTCTACACTAGAAGACAAGGGTTTTCTGGTGACTTTTCGAGACAAGAAAGTATATATCAGGCCACATGGGTCCGATCAGAGATTGGATAGGATGATTGGGGTTCGCAATGGGAAGGTTTACAGACTACAGTTTGAGCCTGCAAAGGCTCTGGTCAACAGCAGCAATAGTGATGGTGAGTTATGGCATAGGAGGATGGCACACTTACATCATGGTGCACTGAGGCAACTGAGACAGGCAGTTATTGGAGTTCCTTCAATACAGGAGGAGAAGCACAACCACTGCAAGGGTTGTGCGTTGGGGAAGAACATCAGGAGACCTTTCCCACATAGTGAGCACAAGTCTGAGGGGGCCTTAGACTTGGTGCATTCGGATGTATGCAGACCGATGAGCATCCATTCTTTCAGTGGTTACAGTTACTGCGTCACATTCATTGATGACTATTCCAAAAAAAACTGGATCTATTTTCTGAAGGCCAAGTCAAAGGTCTTGGATCGGCTCCGAGAGTTTAAGAATCTTGTGGAGAACCAAATAGGGAGAAAGATATGGATATTGAGGACAGATAACGGTGGTGAGTACACCGGCAGAGAGTTCATGGAGTACTGTGCATCAGAGGGGATCAAGAAGGAACACATTGTTCCCCACACCCCGTAGCAGAATGGAGTGGCGGAGAGAAAGAATAGGACACTGGTGAGTGCAGCTAAGGCCATGCTATTTGATCAGGGATTACCACTATTCCTATGGGCCGAAGCATTCCGGACTGCAGTATATGTCCAGAATAGGTGTCCCCACACAGCATTGGGGAGGAAGACACTCGAGGAGGTATTTACAAGTACTAGACCAGATGTGAGTCATTTGCACATATTTGGGAGTATCTGCTATTGTCACATTCATGCTGACACTAGGAAGAAGCTAGATCCTTCTGGAGAGAAGGGGCTTCTAGTTGGTTATAGTGAGACTTCCAAGGCGTATAGAGTATATGTCCCAGCTCGCAAGAGGATCATTGTGAGCAAGGATGTCCAGTTTGATAAGGACAGAGCCTTGAGAAGATCTATGGACTTACCAGCACAGGAGCATCCAGCTGAGGACTCGGGAGGAGTCAAGCTGGAGGAGTCACAAGTACAGGTTCAGACACAGGGCATAGGTTCTAATAGTTAGAGGGAGTTAGGTGGATAGGATCCTCCTATCGTTGATTTGGAGGATGAGCAACAGCGGGAGGAAGATATCCAGGAGCCGCAAGAGGAAGACACCAAGCCACGGCCTAGGTGGTACCAATCCATTGTTCAGGATTCCAGATAGGTGAGTCTTCCACAAAGATCCATAAGGCGAAGCAAACCACCAGATAGATTGAGCTATATGGCACTGATGACAGAGTTGATTGACTCTGAACCTTCTAGTTTCAAGGAAGTTGCACAACATGATGTGTGGCAAGAGGCCATGGTTGAGGAGTATGACTCAATCATGAAGAATCAGGTATGGGAGGTTGTTCGGAGGCCAGAGGATAAGAAGGTGGTAGGATCCAGATGGATCTACAAGGTAAAGCATGCAGCAGACGGAAGTGTGGAGAAGTACAAGGCACGCTTCGTGGCGAAGGGGTATTCGCAGAAGGAAGGTATTGACTATGAGGAAAACTTCGCCCCTGATGCTCGGTATTCTTCTATTCGGACTATCCTATCATTGGCAGCAGAGATGGGTTGGCGCGTTCATCAGATGGACGTGAAGACAACTTTCCTCAATGGAGTTATTGAGGAAGAGGTTTATATTGAGCAGCCAGAGGGGTTTGAGGCGGAGAGTAGAGAGTCGCATGTATGCAAGTTGTAGACAGCTCTTTATGGGCTCAAGCAGGCACCTCGAGCATGGTACTCGAGGATTGACAGCTATCTACGAGAGATGGGTTTCCAACGGAGTGAGGCAGACCATAACATGTACTTCTTGTCAGGTGAGGTACCTCTCATACTGGTTTTATATGTGGATGATCCCTTTCTTATAGGAGATGAGAGGTTGATTAGGAACTGCAAGTCCAATCTTGCAGTGGAGTTTGAGATGAAAGACCTTGGGTTGATGCATTACCTTCTAGGTCTGAAGGTTTGGCAGAGAGATGGGTGCTTCTTCATTGGACAAGGGAAGTATGCAGTGGAGATCTTGAGGAGATTCAGGATGGAGGACTGCAGATCTATGGCCATACCTCTAGTTACCAACTGGAGGAAGATTGATGTATCGGGATCAGAGGAGTTTGATCCTACACTGTATAGGCAGCTTATCGAGTCACTTATGTATCTGGTCAACATTCGACCAGACATTAGCTTTGCAATCAACTCTTTGAGTCAGTTCATGGTGAACCCTCGAAGAGCACATTGGACAGTTGTGAAGCACATACTTCGCTACATCAGAGGCACAGTGTAAATATTTGATCCAGAGATCACTACTCCCTCTAGATCGCCCTGAGATCTCAAGCGGTATGAGTCTCGATATCAATACAACATTAATATGAACTCAAACAACTAGATCTACATTTACCAACTGAACAATATAAATGCAATCATACATAAACAACAAATGTACCATGGAACCCTTTCAGGAGAAACCAACAAACTATGGGGCTATCTTCTTTCTCGAGCCTAGAGCATATAGGAAAAGAGACAAGTACAATACAGGGTTACCTCGGTAATCTTTTCAGGCAAACTCAAGATTTGCATGCATCCAACTGATGCATGCACGGAAGAGATAAGCCCTAACTGGAAAACTGGATCTGAATCCAGTTGATGCATGCACGGAAGAGATAAGCCCTAACTGGAAAACTGGATCTGAGTGTCCCTGTATCCGCCTTTGCCTGATCTATCTGTCTCTATCCTCAGCTCTGCTGTGCTTGCTCTGAAGACTGCCTTGTGACTGAAAACGTCCTCCTCTGCATATGCACAAGTGCACCCTCCCTCCAACAATGAGGGACTCGTATTGAATCAGATCTGAGCTCTGATCATCACTGATCTTCCTCAATCTCTAAGACGAAGATACTCTATAAGTTACAGACACTCAAATGCTCTACCGGATACAGTACGAGCTTCTCCTTCCTTGAAGAATGCGCCCTCCTTCACATGTGAAGTCGTCCTCCTCTCACTTGATCTATCTCAAATCAATGGTCTCACTGACGAAGACAGTCACCTCTTGTCTTCCTTATAACATCTCACTGTAAGTTAGGTTTACCAAAAACCTAAAAATAGTTGCATGCAAAACTCACTTTTGCATGCATGCATTTCTCTCCGGTCATTTTCCTGGTTAATATTTTAACACTCCCTCTTAACCAGGAAAGGATTCTGTACCACTCCCATCTTCTCCCTAAAGTACTCAAACTTAGTCTTCATCAAGGACTTCGTCAGAATGTCTGCAACCTGCTCATCTATAGAAATGTACTGGAGCTCAACTGCTCCCTTCTAAACATGATCACGAATGAAGTGATATCTGATCTCAATGTGTTTGGATCAATCATGAAACACTGGATTCTCAAAGATTTTGATGCAACTCTGATTATCACAATGAATCACGGTAGGCTCCAACTGTTGATCAAATAGACTCACCAACATCTTGCGAAGCCAGATGGCTTCACAACTGGCTAAGCTAGCCGCCATATATTTTTCCTCAACAGAGCTCAATGCAATGGACTTCTGCTTCCTGCTGAACCATGACACAATTGCCGAACCCAAGCTGAAGCAACACCCGAAGGTGCTTTTCCTGTCACCTGCATTCCCTGCCCAGTCTGAATCTGTGAACCCCACAAGTTGGACTTCTCCTTGCCTCACATAATTCAATCCATACTCTGTTGTTCCACTGATGTACCTCAAAACATGCTTTGTTGCTACCCAGTGTACATCTCTGGGTTCTACCATGTACTGACTCAAGGTGTTGACTGCAAAGCTCAAATCTGGTCCGGTGTTAACCAAATACATCAAGGAACCGATGAGCTGTCTATACTTGGTGGAATCGACCAACTTACTCTCAGAAGCCACTTGCTTCTTCCAATTGGTCGTCATAGGGGTAGTCATAGGCTTGCAATCCGGTATCTGAAATCTCTTCAGAATGTCCATCGCATACTTGCCCTAACTGAGAAAGATATGCCCATCCTCCTGCCAGACTTCCATCCCTAGGAAGTAATGCATCAGCCCTATATCCTTCATCTCAAACTCAGATGCAAGATCCTTCTTGCAATCACTGATGAGTTTCTCTGCTCCTGTAATAAACAGGTCATCTACATAAAGCACAAGAATAAGAGGATCCCCTCTCACCACAATGAAGTAGAGATTTGGATCTACTTCACTCTTCTGAAACCCTAGCTGCTGCAAATAGGTATCTATCCTAGAATACCAAGCTCTGGGTGCCTGCTTTAAGACATATAGAGCTTTCTTCAATCTGCACACATGAGACTCTCTCTCAAGTACCTCAAAGCCCTCAGGCTGCTCAATGTAAACCTCCTCCTCGATGACTCCATTTAGGAAAGTTGTCTTGACGTCCATCTGATGAATCTTCCATCCCATCTCTACTGCAACTGAAATCACAGTCCTGATGGAAGAAGACCTGGCCACAGGAGCAAACGTCTCCTCATAGCCAACTCCTTCTATCTGTGAGAACCCTCTAGCCACAAACCTGGCTTTGTATTTCTCAATGCTGCCATCTGCGGCATACCTAATCTTATAGAGCCATCTGGAGGTGACTACAGATTTTCCTTCTGGTCTGGCCACCACTTCCCAGACATCATTCTTCATGATGGAAGCATACTCTTCCAACATGGCATCTCTCCAAGCCTGCTTTCCTGCTGCTTGTTCGTATGAGGAAGGTTCTGACTCACTGATGCTGCTTACTAGAGCTAAGTAACTGCAGAATCTTTGTGGAGCCTTTCTTTCTCTCACATCTTTCTTGGGAGTACCTACTGCTTGAGCGTCCTTCAAGGTGTCCTGAAGCCACTTGGGCTTTCTCTTCCTTGAAGTGACATCCTGAGATGAGAACTCCTCATCCTCGTCCCAATATCTTGTATGTGAGTGAGTACCTCCAGTAGAGGTGCCAGTAGCTGTTGAACATGTAGCTCGAGAACCTATAATCTGGGATCCTGATCTCAATTGATCACCAACCTAAGATCCTGTGCCAATCCTTGCTCCTGTTCCTGTGGAAACCGTATCTAGTGCATCTGTCACTCCAGATACCTGGGACCCTATTGACTGCTGAGCAGTACCCTATCCTGTGTCAAGTGGGGATGTAACAACTTGTTGTTTTCCCTTCTCTAACTCACATGACTTCCGAAAGGCCCAATCCTCCTCGAACTTCAGATCCCGCCTCACAACAGTCTTTTTGAGAGCAGGGATGTAAATGTGATAGGCCTTTGAAGTCTCATCATACCCAACCAGAATTCCTCTTTCTGTGGTGGGTTCCAGCTTTGTCCTTTTCTCCGAAGGAACATGAGAGTAGGTGAGGCATCCAAAAATCCTGAAGTGCCCAACTTCAGGTTTCTTCCCAGAAAAAGCCTCCTCGGGAGTCCTGTCCCCCAAAGCCTTATGGGGGCTCCTGTTCTGAATGTAGGCTGCAGTGTTGCATGCTTCAGCCCAAAGGAAATATGGCAATCCCTGATCATGCAACATGGATCTCGCAGCTCCAATAATGGCCCTGTTCTTCCTCTCAGCCACCCCATTCTGTTGAGGTGTATAAGGAACAGTCAACTGCCTCTTGATGCCTTCCTAAGTGCAGAACTTATTGAACTCAGCAGAGGTGTACTCTCCCCAATTATCTGATCTGAAGATCTTAATCTTCCTCTCTGTCTGTTTTTCCACTAAGGCCTTGAATTCCTGAAACTTCTGCAAAACTTCCTTGGACTCTTTGCTCTTCAGGAAGTAGATCCAAGTCTTCCTGGAATAGTCATCAATGAAAGACACATAGTACTTGTATCCTTTTAGTGATGTGGTGGACATCGGACCACAAAGGTCAGAATGAATCAAATCAAGAGCTCCTGTAGCTCTAGTGTCGCTCTTGGGAAACGCTGTTTTGACATACTTTCTGAGAGCACACCCCTTACACACATCAGTGTGCTCAATGCTGAACTCAGGCACTCCTGTCACAATCTCCCTCAAAATCTTTAGAGCCGGATGGTGCAAATGAGCCATCCTTCTGTGCCAAAGCTCACAGGGATCACATTCCTCATCTCGACTACTATGACTTAGGGCATGATGAAGTTGGAAGCTCAGTTTATATAGCTTCCCACATCGGACTCCAATCGTCTCAGCTGAGGCAACCTTGGATCCTTTTGGATGAACTAGCACGTTTCCATCTCTGAACATCACCCATAGTCCTCGATCTTCAATAGTAGAAACGGAGATCAAATTTTTCTTAAGACCTGGAACATATAGGACATCACGAACTCTCATCTGTTCTCCTGAGTCTTTCTGGAAGGACACAGTTCCTCGTCCTATAGCCTTGACCGTAGAGGTGTCTCCCAGGACAATCTCAAGATCTATCCCATCCTCTGCTAGGTCAAAAAATATCCGCGAACACCTGTCATATGACTCGAAGCTCCACTGTCTATGTACCACACACTAGAAGTGGAGGCCATCAACGATTGACAGGAGTTAAGAGCCATCTCCCTGTCAATCTCGTCTGTAGTACACTCATCAATATCCGTAGCGGAGCAAGAGGTGAAAACAATTTGCTCTTCCCCCATAATGTAGATCTGATAATGCAGCTGTAGATCTGTGTATGAAAGCACTCCCTGACCCTTACCAGGGCTCTGATACCATGTAAATATTTGATCCAGAGATCACTACTCCCTCTAGATCGCCCTGAGATCTCAAGCGGTATGAGTCTCGATATCAATACAACATTAATATGAACTCAAACAACTAGATCTACATTTACCTACTGAACAATATAAATGCAATCATACATAAACAACAAATGTACCCTGGAACCCTTTCAGGAGAAACCAACAAACTATGGGGCTATCTTCTTTCTCGAGCCTAGAGCATATAGGAAAAGAGACAAGTACAATACAGGGTTACCTCGGTAATCTTTTCAGGCAAACTCAAGACTTGCATGCATCCAACTGATGCATGCACGGAAGAGATAAGCCCTAACTGGAAAACTGGATCTGAGTGTCCCTGTATCCGCCTTTGCCTGATCTATTTGTCTCTATCCTCAACTCTGCTTTGCTCGCTCTGAAGACTGCCCTGTGACTAAAAACGTCCTCCTCTGCATATGCACAAGTGCGCCCTCCCTCCAACAATGAAAGATTTGTACTGAATCAGATCTCAGCAGACCTGAGCTCTGATCGTCACTGATCTTCCTCAATCTCTGAGACGAAGATACTCTGTAAGTTACAGACACTCAAATGCTCTACCGGAAGCGGTACGAGCTTCTCCTTCCTTGAAGCATGCGCCCTCCTTCACATGTGAAGTCGTCCTCCTCTCACTTGATCTATCTCAGATCAATGGTCTCACTGATGAAGACAGTCACCTCCTGTCTTCCTTATAACATCTCATTGTGAAGTTAGGTTTACCAAAAACCTAAAAATAGTTGCATGCAAAACTCACTTTTGCATGCATGGATGCAAACCTTTTGCATGCATTTCTCTCTGGTCATTTTCCTGGTTAATATTTTAACACACAGTGGAGTATGGTTTGGTTTATGAGCGCAGTGGGAGTATACAGTTGGAACGTTTCACGGATGCTAACTGGGCAGGATGTGTAGAGGATCGAAAGAGCACTTCAGGTTGTTGCTTCAACATTGGGTCAAGAGTTGTCTCTTGGTTCAGCAGGAAGCAGAAGTCAGTTGCATTGAGCTCAGCTGAAGCTGAGTACATGGCAACCAGCATGGCTACATGCGAGGGGATGTGGCTGAGGAAGTTGCTCTCAGGATTGTTCGAGAGTGAGTTGGAGACTACTATAGTTCACTGTGATAATCAAAGCGGTATCAACCTTTTTTAGAATCCAGTGTTCCATGACAGGAGTAAACACATTGACATCTGGTATCACTTCCTCAGAGATTGTGTTCAGAGAGGAACCATTCGGTTGGAGTACATTCAGACAGATGAGCAGGTGTTGGAGTACATTCAGACAGATGAGCAGGTGGCAGACATATTCACCAAGGCACTTTGCAAACTCAAGTTTGTAAAGTTCAGAGACAAGCTGGGGTTGTTACCGAATCCCTTCCTCATTGAGAGGGAGTGTTAGAAAGTGACAACAAGGAAGGTCTTCCTGCATTGCATGTGTCCTTACATGCAGAAGACTTAAATAATGAAGCCAATTGTATTTAATGTATTTATCCTAAGTTTTACTTTGGAAAATATATTAAAGTGATCTAATTATTAATTGACTTAATAGAACACTTTTCATAAAGTGAAAGTGGAAAATATTTAAGTGATGGCTAATCTAATCTTGGCCATTGATCTCACTGAAGGATCTCATCCATAGATCTACAGTGAGATTAGGTTTTTCGCTTAGCCAATGAGTTATAAGAAAGGTCAATTGGTGGAGAGGACACACATTCCGACAGAGACAAAGAGAACAGTTTTGAGTGAGAGAGTTTTTGCAGAGAGACGGAGGAGCAGTGATCCAGAGAGGACCGTATGGATTTGCAAGAGAGAGCCGAGGTTGATTCGCAGAGGGAGGTCGTACAGCAGCAACCATACATACCGTATAGCAACCGTACGGATTCTATACAACTGACGTCAGCAGGCCGTACAGCTGCATAGTAGCCCGTACCATTCAACAGGATTTTGTCAATGGGTTTGTTGTGGTACAATTTTGCCAGTTGGGCATAAATCGATTTTTGAATTGTATTGCTCCATATTTTCTTAATAAAAATATCTTCTCAGACTGCTGCACCGGTTTTCCCATCTTGGGTTTTGTCCAGGGGTTTATACCCAAAAAGATTGTGTTGTCTCTATTGGTGTGATTGATTGGTATTTCTTTCAGTATTTATTTTCCGCTGCATAGTGAGAAAATCCATGTGTGGTTAACAGTAATAATTTGGGTTTAATTAATTAATCCAGCATACTCTAGCCCTAGAGTGGATTTTAAGGAAATTTACAATTATAACTTTGATCATGACTATTATAGCCTATATTCATCACAAATGATCACTTCTGTGAATTTTGAAGCATGTTGATCAAAATTTAATGA
The DNA here is from genome assembly GCA_027924585.1 of Larix kaempferi. NCBI lineage: Eukaryota > Viridiplantae > Streptophyta > Pinopsida > Pinales > Pinaceae > Larix > Larix kaempferi. The sequence continues at coordinate 8,451,170 of BSBM01000769.1, read as the reverse complement.
TATGCTCATTACATCAGTGAGTGTTTGGGTGGGTAATGAACATAGCTTTCCTGATTCCATGCAATACACCGAGTTGCAGTACTCGTATAAATCAAAGAATATATAAACAAAATGGCATTCTAACATAGATTTTCCAAGATTAAAAAAAAAAAAAAAACACACTCTATATAAGGACTGCACTTTGGCCAGTGAAACCCATTTGGCCCATAATTTAATGATCCGACCAAACAAAACCTTGGGTCTCCAAAAGAGGCTATGGTAAGGTTTTTGAGATCTTTGATCATAAGGGAATTGATGGAATTTGGCTCCACATCCTTGAAGTATAAAAAATTTATTTAAGAAATTCCTTATCAACACATTGTTTTTCACTACATGTTTAAGAAACAATGTCAAAGGGATAGTGGAACATGTCATCTGACCAGGTGTTGGAAAGTGCTTAGTGTCCTCTATGCCATGCTTCTAATGAATATAGTTCCAAGTTCATAGGCGATAATTAGGTGTTTACAAAGTCAAAATATCTAGGGGACTATTTTCTATTGAATGGAATTATTTATGTTAAGGAGTTTCCCATTGGATTTCTTTGCAAACCAGCTTCACCTGGAGATTGTTGATGAGGGTCATAACTTCTTCCTTGATGTCTTCACTACCCAAGATCACAAAGGGGGCTCTTTCACTCAACAAGTTGACAATGTGGTGCTTGGGGGCCCTAACCAATGAATGTTTCTAAGTATTCCAGTAGATTTGCACTTGATGTTGGTTGTATTACTTGTAAACCCAACACTAGATGACAAAATGCATACCTTAAGGGGCTAATGAAAATTTACTTACCAAAACTACATGTCTGGGAGGCAACAAAGCCTCCACCTTTGCAAATTGTCTTTTTGGGACAAATCAAAGTACTAAAAGCCAAAATCTACAATTTATACGTATTCCAATAGATTTGCAGTTGATGTTGGTTGTATTACTTGTAAACTCAACACTACATGAAAACATTGCACACCTAAAGGGGTTAGTGAAAATTTATTTACCAAAATTGCATGCCTAGGAGGCAACAAACCCTCAACCTTTGCGATTTTTCTTTTTGGGACAAATGAGAACGCTAAAAGCAAAAATTGCACACCTAAGGAGGCGAAACACTAAATCACATGCCTAAGAGGTAGTAGGCCATCAAACCCTACAATTTGGATTTTTGGGGGTAGATGAGAGATGTTTCATGAAGTTTATCCAACAAATTTCCTTACTAAACTCCAAATCGCATACCTAGGATGAGAAAACCCTCAACCCTACAATTTTTCTTTTCTAGGATAGATGAGAAGTGTTTCAATAAGTATATTCATCAAATTTCCTCACTAAATTCCAAATCGCATGCCTAGAGGCAAGCAAATGCTCAATCTTGCTATTGTTGCTCACAAAATGACAAATCGCATACTTAGAACGACTATGCCTTCAACCTCTGCAATTTGGGTAGCTTGGCACTCTAACATTGCGATTTTACCTCTCACTACTTGGGTTCAACACCATCTCACCCTAAGGCATTTCATTTACTCGAGACGTATATTTATTATCTCTTCAGTATGATGAGTGTTTCATTTATTTGCAAATTTCTTCAGCAAGACACAAGCTTCTAGAGGGTGTGTTCGCTTGCATGCACGCCATGTTTTTCTCCCAAACTAGTGTATAGTGCCTTTGGGTGCCCAAGCATCTTTCTTTTCATTAAACTTCACCTTAGTCTGATGCTACACATTGTAGACACTTCCAAGCCATTCGAATTGACATCTCATTTTCACACATTAATCAATCTTGTACCTAGGAGAAGTCTACATTACATTATGACATGTGGGCATCTTATCGTTTAGTAAAGGGGCTAGTTGAAGTTATGGCTATCTTCACCAAACGTCCAAGACAAGCACAAATTTTAGTCCCTCAAGGAGTAACAATGTTTTGCGCTTGTGGTCAATCCAATAAAGAGAAACAACAATGCCATTTTGTTCATGTCACTATAGCCATCATCTGAAAAGCTCTTGGAATGATTTTGGTAGAAAAGAAAGGAAACCAATTTACCTATAATCCAGGCAGCGATATAGTCGAATAGTCAAATTGATTTGCTAACCAAGGGACATAATTGATTTTCATTGAACTTTATGTTGATTTTTGGGCAGCATCAAGAGCCATTCTTCAGTAGATTGGCATCAGCCTGGGGCTGAGGACCTAGTTAGGGACTAGGATGTTGTTGTACTTGATCAACATGAATCAACCTTTCTTATGAAGATTCTAGAAGACAAGTTTGACCATTGAAAGTAGACCAATGTGTAGTACTTATGAGAGGTTACAAAGTTGAGTCTAGGAGACTCAAGTTAGAAACAATTGGAAGAGACCTTATCTCTTGGCACGTGTGGATCACTTGAGAACTTGAGGATTCCTTGTGAAGGAAGGAAGGGCACCATATCTCGTCTATGACACGAAGACATGACAACTTGATAAAAGGTCATGTAAATCTTGGGTCCAAAAAGAAAGGGGCATAAAGACCTTGCAACCACCCAAAAGAGGTCATGAACACTTAAACGCCCAAGTCAAGCAAAGAAAGATAATGCAGCTTGAGTTGGCATGTGCGGGCCATAAAGATCAAGAGAAGGGTCCTTAATGACATGGTTAAAATATTTTGGTCATGGAACCACATTAAAGGTCCAAGAAACCCATTGAAGGTCCAAGAGCCCACTTGTAAAGGACCAAAGGACCAAGAGCCCACTTGCAAAGTACCAAAGGTCCAAAATAAAAGTCAATTTTTTTGTTAAGGGGTTAAAGTAAAAATAAAATAATAGAACCCTACCTAATTGAATTTTTAACATTTAACTAATCCTAAATCTAAGGACTCAACCCTCAATGATGTTTTATAAATAGAGAAACACTCTCATTTGACAAACACACTCATTCATTCTCCATCCCTGATCCAAAAAGACAAATTCGTGGGGCTTCTTCTCTCTCAGCATGAACAGTTCAGCTTGAAGACAGCAGCAGTGAATTTTTCTGTGTTTTATGAGGTCTGAATTTTTTGTTTTTTAGGGCAGCCGAATTTGTTGAAGATAGGGCTGGCTTCATCCAAACCCTGTTAGGGCTGTCCACAGCCCACCCGCATTATTGGCAACCTGTTTTAACTAGGGCCTATTTATTACACGGCAGCCTTGAAGGGGCTGCTCCTCTCAGCCGAGCCCTTGTTTAAGCCCCTCTGCACTCAGCCGTGGTCAGATTGAGGCCTGTTCTAGCAGGCCGAGCCCTGTTAGGGCTCTCTTTTATCAGCAACAGGGGTTTCTCAAGGAGGCCGAGCCCTGTTTGGGGTCTTTCTATCTCAGTCACAGAGGTGTACAGCAGGCCGATCCTGTTTAGGGCTTAACCTTGCAGCAGCAGCAGCAAAGTTCCAAGTTACCTCAGGGTTCCGATCTAGTTCCATTTTGTTGACAGCAGCATCATTCCTGATCTCCGATCTGTTGCAGCAGGCTTCTGTGATCTCCTTCAGGCATCCGTGATTTGGATCAAGTTGCTACAGGACTGTATTGATCAACAAACAGTCAACAGCTTGGTCAAAGGCAGCCGCAGATCTTTTATGCTCTATCTATCCATCACTGAAGGTTTGATTCATATGTTGAAGGAAGCCGCACCCTGTCAGGGTTAATACCAGTCACCATGAAACATTGTTGAGGCAAGGTCTACATCAGTGATCCGAGGGTTTGCACAGTGATCCGAAGTTGTACTCAGAGATCCAAATTTCCTCAGTGATTAGAGGTGGCATCGCAATGATCTGTGGTCTCCTTTCAGACATACAAGGTCTGAACAGTGTCAACAATCAGTTATTCATTCATCAAACAGTCAATGGGTGACTCAGAAGTCAATGACGGTCTTCTTCTAGTCAATGGCAGCTTCAGAAGCAGTGTTGACTATGATTAGAATTTGGTGGCTGTTGTTACTATGCTAAGGGTTTCACTTACAGGCAGTCTCTTGTTTAAATCTCAATGCTACAGTACTTCTATCTGATGTTATAGCTTCAAGCTTTACTCTAAAGATAAGTACTTGGTCCCTATGATTTAAGGGTTTGAAGTTTATGGTCATTTGATGTATAGTTGTTCTTTTATCATGAATCTATCATAAGAAAGGTTGATGGGTTTTTCCCCTCTGAAGAAAAGAGGGTTTTCCCATGATGTGTTTATTTTCTGCCATATTTAGTACATTGTTTAACTTGTTATACTGCTCATACATATAGTTGATACTTTCATGTGTGATTATTCAAAAGAGAATTATAAAATGGCATTCATAATTACCAGTTTATGAAAGTAGCAAAAATCAACACTTTAGACATCATTGGCATTTCATATAGGCTCAAAAATGATTGGTGAAGCACATGGAGAGATATTCATAATATGGATGGGAGTCTTTGGTTTTCCACAACTTCCGAGAAACTCCAAAGCTTCACAAAATTCCAGTGAACATCCTAGCTCCTTGCATTAGGCTAGTTGGCTAACATGGAAACCCCATCACTCAAACAAAATCATAGATGGGCAAGCTTAAAGGAAGCTATGGTTTCCTTCAAGGCTCTAGACATGGTTTCTAAAGACAAACAACTGCATTCATACAAGAGAGAAGGAATTCTCTCAACTACTAAATACTTTCCTAACAACTATAAGTCTATAATACATTCCAAATTGTTAACATCCAAAAAGTGTTCACTACCTCATCTACCCATTACATGACTCATTTGTCCATATTTCCTACCATATTTACCTTCAGAACCCTAAAATCCCATGAAAAAAGCCCCCAAAAGGCCTAAAAAGCCTCCAAAAGGCCACAAAACCATCAAAAAGGCTAAAAAACCGCTTTTCCCCCCAAAAGTATCCAAAATTCCTCCAAAATAGCAAAAACCCTCTAAAAAGGGAATAAAAAATATTAAAAAATGAGGAAAAAGGGGAAAAAGGGGAAAAAAAGGGGAAAAAACCCTATACAGCTGACCTAAACCATATGGTTCCCAAAACCATGGGCCAGCACTCCACCACCAAAAACCTATAAATAGGTGATGGAGACCCCTCATTTCATATCCATAATCAAATATACCCTTACTCTGCCAAAATCACTCTTGAGACCCTAGCTCACCCTTGAGCTACTTTCACCATTGAGTGCCCCTTTTGGCCCATTTCCACCATTGGAGAAAGAGGAGCAAAGTTGGAGTTTAGAGTAACCCTCTTGGATCATTGCAAGAACTTCACCAACCTCTACACTTGAGATAACATTTTAATACAAAAGAAAAACCATTTATATTCCATGTTTTGTTATGTTTCTTAATGCTCATGCTAGTTTAAAATTGATATTGTTTTAGCATTTTAATTTACTGTTTATTGAACTGCTACTAAGGAGTCCCTTCTCCTTAGTAGGTGCTCATTTGCACAAGCTAGGGTGAAAACCCTAGCTACAGTTTTGGCGACTCCCCTTGGTTTGAATTTCTGGTTATAGTTTTTAAATACTTTCCTATCTTTTCCTTTCGGCTGTCCCTTTCGGCTGCCGTAAACCACGTCTTTTACCCCTGCAGTTGCATTCGACCACGTCTTTCAAGCCTTTACCTGCGACCCGACCGCGGCTCTCAGACTGTTTCCGGCGTTCTGCCGGCGGATTCAAGTCTGTTACCTGCGATCCGACCGCGGCTAATTAGCTTGTTTGCTGCGATCCGACTGCGGCTATTAAAAATTTTCCTGCGTCCCGACTACGGCTTTCAGCCCTTTTGCTGCAACCCGACCGCGCCTGTCGGCGCTTTTTCCTGTGTCCTGACTGCGGTTTTCAGCCCTTTTGCTGCAACCCAACCGCGTCTGTTGGCTTTTTTCCTGCGTCCCGCCTGCGGCTTTCGCCATTTTTCCCGCGGTCTGACTGCATCTTTCGAAAAAAATCCCGCAACCTGTCCGCAACTGTTGAGCTATTTCCCGCAGTCCGACCGCTCAGAACTGCCACAAACCCGCAGTCTGTTCTCTGCTATTTTGAACCCAGCACTTTGCTGCACTATTTTCTGCACCTGCACAGCCATCTGTCCTACCTGCAGCCATACTTCCCTACAGCCTTTTCTGCAGTTTTATTTCTGTTCCATTTACAGAATCGTTTTTTAAAAAATTTGAAAAAGAGAAAATTTTGCATGCTAAAGTTTACATTCTGTCTTGTTCTTGTTAGTTAGAAAGTTGCCCCCCTTGTGGCACTTTTATTTGGGTTCATCACCTCACACGCACACACTCTGTCACCTAATTCAAGTGAGCCTTAAAAAACTACTTAACTCAACCAACATTCTAACCCCACTTGGGGAACACATAAGAATTTTTGTAGTTAGGTAAGATCGGGGGGATAGGCATCCAAATAACACCCCTCGGTTGCTTACACTTGAGACATAGTTGTTGTCCATTAGGGAACCAAAATCCCCTAGTATTTTTTGGCACGATCACGACCAGTTTATCAGAGGGCCTCTCCCCTAGGAGGGTTGAAGTCGCCAGACTGGTTCCGGAGGCCTGAGTGGAATACCGCACTCCATTCAGTAACCGAAGGGCTACCTTTCGCAGTTCTCGGGGTATCCCTGTATAGGGGTACTGCGGTAAAAGAACCAAACGGCAAATTCACCTTTCTGGACGTGTCATGAACGGGGTATCTTAGTTGCCTTTCTTCTAGGATTGACTACCCGGTGTCCCTCCCGGTAGGGGGATATCTTTAGCCACTTGGCTCTCCTATCCATATTGTCTGACTTGGATTTCATCACCTTGCAGAGAATATGTCTAGTTGAGTCAGAATACTATTTAGTTAGGTGTTTGCATGCTCCCCTACCTCCTTTTGGTCTAGCGAGTCCACCATTTTTATTTTTTAAGAAACCTGCTGCTTGTTGGTATTTTGACCATTTCTGTTGATACTCCACTTATTGTAGCACAGCTGTTACAGTGGGTGTTTTGAGTTGGTTGTTGCCCTGAGTGCCATAGTTTTTGAGCTCTCCTTCTGCACACTCGGTTGCATTAGGATTTTTGAGCTGCTTTTCACTCAACACAACCCCCAGATATTTGACACCATTTGTCACCATTGAGTCCCCGAGACATTCTCGGCGCCTCCGAGGCGAGCCCCCGCAGCACGGTTCACTTGACACCACCCGTCATAGACATAGATCTTCATCACTTGATATCACTCATCATAGATCTCAAGCTTTGTCACTTGACTCCACTCGTCAACGGCATAGGACTCCGTCGCCCGATCTAGACGCCCCCTATTTTACCTTTGATTCGGAGACAAAGTCCGAGAACCCCATTTACACTGCTCCCACCAGCCCCATGGCTGGCGTGACTTCCACCCCTTTCTTGGTAGGGACCATTGGTGGAGCATCCACCACCACACCAGCCACCACACCTGCTTTGGGTATGCCCTCAATGGGGCCCATGTCTACCGTTCCACTCACTGCACCCATTCCAGTAGCTGGAGTACCTATTCCACCTCCATCAGTGACTCACACTACCCTTGGCGGTGCAGGACCGTTCCATACCACGTTCGTCCCTCCACTTGGGGGCAACATCCCAAACCCAGCCCCTCCACTTGGGGGCATTGGCCCCAATTTGGTCACACCCACTAGTATGTCACATCCTTCTACTAGTTTGCCATTCATGGCTAGCCTCAACCTTCCTGACCTAGCCAGACTGACTAACGATCCCATTAGACACGACCCTGCATGGCCTCACATGCCCACCAAGCTCCCCTCTGACATCCCTAAGTTTGAGGGCAAGGCCGGTGAGGACCCCCAGAACCATATTATGTCCTTCCATCTATGGTGTTCCTCCAACTCCATAGTGGATGACTCTGTCCGCCTCCGTCTGTTACAACGCACCTTCACTGGCTCTGCAGCTAAGTGGTACATCGAACAACCCCATGGGACCCATGCCACCTTTACTTCCCTTGCCTCGACCTTCCTGCAGTTCTTTCAGTTAACTGTCCGCTATGACGCGGGAGTTGAGATCCTACTATCCTGCAGACAGAACACGGCTACCCACATCACTGACCACATTCATGAGTGGCGTCGACGCCGTAGCCTCTGCAAAATCAAGTTAGACGACCGTATCTTCTTAGATTGGTTCCTCAAATCCCTCCTTCCTGTCATTGCCAAGGATGTGGCATCCGAACGACCCCAGTCCAAAGAAGAGGCCATCCTCAAAGCCCAGCAATTTGACCTCATTTACGCCCAGTCAGGTTATCTCTATACCATTATACCTGATGCCCCTCGCGGCGATTCCTCCCAGCACGATGCGTCGGGGGCATCCCACGCCGCAGACGGCATCATTGGCTGTATTGCCTCGCATCCCCAACCCTTTTCCATAGCACGTCCTAGCCCTGGCCCCAACCTTTCGCGGGCTATATCTCAATCCGGAGCAACCAATTCGTATGCTCCTATGACACATCACCACCATTCTCACGGACCCTCATGTCCACCTCAGTGCTTTGGGCATGCGTCCCCCGCTTATGCTCCCCCAGTCGCACCTCAGCCATATTACCCCCCACAGGGTGCCCCAGCTCCTGTGTCTTTTCAAGCCCAACCTGCTCATTACCCGCCACAGGCAGCCCCTGCGACAAACCCACAACCCGCTCCGCAGATGTATCAGCAACCCCCACAAGGTTCAGCACCTGCGCAGCCTCCACCTACTTATTATCCACCGCAGCCTACTCCGGCACCTGCACAACCCCAGAACCCACCTGCTGCCCAAGGGAAAGTTTACGCCCAACAGAATCCGCAGCAGAACCAAAACAACCAACGCCAACAGGGCCAACAAAACCGTGGCAAAGGCCGTAACCGTGGGAACAACCCTCCTCCAGACCAAGGTGGCCAACCTCCTAATCCCCCAGACAACAATAACGCGGCACCTGCCAACCAAAACCCTAATCGGTCGCCCAAGCAGGCCAAAAACCCTAATTTGCGAACAAACCATCCTTGTTCTATTTGGCCACTACACACATGCTTGCCCACATTTAGAGCGAGCCAAGCAACTCTGGGTTGATGATGCCCATCGCCAAGGGCACGCAGCTCCTCAAGCGCCGCCCAACCCCCCACAACCTCAGCAGCCACCTCTGGTGATTCAAAACCCCTTACCAAACCAAGGCGTAGTGAACACTAAGCCGTTGGCTCCCCCTCAAGCCACCGTGCCACCACAACAACAGATCACTTATGCCGCTCCTGATCAACCCATGTTCGACTCAGGTACTCACCACTTGTTGATGATGTCGTCCGCTGATGTCAACCTCCAAACCCGTCGGAACCAATATGGCTCCACCCCTGAAGCCCCTCCCGCCGACAAAAACACTAACGCTCATCCCACTGATCAGATGATACGTATACCTCCGGCTCCACTAGATGGCGTTGCCAAAGCACCTCGCTTCCCACTTCGTCGAATCAATAATAACCCCAATGCTCGCGCTGCGTCAAATTACAACATTGTAGATGACTTAGCCCAGTCCCCCGCAGCCATGTCTGCGTTGGAAGTCTTGAAGAACTGTCCTTTACAGCGCAAGACTTTGCTCTCCGCCATTGGTGCTATTGACCCCAATGATTCACAACTGATGGCATTCAATTTAGACCAGTCCGAACCACGCCTGCCTTCCACTTTAGCATTCCAAGTTTTTGTTTCCGTTCGAAATCTTGTCATCCATCGATGCATTATCGATGAAGGTGCCTCTACATGCGTTATGTCCACATTCGTTTGGCAGAAGTTGGGATCCCCTACTCTCCAGCAGTCCACCACTGCGTTGCGAGCCTACGATGGTCGTTCCGCTCAACCCCAAGGTCTCTTAGCTAACGTCCCCGTCCAGTTGGCTGGTAAAACCGTTCTCATTGACATAGAGGTCATCAATGCCCAACTTAATTATAACCTCTTACTTAGTCGCAGTTACATGTATGCCATGCGGGCGGTTGCCTCATCCGTTTTTCGTACCATGATGTTCCCCCATGACGGACGCGTGGTCAAGGTCGACCAACTCACCTACTACGATCCAAATGCCCCCGCTGCACCCGAAAATGTTCTCCCCATGGTTGAACAACCTGTTAGTGGTGCCGCCACCTCGTTTGTTTCCTCTGTGGGACCCGGAGTTTACTCAGACGCGCCGATGACCTCGACATTCCAATCTATTCCACCCCCGTCACCCACGACCAAAGTATCTGACCTATGTACCCTATCCCACAATACGCAAACACCCAACAATCAACTGCCCTTGTTACCTAAACCACCATTGGTACCTAGTCACATTGGTGTTACACCCATCCATACCATTCCCTTTCTAATCCCTCCCTCGGTAGTAAGCGCCCCGGTTATGGCTACCCTCAGCCTCCCTGGGTTAACCTTAGGATTACCCGTCTGGTATCTTTCGCCTCCCGTTCCCCCGCCGACACCAAATGTCGTCCTGCAACCGATGCAACCCATTGTCACTACTACTCAGCCACCCCCCGATGTCGCTACCCCTTCGTCCTCCACGAATCCCCCTCCTCTTATCAAGCCCACTGGGGGCAGAGGCCCACAACCATACACTGCTGTATCCCCTCCCAAAACAGTCAAAAACCCCCCCGTGTTTCGTGCTCCTCCCAAGTGCTCGTTGTGTGATGAGTTAGGCCATCCGACTCATCAATGTCCACAGTTATCGGCATTACAGGAGTACATGCAAATGCTTGACGACGACCCCAACATCCCCGTTGTCGAACTCGACCCAACCCCCAAGCCTCGTGATAAGTCACTGCGTACCAACCACCCCTGTGCGATATGCGGTATTTACGGGCATTACTCACATCACTGTCCTGATCTCCCAGATTACAGAGCAGCTCTCTACGAGATGAATAATTTGGACCTCAAGACGGCACCCCCCACAATTGAGGAGATCCACCCCCCGGTCTCCTCCCCTTCAGGAGAAGTTAACACCATTTATATGATCTCTTCAATCACCCCTCCCTCGTCAACCAATTTGACAACTCCAACTTTCCGTTCTGATGAGGAGATTCTTGAGGCACTCACTGCCCCGGATTATCCCTGGGATGACATGCACCATCGTTCCTATTTCCTCCCAAAAGAATCCTCCTCTACCACCGCTACCCAATTCGCGGTTGAGTCCAAAGATTTCCTTCCTACTAAAGTCGACTGGTTTAAGGATCCTATTCCTGCTCCTGATGCCTTTGAGGAAGGTAACATGGCCAATATCTCACCCGTCATTCACATCAATATCTCTGACCCACCTGGTTCTCTTGAAATCATTACCTCAGGAGCCTCCTGCAGTGAGCATGAGATTGGAGAATACAAAAAACTTTTCCAAGAGTTCCGTGATGTCTTTGCCTAGTCCTATATTGAAATGCCTGGTCTTGACCCTGCTATCATGGAGCACCACCTTGACACCTCTGAGTCAAGGGGCAAAATAGATTACCTCGACCCTGGGATAGGGGGCATGATCAATCATTTTGAACCTTCCCCATCACATCTATCTCAGCACGTCAATGAACCCATTGTTCAAACCCACACATATGTGATCCATAATCACAAACCCCATGCACATAGCATGAGGGCAAGTCATTAACCCTGCTTGCTTTTTCACATTTGTGATCTCAACCATTTTTGAGGTCACGTGTCACTTATATATTTGGTTTGATTTGATACGCAGAGTTCTTTCCTTTGACCATTCCGGAGTCCTTATGACCTCCGTTTTTCGCACCATTTGCACTGCCGGATTCATATTTCCGTGCCCGTGATGATGCTTGAGATCATTTCTCGCTCTCACCAGGACCAATATCAACATTGTGTCCCGACACCTTGTCGCCTCGGTTTGCGTGCCACTTCGGCTGCTCTCCGTTTTTGGTATATTTTATATTGCCGGATTCATTTTTTCGAGCTCGTGATGATGCTTGAGACCATTTCTCGCTCTCACCTGGTACAGTTTCAACATTGTGTCCCGACACCTTGCTGCCTTGGTTTGCGCACCACATCGGCCGCCATCGGATTGTTCCACATTTTTACATGAGACATTCACTCCTGTCATACTGCAACTATTTCGTTATTTTGCCACCATTCATTATCCCACAAGGAGGCCCATCAGTGTTCCCCCCCACCCTCGTTCTTGGTCATCATTAATGTCCCTTGATTGAGCACTTCCTCCTTGCCTGGCCAATCCTTTTGTTCGGTATAATTTTACCCCTTTTTCGGGCCGGACAAGTCCTTTACGAAAAAGGCACTTAAGGAGTTTCTGTTAAGCTCTTTTCTGACTCCTAAAACAATGAAAAGATCGCCGAGCAATCTTGCTTCCTTTAATGCTCGTTAAAGTACCTGAAATGGCGTCTATCTAGTATAAGTTTACCCCTTTTCCGGACCTGGTAGACTAATTACGAAAAAAGAATACTCTAGTCACACCGACTAGAAGAGTTCTTCATTGCATCCTTTTATGCTTCTTCGGGCCTTGGAGACTAACACACGAAAAAGCAACCCCCTGGAGTCTTCTTCTGGCTTTCAGACTCTCTAAAATTGAAAGCAACCATGAGCATGAACCGTCCTGGGCTCGTATAAATCCACACAACAGTACCATTCCATTATTTCAGAGTCTTCTTAGCGCTTTCAGACTCCTTAAAATTGAAAGCAATCACGAGCATGAACTATTCTGGGCTCGTATAAATCCACACGACAGTACCATTTTACACACACTTCTTCTAGTTCCTTAACCCATGAAGAAGTCCCCCTGTGCCTCTTGGCACTATGATCGATCATTTCGACAGCACCCCCAATCAGGTCGCCTTTGTTCAGAGTAGTCTGCAGTCTCCTGCCATTTTACACCAGCTTGAGTATCCCTCATCCCAGTCACCCTCCTTGATCCATTCCAGCTATGATCCCTTTCCCTTCAGTCAGTCTCATATGCTGCCCGATCATCCCCACTATTATACTCTGAACAAAGGAAGTTTGAGTCCACCCACTCTACTTGCCCAGTTATCCCCCACAATATGTCAGTCCTACCATCAGTACTCTCACACTTCGGTTCTCCACCTCGCGCTCCTGTCAAGGAAACATCATTGCCTTGATAGTTGCAGGTCTCCCTCTGTCGACGACAGCCCCTCTATTCCAGAGGATAGACCCAGAGGTCCCTGCGCCTTGGACCCATCACCATCTGTGTGAATGCCTACGGACCATTTTGAGAGGAGTCATCATTGCCTCTCCGAGTGGTTGTTTCTCACATGCTCGACTTCAGCACCTTGCTCGCATCGTTGAGAATCGCGCAGGGTTTATATCCCTTCAGTTATCGGTTGAAGACCCCGGATTTCCCCCGACTCTAGCACATTGGTGAGTCACTTCGGAACGCCCAGTTATATGTTCCCGTGGATGTCCGGGTTGCGTTGGCGATTGTATTCAAAAGCCATCCAGTTATATGCTTCCTTGAGTACCCAGTCCAGTTCCAGTTCAGTGTACCATTGAGAGTATGACTCCCCGTCACTATGATCCAGCAGCTCATCAGTTCCTCTCGTACCCCACTCAGTAGCACTATTGTTATTTCAGTGTATCAGTTCTTTAGCTTAGACATGGTCAGCCCAGCAGTATATCCCAGATTTGTGTCCCCTCTGGACCCTTATGATGTACACAGTGGTTTTCTATGTATCCTACAGGTCCCCCTTTTCGAGCCTCACAGTTATTTTTATGTATCTTGATACAAGCATGGGTATGCCCGCCTCGTCCAGATATTGAGATTCTTCCTCATTCATTATTTGAGGTCATGTATATGTCAGGTCCCCATCTTTTGGACCCCATTATTATTATTGTTTTATATCTTGATACGAGCATGGGAATGCCCGCCTCGTCCATATGATCAGATTATTCTTCATCCATTATTGAGGTTATATACTTTTAGTTTTTGCAATTTGTTCGGGACCGTTGTTCCGGGCTCCAGTTTGTTTCTTCTCTTCTCCACACCCCAGGAAAACCATACAGGACTTATGATGTCTATCGGCCATATGATGAGCTCCTACCCTCACACATCAGGGGGCAATCTGTTAACACCAAAAAAATGTTCACTACCTCATCTACCCATTACATGACTCATTTGTCCATATTTCCTACCATATTTACCTTCAAAACCCTAAAATGCCATTAAAAAAGCCCCCAAAAGGCCTAAAAAAAAACCTCCAAAAGGCCACAAAACCATCAAAAAGCCTAAAAAAGGCTAAAAAACCCCTTTTCCCCCCAAAATTATCCAAAATTCCTCCAAAATAGCAAAAACCCTCTAAAAAGGGAATAAAAAATATAAAAAAAGGAGGAAAAAGAGGAAAAAGGGGAAAAAAACCCTATACAGCTGACCTAAACCATATGGTTCCCAAAACCATGGGTCAACACTCCACCACCAAAAACCTATAAATAGGTGATGGAGACCCCTCATTTCATATCCATAATCAAGTATACCCTTACTCTGCCAAAATCACTCTTGAGACCCTAGCTCACCCTTGAGCTACTTTCACCATTGAGTGCTCCTTTTGGCCCATTTCCACCATTGGAGAAAGAGAAGGAGCAAAGTTGGAGTTTGGAGCAACCCTCTTGGATCATTGCAAGAACTTCACCAACCTCTACACTTGAGGTAACATTTTAATACAAAAGAAAAACCATTTATATTCCATGTTTTGTTATGTTTCTTAATGCTCATGCTAGTTTAGAATTGATATTGTTTTAGCATTTTAATTTACTGTTTATTGAACTGCTACTAAGGAGTCCCTTCTCCTTAGTAGGTGTTCATTTGCACAAGCTAGGGTGAAAACCCGAGCTACACAAATATTAAAAAATCTCATTTCATCTAAGGATAAAAAAAGCAAATGGAAGAAATAAGTGGGTGAACTGGCAAAAACGAAATTAAAACAGGTTTCCAAAAAGGTACAATTACAAGGGAATCTATGCAAGTTCATTTGTATTCTCAAAGCAGACAAATGACATGAAAACTTTCTACTTTGTAAAATGAGGAACACCAGAGCACAATGAAGATGCATATTTGCAACATGCAAGTTATCCAGTTTAAAACACATGATGCTAATCTATACCAGATACAGAAGTGCAGGCTGCGGTAATCGTGTCAAGACTCCTGCAGCAAGAGCAGCAATGAGACCGGTCGTATATCCTGAAAGTGCATGCCACACATATTTGCAGCCCCTCATAACAGGCAATTTTGTATCATTGCCAAGATCCCTGTTCTTTCGATAATCAAAACAGAGCACTAAAGCAAGGAGCATCCCTGGAATTGCCTGCATGATAATTCAACAAATACAATGAGAAGGTGGATGTGAATGAGGTGCTCACCATTTAAGAGTCCTCACTTTAAGGAACAATGACATCCATAAAAATACTGTTCATAAGAACCTTTGTACAAAACACAAACTAGAGCATTCAAACAAAATGATATCTTCCCACTAAATACGGACCAACTATAATAACAATCTGCTGATGGTCCAAACAAAGTAAAGAACATGTTAAACAGTTATACTAACAGGGTTAAAAGCAAGTTAAGAGAATACACTTAGGAAAACTTTAAAGATCCATAATTTTCTTAAAGTGTAGAAACCTTGGCGAATCTTACTGATTCTTAGATTTTCAACCATAAAATGTTTGGTGATATTTTTGTAAAAATATTCAAATTTCTATGGATTTTATAAGTTTTTAGACAAATTTGGTGATGTTTAGGGTAAAACAAAAATTATCCTATGGAATTTGGGCAAATCATTTTAGATAAAAATGGAAATTGGCAAATTGTTTTTTGGAAAAAAAACTTTAAAAATCAGCCCATGGGCTATATTTCACCTTTTCACCCCTAAAATTTTCTCTAATACACTTCATTCTCGAGTAATAATGAAGTAATAATGTAACTCTCTATATTGGAGATCTTATAGACAAAGTTTGGTGTACCCAAACAGGCCCAAAATGTATCTTATGTACTCAGTTAATCTCTAACAAGCGTCCTGTGTCCATTGATAGTCACTGTAATACTAAACTAGTAAACCGTTATATCATGGTCAAGTATATCATATGTTACGTTCCTGATCAGATACTATCTGACAAACACAGATGGAATCTGCTATTATACGAAATCTACTTGCTGAAACAGCTAAAAGCTGAAACCACCTGACTTGTATCTTTATAAATTATTCCAATCAAGCAAGAAGAATATTCAGGCAAGAACACAAACAGATAAATGTTCTAAAATATCTGAAATCTCAAATCTGACACGAAAAATCTGAATTTTGGAATGAAGTGTTGAATATTTAAATTTTTAATAATAAAGAACATTCAAATATGTGGAAAATCCTCAAAACAGAGCCTTTATTAATATGACAAAAATGCATCGACAATACACAAGATAAAATGAATTTTCCTGCCAATGGGCAATTGGTTCGCTGGTGAGGTGACTAGGTGTTAAGCCATGAACCAGGGTTCCATTCTCACTTCAGTCTAAAGGGATGAGAACACCCTGGGCAATTATAGCGGAATAAATACCCCCTCAGACTTGGCACCTTAAACCAAAGGAAGTCTGCTCTGTGGTGCAGCCACTCAAGGCACGTTTCTTGAAGCATTTCCAAAAAATGCTTTCCTAAATAGATGTGGATATGAAATCATGCCTGTCCAAGAGCAATATGGACACTGCACTTGACCTAGGAATCTGTCTCTCATAGATTACCTGCAACAAACCATTCCAAAATATAGTCTCCTACCAGGCTTAAAGGCCTATTTTAGTATTTAAAGCTTTCATTTACACCTTTGCCCACTTGTCATTTGCATGTAGGATAACCAACTTTACACAATTAAAAACTTTAATCTGTTAAAATTTCAAATTAATACCCCTAAGCTCTGTTACTCTAAAGCTGCCATTCAACCTTGAATTTCTCTTAAAGCCCGGTTGCCCCTTCAAGCTCCAAACCGATATTTCTTAAAACCATGTAACCTGTAGACATGTTGCATGAATAGTTCAAGATGTGAGGCTTTGTCAGGCATCCATCAAAATAAAATGGACATACTTAGTCTCGATCAACCATAACAAAGAGGGACTTTTTCCCTCCCATCTGAGGCAAACTTGTAAAGACAATGTTAATGAATTACCACTTTTTATTGGGAATGGGGAAGGCCTACAATAGTCTTGGACTTCTCACAGTCTTTGTTTTACTCCTCTAATAAGTCTCACATAAAGCAACAAAGGTTGTCACCTCCACTTTTAAGACCCTTCCAAAAGAAATTACTCGTGCCGTGTTATGTCTTAAAGAAGCCAGTGTGACCAGCAGCATGTGAGGAATGGCATTCTGCTAAGACCCTCTCTTTGATTTGGAAATAGGCACAAGGTATACATGATACTTGCATTAAATAAATCATCTAAGAATGCATAGGCGTTATCCTCATCTCAAGTCTTTTCCAAGTCCTATAGCATAGCAACAACCCTCTCGTCTGTGGCATATTCATCCAATATCACGTCTTTACATCCAGGTTCAACGGTAAGCATTGCAAGTAACTCAATTAGTAAGGAAAAATAATTTGTAACCACATTATTTAAATTGTATACCCTTATTTGTTAGGATTATAATATTTTTTTTTCACTAAAGTTACAATGTAAGTCATGGTTCAGTGGTGAAGAAGTCCTAAATGATCCAAATACATCCATTTCAATGATCGTATGACAATGTGTATAATAATGACTCCCATCAACTCTTATATATAGTATATACCCATTATCATTTATTGCTCGGGTAGGCTCACTACCAGGCCAACCTACTATTTACTTGCACATGTGACCTCTTATATACCCCCATGAGAATCACAACATAGCACCCCCTTCGAAAAACTGTCCTCAAAGCTTTGTAATTGAGGGTTTTACATAAGATGAAACCAAGTAATAGAGTTGTGATTTTGCTCTCTTGACGCCATTGTTGATTATCCTGCCATCCATATTTGACTCTTATTGTTGTCAATCCATGATAGTTCGATGTCGCATAGTTTCCTTTCCTTTGATTCCATGCATTGTTGTAACTTTGCTAAATTGATTTTCTTGTTGGTCTTTGATAATAGCCTACTGCATAATTGCTACTAGATTTCACATTCCAGGAATATCAACAATTCTACCATCTGCCTCTCTAAAATTGTTGATGTGCACCGCCTTGTATTTCTTGTGGCTTTTCTTGGTAATGAGGATGTCAGTTTAGATGAACTGTGGTAGGTTTTTCTTCTCTATCTTCCAACTTATCTTCAATCTTTTCTTCTAGTTTATTATATCGCTCTATCTTCTATGCTTGTTCTTCATTCACACTAAATTTATTTTTTACTTTTTTTAGAAATAATGTTGCACATAAATCCCATTAAACTTGGCTAATTTATAATCCAGGGCTCTATGCCAGCCAAAGTTTGAACTTGGGTCATTAATGTGGCAACACTCCATCTCATTCACACTTATTTTGAAGTAAATATCATCGAAATTTTTCCTTATATCTTCTATTTTGGACTTTACCTCCCCAAGGACGATATCAACTTCCTCAATTATCTTCTTATGACCTTCTTGTACCCTCTCTTCCTTCTCTTTTGAAGAAGGATGACATTATCCATTAATTTCTTTCATCCTTGTTCAAGTATTTTCTGCATTTCTGCTTTGACCTTATCAGTATTTAGGGATTCTTCAACATTGTTACAAATTTCCCCCCTCACTCTCTTGGTCATCGCTTCATCTATGATCATTGATTATGCTTGAGTTTGACAATGCTTCTTCTCTTGCTTTAATCTCTTAACTTCTTCGTTCTTCTCACAATTTCTTTCTTTGAATACTCCTTGTCCTTATTCAATTTAATTGACTATCCTTCTTTTAAGTTCTTAATCTCATCAATAAGCACTTCATTAAGGACATGCAACTTGGGGAACTAATCATCCTTCTCCCTCACTATTATGCTCCCCCACATGATCATACAATTGCCCCCCTCAACCCTGATTTCTCCCCAGAGGATATCAACTACTAGTGTATCAACCCTTTCACAATGATTGATGCTCCAATGGCTAGCCCATCTCCCAACCCTTTCACTCCCCCTCGGTCATCAACTCTAATAGGCCTTGACATGCTTTCTCTCCTCTAGTAAATACTAAATAGTGAAATTTTTAGTCTTTCGCAGGACTATTGTAATTGCACCCTCTTATATATCTTCCTTGGCTAGATATTTAGCTCCTAGATAGACACTTGGTTCTTTATCTATTTGCTTTCAATATTTATCTAGGAGTTTCTTTCAAACTCCCAAATTGTACCTACACTGTACGTACCTTTTAGTCCAATTGACCTACTTTTGTGGTCATTTGTTGGACATTACTAAAATTATCTATCTTATATTATCTACTTTGTCCTTTTGTGATTTGGACATTTCAGCATCTTTCATCTCACTTCCCTTCATGTGATTCAATTTGGTTTCTTCTAATTCCTTTTAAAGATCCTTCCATACATTGTTATCTTGATTTTGTCTTTTGATCATCCATCTAAGGATACCTTTTTTAAATTCATTGTCAGAAAATTTTCTCAATGCTTTTATGTCAAAATGAAACCACCATTTAAATACTTCCACCATTAGATTGGAGCCTATAAATTTCCTTTGACATTTTGGAAACTCAAAATTTATATGAGATATATATTCTTCAATACTAGGACCATCTGGTTCTAACATAAGAACATCTTCTGAACAAAATGGGGCAGTTTCAGGGCCCTTAACTTCCATAGCCAATCAAATTACAATGGTTATCCCAATTTGTCCTAAATGTTTACATCTAAGTCACTTGACATGAATACACAAGAAACACGGGACACCGAGGACACAAGAATACGAGTATCTGACACGGACATGACGACCCCCGGAATCAGGACACAGAGGACACCTTATATATATATAGATAGATAGATCCAAATTTTTTTAGAAACTATAACATTTACAAATATTCAATAGAAATTAGAATTAATAATACACATTATACATTCACAAATCACAATGCATATGTCAATGATAACTTATAGACTCATTCCCTCCCCCACCCAACTTTGCCCCAATAGTATTACCTCACCTTCAGGCGCCTTTTGAAGGTAAGAGAGGCATTGACTAGTATGGTATCAAGTGAATCATGGCATATTTTGAAAGACAGGGCTATATCCGCATCTGATGGGCATGATTTTCAGGAGGTGGAGGACACCGTTCTTGATGATCAGTTTTGGGTAAGTGTCGGGTATGTGTTGCAATTCACCAAGCCCATTTATAACATGATTCAGTTTGCAAATATTGATCAGCTGGTAATTGGGGAGGGGTATGAGCAAATGGATAGCATGCTAGGCCAAATAAAAGATATTGTTGAGCCAAAAGATGCCATCTTGTATGATCATATTCACAAGCATATGGTCAAAAGGTGGGATAATCTTAATGTCCCACTCCATGCCTTAGCCTACGTCCTTACACCAAAATATTATACTCCAACTTGGTTGGCCAAACCAACGCCTTGGGGTGGGGTCAGGAAAAAACCACACACAAATCTAGAGGTATAGAATGGGTACATGCTAGTATCAGACAAGTTGGTCCTTGATGTGCCATATTGCGTGCTGAATTGAGCAAATACCTAGTCAACATGGAGTGTTTTCTAATTTGCATGCAAACAAAGATCGAGATAGGTTGGCTCGTATCGAATGGTGGAACATGTATGGCTCCACCACAACACAGTTGCATAAATTGGCCATTAGAGTGCTTTTGCAAGTGGTTAACACTTCTTCTACAGAGAGGTGTTGGAGCACTTATAGCCACAGTGTGAAAAGAAACAACCTTAATGAAAACCAAGCAGAAAGCTCGGTTTTAGTACACTACAACTTGAGGTTGTTGTCTCATTATTGTGAGCGGGCCAAAAGTGATAGAACATATATCACTTGGGACAACAACCCAGAGGAGAACAATTTGGAGGATGGAGCCATGGCTTTAGAGCATTTGGAGGCTGAACTTTTGGGCGATCATGATGGTGACCATGCAGCAGCAACAACAACAACAATAGAGATGCCACCACCCTCCAGTAGCAATGTTGCAGTCCCAAATGCACCAGCTTTTCCTCTAGCTTCACAGCCTCCATCCAGAGGCTACTTTTGGACTCACCGAAGGATTGGTGAAGTTGATGCATGATGACACTTCTCGAAGGACTGAGATCATGTTGACAACCTTCAGTATGTATAGAGATGATCGAGACAGTATAGATGTATAGATGAAACCCAGATGATCGTGATGTTGATGATGACTGTATCCGAAGAATACCTTCCTTTTTTAGAGGGAGTGTTGGAATTTGTGCAACTTCGGAAGTTGTTCTTATTATATTTTATTGTAATTATTTGTACCTCCTACGGGAAATGATCTTGTGTAATTAATCATGTAAACCCTTGAAAGAATCAATGTAAACCTTGGGGAGAAAATTAAGTAAAGAAAAATAATTATTAAATGTATTTTTATATTCCCCCCCCTGTTGTCTCTCAAAACTGGCATGCGTGTGTTTGAAGCCCAAAATGTAAACACACCAACTGGATGGCAACTCTCAGGAGAGAGGCCAATGTCACCACACTCCTCTCCTCTTCGCTTCAGGTTGGCTCTTCTCCAACTCTAGGGGGGTATCCCTAAGGTAGGATCGCTAAGGCAGGTGCAACGAAGGGCAAGGTGAAATGAAGAGGCTGCCTTAGAGAAACAATAGTAACAAAAAAGGTTTTTTACTTGGGTGATGGGAAAGTTGGGAGGATCAGTCCTCGAGGAAAGGCCAGTGCCAATATATCAGAGGGGCGAATGGAGTCAAAAGAGAGATCAAAGGGCCTTGTGTCATATGTGACTGAGGGGAAAAGATCGCATCATTGAGCAAGCCCTGCTCAGTCTAGTGTTAGGCAATCAGAAAGAGTACTTCTTCTCTAGCTGCGGGAGGTGCGCTATGCAAACCAAAGATCAATATTGCACAATCAAACTAGATAAAATGCAAAAATCAATACCTGTGTATGCACGCTCTCAAAGGGAAAAAGAAAGCAGACGCCAAGAGTTCTTCGCCAAAGGGAAGAAGAAGGCAGGCTGCTAAGAATTCTTCACCTTCCAATGTGGTGGATTGTCACCCTTCTATGGCCTCTTACACAAATGCCGAAAAGAAAACGCAGAATCTTAAAAGTATTCACACTCATGTAAAACATCACAAGATCATGCCACAAAAAACGCTCAATTTATCCAGAAAAGCCCATAATATTTTCATTAAGTTCACGGGAGAAGAAGTTCCCAGGTTTTTCCATGAGTACAATGAAGGAGACTTGCCCCTTTTAAAGACCCAAAACCCTTCATCTCTTTCAACAAAAAACAAAATAATAATAGAATAAATGGAGAAAAGGGTAAGAAAAAGGTAAATCCACCTTTTTCTCCTCATCGAAAAAGACCAACTCCACTTTATTAAATGGAACTGCTACCTAGGCTCTGTGGTTCCAATCCCCACGTAATAATAAAAAAGAACAAAGCCCACCAAACTGTAAACTCATCAAAGATACAACCGACAGCTGCTGAAACAGGGTTCCGAGCACACAGGTGTCAAGGGCAGACAGGCGTTGCTCCACAACTCCACATAACAGTAATCAGCTTCTCATCGGCTACAAAAATTACGCCCAGTTTGGACTTAGACCTACGGCTGCCAAAAAAAAATAATTGTGCTGATGATTCCTGGCTCTTTTAATCGGCAAAAATTACATCCAAACAGAGACCGGGCAGAGCCATTAAGATGCTGACATGGCCATAATGAAGGATGTGGCGGATTCATTTGGAACGTAACCACAGCTACCCGCAATAAGACTCGACCTGTCTTCAAATGGAGCTTGGAGCAATCGGCTGCCACGAAAAAAAAATCCTTATTAAACGGGCCACCACTTCACCCACTAAATCAGAACTCGAGTTTGGCACTTTACGGTCTGCATAGACAGATTGGTGGCTTTCTGAACTCGGCTGTCAAGGAACCGTGGGTAGATGATTAAGTGCTGTCTATGGCGAGCCATTTTATTCGACCGGCTGCCAAATTTATCCTCCATATAGCCCATAACACTTATGTCACCATCGGCGTTTATCATGAACTGCTGTTTGAAAAATGCCATGCTGGCGGCCACGAAATCAAAGTAACTCTTCACGTTTTCGGAGCCAACAACCTGTTGGTGGTGGCGTTCATCGTCTGAAAGTGTGGATAAACCCCGATCAGTTGGCACTTGTTTTTCTATTTACTCTGCATCAAACACTCGGCGCTGAACAGCGTGAACCCCGAACAGTTCAACCTCGATGCAAACCACTGTGCTGCGATAAAATTCCGAGCCCTACCACCGGTGGAGACCCCCGAGCTCTGGGATCAATCAAATTGCTATCAGAATGACACGTCTGAAATGTCAATACGGAGGGGAAACACGACAACATTACGAACAGAATATCCATCAAATTTATTGCATGGGATACGGGATGGAGAACCGATCCATTCGGCTGTTAATGTCATAACCCTGCGACGTGAGCTCCGATCAAGTTTTGAAAATTTTGCTGCTTGCTAACTGTCCATTTTTCTTCAGGATTTGGTCAAACTGTGGAGATTTTTTGATGGAATTGCTTGGTCTTTACTATATACAACAGAACTTGATTGAAGGCCCGTATCGTCTCAACATATCGCAAATCCATAATAATAAATAGTTGTGATATGGCTTCCAATCACTGAATTGTAGACACCTGTTTGGTTAACATCTATAGGTGCCAGGCACTTGAGTCCAGTGTAATAATCTCCAAGAAAGCAATGTAGGCAAGTAGACCAATAATACTAAAGTAGCCCAGCACCTTCAGAACATTGCTTCCTCCGTTTTAATCATAACCATCAGTTGCAGTAAATGTTAAATTTGCCTTCTTTCTCTTTGTCTAGGATCTGGATGATCATAGATTTCTCAACAAGAGACCGCAAATAGTTCAGCACACCATAGACATCTCAAACCTGGTTATAATTTGCAAGAGGCTCATCATAGTTTGGTACTGAAGGAGTAATAAATTTGGGACAGGCATATGAAAAAGGTTCATCATACAGAGCCTGGTCACTTCTCTGCATCCTTGTCATCCACTGAATTCTTCATGTAGCAGTTTCATCCTGTCTTCAAGTGACCACCCATGCAAAATGGGAGGTAACACCCCCCAAGACTAGTCGGCCTAGACAGTTTGACAAGTCGGCCCTGTTGAGGTAAAAGCTAGTTTGGCACATGTATAAAAAGAGAGCTGGTTCACCTCATCTGGTCACTCACTCAACCAAGCAAGTTCGCATCACTTGGAGAGATATTCGCATCTGCAGCTAGGAGAAGGATATTTTGGGGTTCATCTTGAAGAGTTCTTCCACTTTCTCTCTCTTGATATTGTACTCTGTTCTCAGAATTGTTCATCTCTATACGAAGAAGGTTGTTGGGTTTTCTCCCTATTGGGTTTCTCAGGATAAATTCTCGTGTTCTTTGTTTCTATGTTTTGTCTTTCTTCTAGTGATCCTATTAATCTTATGCAATTGAATTATACTGCTATAATTGTATGAAAAAATAACACTGGCTGCTGCCCACATGGACTGATTTGTGGAGGTCGCTGCCTGTGGTGGGCTGTTTGCTGCCCACGTGGACTGATTTGTGGAGGTCGCTGCCTATGGTGGGCTTTTTGCTGCCCACATGGACTGATTTGTGGAGGTTGCTGCCTGTGTTGGGCTGTTTGCTGCCCACGTGGACTGTTTGGGTAGACCACTTCCCTTTGTGGACTGTTCTGCTGCCCACGTGGACTGTTTTTGGGTAGGCCGCTGCCCATGTGGATTGTTTAGGGTTGCCATTTGTCATGGGAACTGTTTAGGGCTGCCACCGTGGACTGTCTTGGACTGATAAGGAGTATTGAGACTGTTCCTGCTTGTTGTGGGTTCCATGAGATTGTTGCCCTCTGTTAGGGTTGTTTTCCTTGTATTTTCCCAGCCCTGTGTAAGGCTATTTGGGACAGCCATCAACTACTGTGTGGGTTTTGGGAGCAGCCATCCACCTGTGTGAAGGTCTTGTGGTCACCATCCATTGTTGGGCAGTTGTTGATCATTTTGATTAGAGTCTTGGGATTGATCTTGGATATACAATAAGCTGCCATACTGTAACTGTCTAACCCTACCCTACAGCACCTTATCTCTCTCTCTGGTATGTACTAACCCTCAGGTAAGGGTCAGTTTTGTTCCAGTTGTTGACTTGCCTCTGAGAGGCAAAGTCTGTTCTGAAAGTTAAATTTCTGAGTATAAGGAAGGTCCTAATTCACCAAGTAAGTTATCAGACTTGTTCTTCTTGTGTTGTTAGTTATATCTCTGATGAGTCTTGCTACTGCTGCTATTGCTAACTGTGTGCTTCAACTTTAACACAGTGATCTTCGGGAGTGTTAAAGTTGAAAGAGATGAAAATTATGTTTTAATTTATTAGATCTGAATTTGTCTTGCCACAGCTGTACTATATTTGTTCACAGTACTAGTTTAGTAATTTATTTTTTGCATTAAAGTATAAAAAAATTAATTTTCTGCTTCAAACCCTAATCTAACCCTAATTTTAACACCCTCAACTTCAAGGATTTCAATTTGGATCCTAAGTCAAACTTGCAAAACTTTTGGGTGTGATCACAGTTGGTCTGCATTTGAGTGCATTCATACGAAGAAGAGAAATCATTTGGAGGAACAACAATTGGATAATCTTGTCTTCATGTAGTAAAACCTTTGACTGAGGTGCAACTAGTTGCTAAACCAAAGTTCCAAACACTTAATGTAGGTCCCAATGCCTTGGAGGATAGTGATCCCTCCTCAAAATGGGTAGTGGAGACTCGATCAGCAAAATTTGAGGATGGATGGACTTGGTCCACAATCGCATCAAGCACTAGTAGTGTTGTTAATGTCCCTAGAGGATTGAGGCAAAGGGTGCTACTAATGATGAGAACCCCAATATCGAGGTGTTTGATGATATGTGGTTATTTGTAGTAGTTTGTAAGTTGTAGCTTGATGTTTTTTGGAATCTACAGACCATTTAGTGCCTCGACGTTTATGTATTCCAGCCAGTGCCATTTTGTTGTCTTCACCCTTACATGTTATATACATGAGCAATATTTCTATAATTGGTGTCCAATGGTTTGAATATTTTGCATATTTCATGTATATTTTAGTGGACTTTTCACAAGCCAATTTCGTGAACCTTGATCAATTCCAGTTTTGATAACTTTGATAAACCCCGCTGAGCAAACTGGTTAGCCTTAGGCAACTTAGGTTTGATCTCAAAAACTAGTTGAACGGCACAATCCAGTGAAGAAATTGGAAAGATTTCAAGCCCTAATCTGATCTGGAGAAGCAAACTAGAAATAAACTTAATGTGAAGAATATGTTCGAGATCATTTTCCTCAAACATGATGGATAGTTTGTTGAAGACCTAAATGAATTATCAAATCATTAGGGATAAGTCTCAATTGCAGCCACTTCGCTATCGTTGCATTTTTGTATAGGGTGGAACTTCTTGCAGATGGCAAACTTGAAGTCATTGCATGTGCCAATCAAAGGTTGGTTAGTGGGTGCAAGGTGTTGGGTGTGTGTCTAGCACCCAAGTAGGCCTAATCCTCCATCTGAACTACAATAACCAGAATCTTTTGAGCTTCTATCAAATTAAAGTGGGTCTTGAAGTAGGCCTCTAAACCACAAAGCCAAGAGTCTAGCTTGTCATAATTTAGGGCTCCATAAAATTTGGAGACAGGAAAATTTGTGTCCAACTTGGAGGACTAATGGACAATGGAGATACTTGTAGAAATATTGTGTTATTGTAATGGCAATTGTTGCAAGATCCGGTGTTGTGGTGATTAGCTACTGGAACATGCCTAGAATGTCTTGCATCATCTAGCTTGAAACTCGTTATGTTGTTGTTATTGCACAACAAGTTGTTCTATCAACAGTTGGCTATGTTGATGTTGTTGCGCCTACGTTTTCTCTGCTAAGAATTGAGCAAGGGGATACTTGTATAAATATTGTGTTATTGCAATGGCAGTTACTGTTGCAAGATTTGATGTTGTGTCATGATCAACTACTTGAACATGCCTAGCATGCCTTGCGTCATTTGGCTTGAAACTTGTTATGTTGTTGTTATTGCGCAACAGGCTGCTCTGTTGACAATTGACTTGGTTGATGTTGTTGCCCCTATGTTTGCTCTGCTAAGAACTGAGCAGGAGTGGAGTCTTGAGAATCATCAAAGTTTTTGGAAGAGTGATGAGGAGCCATGGTGCAATACAAAATATAATATATGCCAATCTAGAACTGGAATATAGCAAATAATGAGTAGTAGTCGCGATATGGGCCCCGCAAGTAAAAAATCGCAAGTGTCGACCATACAACAAGTTGAATCAACAATACTGTGAGTCTGGTCTACAATTCAATTTTTTTACAATAGCACAAGTCTGTAGGAACTCGCAGTATGTCGTACGGAGAAGAACTCGTGATACCACGAGTCACAAACAGGAAGGAATCTATAGGAAAATCACAGAATGTTGCAAAAGAGTGTGAAAATGCAGAAAGTTAAGGGAAAATTCCAAGCAATAATTGGTTACCTATGTGTCAATGGCCTAAAGACATAAAAGGAAGGTGCGAAGATGCCTATAAATCACTTGAACTGCTTAGAGTTGACAATTTAAAAAGAATCTCAAGTATAATTGATTCCTAGGAGGCTGAAACTGCAAAACTCTAAAAATCCCTAATCTTTAGACTCTAATACCAATTGGTATGAACACAATAACAACAATGCAAAATACTCACATACAAGGAAGAAAACCAAAGAACAAGTATGCAATCATAAGAGGAGATTGTCGAACTGTACACATCTCTACACTTTATATTGATGTTTTAGGCATTTCGATAAGTACAAAATTGAGGAAGAGCAATTAAATTTGATTAAGCCTCCTAGGGTTACAATTTCAAAAAACATATATAGATGAGTGATCATCTTTGATAAAGTCCCCAACGAAATGTGCATAATGATAATGAGGTAGGTGAACTACAAAATTTGAAGTACAAAGTAAATAAGATACAAATATAATACATCCAGTATGAACCAAGTCTCATCAATCAACTCATACATAATCTAGACTTTTCTAGCCATGGAGAGAGCTCTATATGGATGTGTGTGTGAAACAACAATGGGATATATTTATCTTGTGGCATCTTGGAATAGCTTTTACAACTACAAAATCTTCTCTCCTCTTGTGTGTTATCCCACGTTGGTTTTGAGGACTGATCCACCACAACATATAAGTCCCAACATACCATGATCCTTATGCCAATGAAGGCAGCCACAAGAGAGTGGTGTCTCCTACTAACATAACAGTTGATTGGTTGCAGGATGATTATGCTTGCTTGCTTGCTCACATGTTGGGTGGGTGCCTGTGCGTAAAGAGTTGGATACGCCTATCTCATAGTGTCTTGGAATAGTTTAGTACAAAATGTCCACGCCCTCTTCTCCTCTCCTCTGGGAAAAAACATGGAAAAATTCAGCTGCCTATGTCATAAGACCAGCAGCAAGCCTCTTGAATTATTACCATGCCTCAACCTTTGCACTCACATCGCTGACTTTCAAACCTTTCTAATCGGTGTTTGTAAAGATATCTTTCTATCTTTTGCAATTAAGCGAAATTATGATCAGGCACCAGACATTGTGTCACGAGTCCGCACAACGAGTTCATACCAATGCAATTATTTTTGGCCTATATTGATTTCAGCATTCATTGAGAAGATTCACAGATACAAAATTTCCCCCAATTATTTCCAGGAAAAGAAGCAAACTTACCATGTCACCAAGACCCAGCATCATAAATTCTGCTCTGGAGCCGCCCCCCGCTGGACCGCCCAATAAATTCCTGGGAAAAACAAGCTTCACGGGCAGCTCCAGCTTCTTGGATATGGACTGCAACCCCGGAAGATTCAGAGAATGGGCCACAGTATGGGCCGGGTTCGAGGCCTGCTGAGTTGCAACCGAAACCATTACATTGGCCCCAAAAAACTGCTCCGAGAAGAAAACCCAAAAGATATCATACACAAACAAGCAAACCAGCAGCAGAGCACAGATCTTTATATTGGGAAGCCGGACGTGGCTGACGAAGGCAATGCAAATCGAAATCCCCAATAGATTGTTCAACAGCCAGTGACCCGATACAAGCCATCCGATAACCAGAGACGAGCTCATAAATACCAATATGCATTGCGTTCTGGTGAAGGAATAAGAACAGAAACGCGCAATTATGGGATCCATGAAACCCAACTGGGAATTGATGTAGCACATGTAAGGAGTCAAGCAGAATGTGAGGGCCGAAGCTGAAGCTATGCAGGTGAAAGCTGTGACAATGTTGGACATAGAAGAGAAGAGATAGAACATGAGAATGAGGGTGAAGGAGCTTGCAATGGGTATCATCACAGCCTGAGAGCTGTCTAGGGTGATAGAGGCTTCCGAGAAATCGCGGTGGCGCTCCATATCTTTTTCATAATTCAGCGCCCTGTAAGCTGACCCATAAACTACGAATAGAGCTGTGGAAATCAGAACCAGGTAGGCAGGCTCTGCGAGGGATGCAAGTTTCCAAATGGGTTCCATCGTCTTTGATTTAATGGAAGGATGTTAGTGGCTGTGTTGAATCTCGTTTTCCTCTTTGGGTCATTGGAGCATGAATCCTGCATTCGCCATTGATGAGCTAGCTATGCTGCAACTGGGTTCATTTTTTGTCTGTGTTCTTGGTGAGGAGGGGGTACTTCACTGAGCAAAAATAGTTTGAAAGATTAGTGGGTGGTGACTTCGATGTGGTTGATGATGATGATCGGATTTAGGCATTTGGGTTGCCTTAACTTGTCGCCCGTGGACTTCGGTGAAAAGGAGAGAAAGATTACCACCCATCATAATACTTTTGCGGTATAAACGGCATGAATTGATCCATGGGTGGATGGATTTGTTTGGCATGATCCAAAAATATCTTGTCCATTGATTCACCATGTTTTCTGAGGTCAGCAATAAGCAGTACAATGTTTCCCAATGTATAGTGAGATACACATTCTAAATAAATTAAATAAATAAATAAGAGTCACTTTATGTTTAATACAGTATATCATAAAATATAGACTCTTTAAATGTTGTCGATGTATAATAGATACATTTTAAAAGTTTTATTGAGGAAAAAAATAATTAAATATAAAAAAATTAAATTAATCATAACTTATTTTTTAAGATTAGTATTATTTTTTATTTATTAAAATATATTGTTTTGATGTAAGCTTTACAAAAATCAGGGTTGGTAGGTGCGGGGGGTCCTTATAGACCCCGACAAAAACAAAATGAATGACTTTGCCTGGGAATTGGTAAGCGAACAAACAATGAAGCTGAGTGGCTCGCCTTAATTAAAGGTATGGAAATTGCAAGGAAGGATGAAGTACAAAATTTGACACTCTTTGGTGACTCCATGATTGTGATTCGAGAAGCCAGGGCAATTACAAAACACCATTGAAAGCCTGCTACAACACTGCATCAACACTTCAATCTTCTTGTCAAAGACTTTCACTCCATCTCTCTCCTGCATATCCTCTGGCACAACAACCATAGTGTTGATGCCATGGCCAACATTGGAGAAGGGTTGAATTGTGGTATTGCGATCATTCAAGACCAGGTCTATGAGAACATTTGGGTTCCCTAACTTCTCCATGCACCTTTGGAATCCTACTCCTTCTATTCTCCACCCCTCTCCCCCTAAACTCTTAATGAATTTCCAAACCCATAATCTCTACCCCCTCAACCTCAACCCACTCTGCATTAACTACCAAATCCCCATTGGATCCCTATGCAATCCCCTCATGTCTACTCATCCGAATTGGCGGCCATTCCTTATTCACTACACCTGGCTCGCATGCGTGAACTTATGGAGGACGAGAACCAAGGCGCCCAAACATTATTTGAGGCCAAAAGGTGGCGCTCTTTGAGAATCGCCAGTCCCTTTGTTTTGTGAACCTTCGATCTGCAATCGCAGCCTGCAAACTCCCGGGGAAGGAGGCATGCATCTCTCCCCTCCTTCTGTCTCCCCGGTCATTGATTCCTCTGGCCTGCACTTCTTGCATCGCCTGTCTGTAAATCTCTGGTGTTCAAAGATAAGCATGGAAGACGGAAAACTTTTCCCTCCTGCTCTAAAATGTCGCAAGTGCCGCAACCATGTTCAAGGTCACTCTGGGGGGGCTAATTCTAAGAGATATCTCTCTGATCTGTTTCAAGGCAATGGTAATGGTGGTTTGGAGCCCGGTCGAGGTGGCTCGTCCAATAAAACTTGTCACAATCTGCCTGTCACTGACGAAGTCAATAATTGTAGAAGATGGGTTCCCTTGGAACCCAGCTTGGGACATGGTATTAATCCAGGGGTTCAAGCTGCACAATTTGATACGGGACATGGAGCTCTCTTGCAACACTTTTTGGTGCAAGTAGTGTGTAGCTTGATTCCAACCTTGTCACGACACTACATGTCTATCATGAAGACTACTACTTGCTTTGGCCACAAATAATCTCGAGTAGTAAAGGGATTTCTCGTATACTATTAATAGACTTGTGAATGTTTAAGGAAGGGCGACGATAGCTAATATTTAATGTGAAATACATACATAGGATTAAGGTAGGCATATCAGCATTAGAAACAAAATAAAAATTCAACAAATTAGATCCTCTAGTCTATAGTTCTTTAGTCTATTATTTGTATGTATATCATAAAGAATACTACTTGCTTTGCCTATTGATAATCTCAAGTAGAGAAGGAAATTATAGACATTGTTAACAACTCAACTCTTGTGAATGTTTAAGGGTGGGTAGCAACATCTAATATTGAATGTAAAATGCATATCTAACATTGAATGTGAAATGCATACCTATGATTAAGGTAGGCATACCTATGGTTGTGGGTAAGGTGGTGAAGAGGCTTTACAGATTTCATAAAGCATTAGAAAATAGTTTGTCTTGGTAGACAAGGCACTTTCTCTTGTAAATGCAATAAAAGACTTACCATTAACCAGTGGTTCACATAGTTGTAAAGAGATATAATACATCTGTCATTGTCTCCCTACACCACCTAAGATGCACCTCCCATGGCCTTGTTTGAGAGGCATGAATCACATGTGCACTGACGTGTCCAAAGGCATGTAGATAGAAGGCATGGTTGATTGAGCTCCAATTCCCCCTCCCCCCACTATCATTTCTATTGCTATTGCCCTTAGTTTCAACTACTTTAGGTGAAAAGGAATGCACCCTAGGCCCATAATTGCTAGCGGGGAAAATTTTAAGGATCCTTAATTTTCTTAAAGTGTAGAAACCTTGGTGAATCTTACTAATCATGAAATTTCCAACCATTAAATGTTTGGCGATATTTTTAAAAAAATATTCAAATTTCTAAGGGTTTTATATAGCTTTT
This sequence comes from Larix kaempferi, assembly GCA_027924585.1. NCBI lineage: Eukaryota > Viridiplantae > Streptophyta > Pinopsida > Pinales > Pinaceae > Larix > Larix kaempferi. The sequence goes on along the minus strand of BSBM01000769.1, from coordinate 8,418,658 downwards.
GGACAATTTTGGTGATTTTTAAAGTAAAAGAAATTAATCCTATGGAATTTGGGTGAATCATATTAGAAAAAAAATGGAGAATGGTGAATTTTTTTTGGAAAAAAACCTCGAAAATTAGCCCATGGGCTCAATTTCACCTCTAAAATTTTCCTTGATTACTAGGTTTTTACATTTTTAGTATGCTAACAGAACATAAGTAGATAAGGGTCAATCGTCACTCTTCTCTTCCCCCACAATGTCCACCAAGGGAGCCCCTAAACATCAAGTCATCAACACATGAACCTCCATTTGCCTCTCAACCAAACAATTCTACACATAAACAAGCAATTTTATCACTAGCACTAGTAGTCACATATGTCAATTAAAAGCATATTCCATGAAGCTTCCATACTAGCAATGTATTGGCATAAGGGTGGTCTTCTAGAGGTTATGCATGATTCATTCATTCAACAAGTATCGTGCAGCCTGCAATGTGCCATTGTTTATTACGATTTGAGAATTTTTATTTTACATACAAGAATAAATGTCTAATGTTATTGCATTTTTCAGGGTTATATAAATTGTTTTTATTTTGGTGGTTATATTATTGCATCAAGAAAAGTTAGATGTATTATATAGCGTATCATGATATAAATCCATTTTAATTTTGGATCTATTAAGCATCAAGAGGGATAAAAAAAATTGAGATGCAAATATGTTAGAGTTGAAAAGATCCCAAATTAATATGAATCTAAGTTGGTATATGTGTGTGTATAGCCCATGGAGATAGCTTAACCGGTTGTTGCCAATGTTGTTGGGCATTTGGCTACTTACATGTCAGCACATGCTCAATTCGAATCCCCCTAGGTTAAGAGCACAAATTTACACCAAAGGGTTTACTAGGGATGCCATCCACAAACATGGGGAAATGTGTTTGTGTGTTATTATTTTTTGTATATGGAGGAATCAGTAACTAGTTCAAGCTCATACTCACGTGACACGGGGTCGATTCCGATCTGTTTCCACTATAACCTCCAAATGCACCAGCACTGCCCCTACACAGGTGCACAGGATATTCGAGGTTTGAACACATGGCATCATAAGGAGTGCCTTAATAGTGCACCCTATCGCCAATTGGTCTACACCCAAGGGGCTAAAAAGTTTTGACAAAAGTCATCATTTTAATATATGAATTATGTTGATGAATATGTGTGTGTGTGTGTGTATCTTGAGTGAGTGGTTGAGTGCCTTGAACTCAATGCATGAGGTCTAGGGGTTGTTCCCTTGGCATGATATATATATATATATATATCGAGTGGTTGAGTGCTTTGAACTAAATGCATGAGGTCTCAAGGTTGTTCCGTTGGGCTAGGTGCCTCTATTGCATGCCTCACTTTGATATCTTTAATTAGTCAGGCGATGTAATTAAAGATGATGAGTTTACACTAGGTACCATTCACAAAAGGAGGAGAAGTGCTTGGGGGTTTTCCCACTAAGTTTTTCTTGGATATGTATACAATTTAGTTTAATTACTTACGGCTATTTTTTTAAAATACATTACAAATTTATCTATTTTTTGTTTTGATTTACAAGCATAAACTATGGGTAATTATTATTATTTTTTAAAATATTATATTGGGTCAACTAAATGCCACATGTTATGACATTACACATTTATTAAACATCGAGTTGTAAAATACAATTTATTTTTCTTGGTGCAATAAAAAACTAAACAAACAACACTTAAAACAAGAGTTGTGTGCAGCGTAGTCCCTAATTTATAACATAGAAACAAAAATTGATATTAAATAACAATAAGATAGAATAAAAATTAAATAAAATGATTCACAAATTCAATATAATTTAATTATAATGACCTTCATTAACACATTTGCCTTCATAGTAGTCTCATGTCACCAAATACTCAAAACACACTTGAATAGTGAATGTCAAAATGACCAACTTAGAATGTGTTGTAGAAGATTAAAAATCTTGTGCATAATTGTTTTTTTAATAGAAACGATTATATTTGTATTGAAAAAGGTTGAATGAATTTAGTGAAGTATTACAAAAAGAATCTTATGGAGTTCAGAGGTTTCAGATAAATTGTCTGCAAGTAAAAACTGACATATACAGTTTCCATATGGAGATATAAGTCTCCTAAAATTCTAAACACCCTATACTACTGTAGATTTCCACATATTGTCCAAGTAGCAAAACACAAAAAATGGCATATGAGGATCAAACTAACTGTTGGAGTCACTAATTGTTCTCTGCTCATTGAGATCATCTTCATCTTCATCACTATCTGATCTCTTGTCTTCATCCATATCTACCTCTGCATCATATTAATCGACCTCCATCTGTCCATCAGTTCCATTCTCTGTATTAGTCTCTTCTTCCTTATCTAAATCATCTTCATAATTACCCTCAGAGTCAGCTTCCTACTCTATAGTTGTTACATTAACAAATATATTTTCTTTTATCATTGTTTTTTTCTAGATTTTGCACCATTATTTTCGGATCCTTCTTTCATTGACTGGAGTACAAAAATTCCATCACCATTACGAGCCACATAGCTCTCATCAATTTTGGAAAAAAAAACCCACCAATTTGGTCTTCATGTTTTGAAACTAATGTTGCCATATCTGTAACTTTGTTTTCACAAGTCTTGACCTCTGCTTGTAGACTGTCAATACGAGCTTCCATATTACTGTGAATCTTGTGATACAACTGCTCTATTTGGTCCAAACAATTATCTAAGAGGACTTTTCAAAAAACCCATATACAACATCGAGTACAAAAAGCAAATACAGAGTATCACAAAAAAAGAGATCAGATCTGAAAAATATAGAAAAAGCCCTGATCTATCAAAGAGGACTTTTCAAATTCCTTCCATATTAAAAGGCCTTCCTTCTCCATTAATGCATCTTTGGATAGATAGTCAGCCTCATAATTTTCCTCTCTGAAAATGTGCTTCAGCTCCAAAGACAACAAACCTGAGAGAAGGGATTTTGTACGAGCACACCAATTATTTAGTGCCACTACCTGCAAGTTATAATTACCTTTTTCCCACTGGGTAATGACCTTTGAATCTCCATGTACAGATAAGGAATCAACCCCAAAGATAGTAGCAACCTTGCAAAGACACCAAAGGCCTATCAATTCAGCCTTTGTATTTGTACCTCGTCCACAATTCAATTTAAAACTGAAGGAGTGTTCTTGATTTAATTTGAGAAAAACCCCTACAACATAAAACCCATCCCGTGCGGTGCCACCAAAAAAACCAGTTGCTTGCATGCCTTCAGAGAAAGTTTGTAACTATCTAATATTTTTTGGAATAGTCTTCTCACGATTGATGCCATTATAATAGCCAACAATCCATCTGCTACATTCATCAAGATTTAGTTTTTTATCTTCACATATAATAGCATTCCTCACTTTCCAGATACCCCATGATATAACAGCAGGAAGTGTGGAATGATCATGAACCTTTTTATGCCAATAGTATAAATTCTGATCAAAATGAAGAGAATCCCACATATTGGGAATTTTAAGAACATTGCAAATAGAAGACCACAATAATTTTGTGAAAGAGAAATAAACTAATATATGTTCCACAGATTCTCCCTGCTCTTTGCATAAAACACACCAATTTGGGAGAATCATACCTCTTCTTCTGAGATTGTCCAATGTCTTCAAGCAGTTTTCCATTGCAAACCACACAAAAAAATTAAGTTTAAGTGGCCGCTGCTACTTCCATAGTTTTTTATACCACCATTTAGGAACAGTAACAACATGATCCTGTGCAATCACCCAATAAGCAAGTTTAGCTGTAACCTGACCTGTAGCAACATTTGGAGACCAGATAATGCAGTCCAAATCTGAATTAAGTCTTAATCTTGTAGAGTTTAATCTTGCAATATAATTGTTCCACTCTTCAACCCATCTATTGCCTAAACCCATATTTGAAACGGATAACCTGTATGAACTAGTGGAAGTAGTAGCATTCTAATTTTTTATCTTGTCTAAAGTGATAAAACCCAAAACTACCAAATATTCCAGAAGATAAGGGTATAAAAGGAAATTTTCTTCCATGTAGACAATTGGATCAATGCCAACTAGGACATTTTTCCCACAACCCACTTTCCAGGATAATCCCTTTCCCATCCAAGCATATGACTTCATAAAACCTGCCTAGAAATTTGAAGGATTTCTATAATTTTTTATGGGATCTCTAATCCAAGACATAATATTGATGTATTTGGATTGAATCATTGCAGATCACAATCCACTACCAAATAACCCTCTCCAAAAAGTCTTAATGCCAAAGTTGTATTGAACCATAAAATATTTTTTATATCCCATCCCCCCAACATTTAGGAGTGGATAGTCTTTCCTAGCTAGCCATTTGCAATGCTTGATTATCAATCCTACCTGACCAAAGAAACCTGAACATTATCCTTTTAAAACCATGGAGTATAGTCTTCGGAACGTGTGCAAGAGACAACCGGTATACGTGTATACTCATAAGAACAACTTCGAGCAATGTCAATCTTCCACCAATTGAGAGGTTTTTGAAAATCTAGTGGTTGATTTTCTTCTCAAATTTCTCGATCAACCAGCACCAATCTTTTGATCGATACCTAACAGGCTTCAAGAAGTAGCCTAAATATTTCATCCCCCAATGAAAATAAATATTAGATTTCTTAGTGCTAACTTCCATCCCTATAGCTGCACAATTTTTTTTTATGATTCCATAAAAAAAAAGACATTCATCCACCGAACCACTCCCAAACATAATGATGTCATCAACAAAAAGTAAGTGTCTTATTAAAAATATATATAAACATTTAAATAGTTTATATAACTTTTAAAATTTAAATAACTAAATAATTAAAATATTTAAAAAATAATAATAATATATTAAATATTTTTTCAAAATAAAATAACATAAAACCGGTGAACTTATATTTTTATGTTAATCTTATCTTATTTTTTCTTATTACTTTTATAAAAAAAAATATAGTTTTGTGAAGTTTTAAAAACATTAAAACGTATACTTACTCCACGACTCCCCACAACCTACAAATAATAGATCCATGTAGCCATAATCTAATTGATAAATTAGTTTTTTTAAAACTTTATCTGATCTTAACTATTGTTAGTATAAATTGAGATTAAATGTAAGAAACACAGTGCTATCATGTTCAATGTAAGAAACGCAGTGCTATTAAATGTAAGAAACACAGTGCTATTCTGTTCAAATTGGACCTTGAAAAGGCATTTGATCGGGTGAATTGGGATTTCCTGAGGATCTTGCTCATTCAGATTGGGGTGCCAGCTTTGGCTATTAGATGGATCATGGCTTGTGTTAATACTACGAATATCTCTGTACTTGTCAATGGCTCTCCTATATCCTTCTTTAGTTGCTCAAGGGGGATTCGTCAAGGATGTTTGATGTCTCCTATGTTATTTATTCTTGTTATGGATGGATTAAGCAGGGTCATACAACAAGCTAGAGAGCAGGGCAAGTTTAAAGGTATTAAAATAGCCAGGGAACTTTATTTAACTCATGTCCTTTTTGTTGACGACATGCTGATTGCTGGGATAGCATCATTGAAGGAATGGAAATCTCTCCAGAATATTATTGAACTTTTCTGCAATGCTTCGGGTATGCGAGTAAGCTTGAGGAAGTCTAACCTTTACCAATATTTGGTGGATGGTGTCAGGTTATTTGAGATTTAGTTTGTTGTCCCATATAAATGTAATAAGGTTATTGAAGGATTTTCTTACTTGGGTTTTCTTCTGAAACCTAATGGATACTTGGTTAAGGATTGGGATTGGCTTGTTAAGCGCGTTGAAACCCGTATTACACGTTGGACATACCGCCTACTCTCTATTGGCGGTAAATTAACTTTGGCCAAATCTGTCCTGGTGGGGACGCCGGTCCACTGGTTTTCGCTTCTCACTGTCCCTCGATCGGTGATTAATTCCTTAAGAAGGCTTATATTCAATTTTCTATGGACCGAAGGCCTTAAACGGTCTGCTTTGACTATGGTGGGTTGGGAGAAACTATCTCTGCCTCACAAATCTGGTGGCTGGGGATTGAAGGATCTTTCGATCTTTAATGATGCATTGAGATTGAAAAGTCTCTGGCGTGCCATTTTCGGTGGTTCACTGTGGTCTAATGTTATACACCAGAAATATATAAAGACCAAAATTTCTTTCTGGTTAAGACAGCCGAGTAAAAAGGTGAGGGGTGTTTCCCCTATATGGAGAGGCTTCATGAAGGTATACTGTTGGTTTGCACATAAACTCTATTGGAAAGTGGGTTTTGGGTCTGAGGTTGCTATCGGAGTTGACCCGATACTTGGCTTAAATGGCGATTATACACTCTCCCTGGGTCTCTCTGCGTACCTGAGAGCAGCTGGGTTGATCACTATTAACAGCATAGTCACAAATGATTTGAATGAATATTGGTGCAATGCCACGGATCTGAATTTACCACCATCTCTGTGCGAAGAGTGGGATTCATACACCCGTGATTTGAACGCTGCTGGTATCAGGATTTCAGCTGAGGAAGATGTTGTGGTTTGGGCTGGGAACAAGCTACTGGTATTATTACTGCACAGTCTACATATGATTGCATGATTCGCAGACGTTGCATATTCCCAAACCATTGGTGGTATATGAAGGTCTGGCAATGGAACTTACCCCTGAAGTTGAAATGTTTCTGTTGGCTCCTTCTGATGAATCGATTCAAGACGTGGGATAATTTATTATTGATTGGTTGGGCTGGGCCCAATCGATGTATCTTATGCAAGTCACATATGGAAACAGTCTCGCATATTTTCATTGACTATCCTTTTACTGTTTCACTTTTGGAAAAGCTTTATCAAGTCTTTGGTATTGGCCATGTTTGGAAGGGATACACTCTGGACGCCTGCCTGAAAGATTGGATGCAGCAATGTAAACCATTTGCTACACTGCCGATCTTTTTGTGCTGGGCTGTGTGGTCTGTGAGAAATAGAGCTACCTTTGAAGAACAACTACCTGATTTTTATGGAGCATACAATGTCATACTTTCACAGTTTCTGCAATACCAATCAAAGGATGTCGTTTCTGCCCAGAGGAATATTGGGGTCTTCCAGTATAATTTACAGGAACCTGTTCTATTTTTTGATGGTGCTGCTAGCTTTGGAAATTGTGGTGTTGGAGGGGTGATTATTATTAATCAACATCATCAGTTTTTACTGCGTCTTAAATGTGGAAGAGGTACGAATATGAAGGCAGAACTGCTGGCTTTATGGTGTGTTGTCAAGGTTGCACATATCTTTGGGCTTCCAAATTTCAAAATCTTTGGAGACTCACGCGTCACCATCAAATGGGCTAGGGGAGAATTTGACATTAATGTTTTGGAACTCGAAGGCTGGTGCAGAAGGATCAAAGATGAACTTTGGTCATTTTGTTCCTATTCATTGGAACATATCTTCAGAGAACACAATGAGCAGGCAGATCAATTATCAAAGCTGGCACTGGAAGGGGTAGAGGATTACGTGCTTTGGGAGGAATTCTGGGATCATTTGGTGATTAATGCGGGATCATACAACATTATGCTTTGATTCTTCTTCTGTTTTGTGTTTCGAACTCATTAACTTATAGTCTCAATGATCGAACAGATCTTGTGTCTATCTGGTTCTATCGGTTTGGAGGCCATTACTTGATGGTATAGTATCTTGTTGGGATAAGACTGTACTCAGTATTTTACACTCTTTTTTGGAGTCGTATGTGGATCCTGCTACTGCTGGAGACTATTATGTACTATTTGATTCAGCTCTTTGAATAGCAATAGTATGCTTTTTTTTGCGGATTAAAAAAAAAAAAAAAAAATTTGAGATTAAATATTCATGTGAAAAAATTGAGATCAGATATCTCTATTTTAATCTTAGTTTGTTTTGGTATTTTCAACTTTGATTTATTTGAGATAGCTTCAAATTTTTTATATTTTTTTATTGAGATTAGGTATCTATATCTTAATTTTAGTTTTTTTCAAGTTTTGGTATTTTTAACTTTAACCAATTTTAGATAGCTTCAAATTATATTTTTTAAATGAGCGAAATATTGGAGACAAAGTCTAACCAATTCACTAATTATATCTTTTATTAATTTTTTAAATGAGCGAAATATTGAAGACAAAGTCTAACCAATTCACTAATTATATTTTTTAAATGAGCGAAATATTGGAGACAAAGTCTAACCAATTCACTTTTTTTCCACGGAAAATGTCAACACCTGCTATTCTGAAAGAATCAAGATATGACCAGATTTACAATCATTACATAGAAAGTCGGCTCCCAAGGAGCATGTGTCACAAAGCAAGATTTGAACCCGAGTGGGGAAGATAACAACATTCCTCCCAACCACCCGATCTACACTCAATTGACAAAGTCTAACCAATTCCACTTATTTTAGTTTTTACCAATTTACTTATTTGAAGTTTTTATTTAATTGTTAAATTAGAGTATAGATGTTTTTTATTTTAAGATATTTAAATATATAATTTTCTATATAACCATTGAATTTGAGTTCTTATTTTTAGGTATTTCAAAAATATATAATTTTTTTTAGTGGAAAAATCATCTTCCTGGTATTCCGAAAGAATCAAGGAAAGTTAACAAAGCACCAGAAATCTCAACAAACTTCCTCACATATCGTGGATGGTAGGTCGAGCAAACAGTCACCCGGTAATCCAAGTTAGAAGATGTCTCAACGAAATTGAACCCGTGTGGATGGAATGAAATCCATCTATCCCCACCAACGGAGGTATTCTTGACTTTCTCTAATTACTCCAATAAACTTTGAATGTTTTTTATTATAACATATTTAAAAAAATAATTTAAATATATTTTTAATTTTACAAATGTAGGTTAAATTTAATAATATAAAAACATTCTACATTAAAATTTCAAATTTTTGTAATATATTACGATATGTGAAATTTCTACAATTACATAATCTAACCTTCAACGAATCCTTATATCATTTATCTTTAAATCAAATCGTAAATGTGAATAAAATAAAAATGTAAATTAAAGGTAAATCAAATATATACGGGAGATCACGAGGTGTTTTCCATTTTATGTATATGGAGGACTAGAAAATAAAGAATACACCAGTATAGATCCATCTTAAAGACGTATCTATTAAGCACCGAGAGGAATCCAATTTCTTGAGTTGTATTTCTTTTTTTAAATTTAAACTCAAGAAATTTGATCTCTCTTGATTGATAGATCCAGGTTTAAGTTTTAAGTTTTTATTTTATAAATGAACATCTATTTTTTAATTACTTTTCATAATATTTTATTTTATGAACCAACATGGATTTTTTTTAAATACTTTCCATAATTTTTTTTATGAGCGGACATGAATTTTTTTAATTATTTTGTTAGTAACAAACATTACATCACAAACCTTACAACATCTCCCCCATACTTACTTTACTTCTTTTTTCTTTACATTACTTTACTTTACTTTACTTCTTTTTTCTTTACATTACTTTACTTACTTCTTTTTACTTTACTTTACTTACTTCTTTTTACGCGCAATCACTTTTTACGTTTTATTAGATGTAACGCTACATCACACATGTTAGAAGATCTCCCCCATACTGGGTTGTAAGCACCTCGTTTACACTCGGTGCAATAACAGTGTTATTACAAGTTACAGAGCTTTTTGGCATGTCTTAGAGCGTGATGTGAATATAATGTATGTGCAGGCTTTTCTGAACAAATAAGTCTTCTTGATGGTTTAAGGAACTTCCTTATATTTGAAAGAGATTTTATTTTGTTGAATATTTTCTATTTGAGTTTTTTTATCAAGAATGGTAAAAGAATAGTACAGTTAGTAATGGTTTCATGAATAATGTAATTTTTATTTTAGATGAAAAAGATAAGTTTGTATGACTAAAACTGATAGATATACCTTTGTAAGGTATTGAAGAATGTAACTTTTTTTCTTTCGAAAATATAGTTATAGTTTTAAAAAAAAAGTCACAACCCATGAAACCCTTGGATATATATATATATATACACATTCCGGTTTTAATTAAATTAGTTAGGACGATACGATAATATTCTCCCGTTACAAAGAGAAAGATTCTCCTTATTGAAATCTATGGGAATTCTATGAGTCATGTTAAACCCAACATTTAAATAGGTAAAAACCTTGGGGTGGAACCCTCCATTAACTAGACAGAGAAATGTACCAATACCACGACGCTGATGCAAGCAAGGGCACGTAAATATTCCAAATAGAAGCCGAGATGAAATTAAACGAGAATACCATTGAGACTCATACATTGAAGAAAATATTTTGTCTAGAGAATACATGTGAGCTAGACTCCGCCATAAGGAAACCTTCTGTGAAACACATTATGTGTTTTCACTAGAGCAATTCGAGGATTCAAGAAGGTCCAAATGCCAAGTCTTGAAGTACTTTACTTGCATTCTAATTGCCAAACGAGTCCCGAGGACTATACAGTTGTCAAGGACTGTACTTAAGCCAAGACTGTGGCATAAAACAATGGACCAAGTTTTCGACCTAATCACCTATCAACATTAAAGTCTACTAGCTCAAGCAATCAAATCTGGAATCATGAGTTCCCAGGAGTTGTCACGTGAAGTTGCATAGCCCGACTGTTAAATTTTGAGCATTAATTCACAATACTCTTGGATCTTTACTGAGAGAATAACATATACAATATATCAATGCATAACAATCACAATAAGCATGACAAGCATCACAAGAATCAAAAGCATGAGACACAAGAGACACAGAGTTTCCGTGGAGAAAACCCTAAGGTGAAAAACCCCACAACTTCCTCAGAGATAGAGAGAGCAATGGCTCAACCAAAGTACAACCAAAATACACTGAGATAGTCTCCTAGTAGCAGATGATTCTCCTCCTCACTAGTGCGCCACTTTCTGAGTGAGAGAAGTGTGAGTTTCTAAGTGATCAAAATAGAGATCTCCCGATCTCTACAAAATAGAGATCTCTCGATCTCTATTTATACTAACCTGTTTGCCCAGTTACACTATGGGGCCGACTTGTCTATCTAGATACATCCACAATATAATATATATTTCAGGGCCGACCCCACACATGGTGGTCTAATAACCCGTCGCCAAGTACACACACTTGCGACACTTGTCAATCCACATGACGACACTTCTTTATAGAGGAATAACACATCGCTTATAAGGGTACAATAAATATATATGAAATACATTCCGAAATTACATATACATCAACACCGACATCCTGTATGAGCAAACGTCAAAGCCTTGTGCATCTTCATAAAGCTTGGCACATCCTTTTAAAGATTTATTAACTTTACTTTTTTTTTAACTTATTTATCTAAAATTAATGTTAAAATCTATCATATTATTTAGATTTGATCGTCGAAATTTAAAATAAATTGAATTTAAAATTATTAATTTATTAAAAAGAATAAAAAACCTACACAAACTTTATATAAAAATAAAATTTAAAAATATTGATAAACATAATGACTATTAATAAAAAAACATAATGACTATTAATACAAAAACATATAGGCACCTACCAACTAAAAACTAGAATGGAAACAATATACCATGCTTAGGAAATATAAGCAATGTACAATTCTTACATGAAAATACAAGCTATGCTTTAATCATAATCATAGAAATGTTAAAAGCATCTAGTTGGATTGGGTGGTAGGTGCCTTCATAATAGAAATATCGATGGCATGGAATAACTTTATGGATGCCATAATAGAAATATCGATGGCATGGAATAACTTTATGGATGCCATAATACCTATATTGTGATAATTAGTATGTCCCTCCACACTCATTGTTTCCAATGTTAAAGTCATCTTGGAAAGCTGCATTTTAAAGCAAAGGAACATGTTAGGTATGTACTTCAAAGTGCGAACAATGACAAAAATGGTAAAGGAATTTTTTAGTGGGACCTTCCATTTCTATTGGATATCTTGGTGCTTGTGTATCTTTCAAGCAACTTCCCTTCTATGATGTTGATATCATAGACTTTTGTGAGCATTTTCAAGCATAACTTTGAAAATTCTTATAAACATATGTATATTCAATAAATATATTCACCTTCTCCCTCATCCGTGACTTGTGTTTTCAAAGCGTTTGTTTTGGTTTTGTGCATGTCATTGCTTTGCGTGGTTTTTTGACCTCCCTTTTTGAAAATTTGAATGTCCCTGGATAGGAGTGCCGTGCCTTTTAGGATAGGTGTGGTTGTAATCATTTTTAAGGGGTCCTGAATTCTAGACGTATATTTATCTGGTAGAGAACATAGTTCTTATTTTTTGAGTAAATTTTCTTGGAGGCTTAAGAAGATATTTTTAAAATGTTTTCTCTCTTTTCAATATTGTGAAAGTTTTTAAAAGCAATTTTGTTTTTGACAGCCTCCCTTAGATATGAATCTTAGGGTCTACAGTATTTTTAGAAGTTCATAGGTTTATTTATGGGTGGAGTATTCACTCGGAACGTTGGCTCCCAAACTTCAACACGATGAAAATCCAAAAGCATGAACACAATGTCTTCCCACTGTGAAAGCATCCATACTCAAATAATAATAATAATAAATGTTTGTGTTTCTCAAACCTTCACACGTTCACAAATGAATCTCTCATGTTTGGAAACTCATCTCCATTAAGAAGCTTTTATTCATCCTTATGCTCAAGAGTGTGGAATTGGAATTCACTGAGGACAAAGATAATATCCTCTATTTTGAATCTTGTTGTATCTTATTGTATGGATCATGTAGGCCTAAGAATGAAATTGCGGTCTTCATTATTTTATCCCTATTTTAAATTGTTATCTTCAACCCTGGGTCATGCTCTTTAATATGAATTCATTATAATATGGGGTTGTTGCATCATTGATTTGAGTCAATATTGGCGCGCATTGGGTTTTTGTGTTGCATTACAGTGTTGAAAATATTCAATATTTTTTTTCTTGCATCATATCTATATCATGTTGCATCTATTTGCATCCCATTGGCATCGTTATTATGTCAAGTGTGTATTGCAATAATATGTGATGCACCATTTGTATCATGTGTGCATCATATTGCATAATTGTGCATCTTATGCATAGATATATATCATCATTATATTCACTCAATAAAAAGATTTTGTTATAAAATTGTTGTCATATTTGCACATAATTTGGATACGATTATTTCACAAAGTGTCAATGATCAAGAATACAATATGTGGAACCTAATGTGAGGAATCATAAGGTCACTATGAAGGGAACAATAGAACCCAATACAAAGAATCACAAGATAACTATGAAGGGAATGATATAGAACAAGAGGTTGAAAACATATATTTACTTATTTAGACAAACGTACATTCACTATGAAACCTCTTATGTTCAAAGTTCAGGTTAATACACTACACTGAAAAGTAAAACCCACTATTCAAGCTACTACTAAGTACCTAGTATTGTCATATACCACCTAACCTAGATTCACGCTAAAAAATTCTTCCCTATTAGCTTATTTGATTTTAGTGGACTTGATAGAACCAAAATAAGACATATTCAATAACATATTGAGGAAATAGATCAGTATGAAAATAATTTTTTAATAGTTATTTTTTAAATTAATACAAATTAATAATATTTTGTTATTATTGGGATGATTTAATAATTAATAATGATTATTATGATTATCACAAAGGTTGATGATGTGTCCAAAGTTAGTTTAGCACTTCCTAGAGGTTCAATTTATTTGGAGGAGTTTTTATAGGGTAATGCCATTGAATCCAAACAAGATATTTTGTTAAAATACATATGAACTTCATGTTTTTGATAGATGTTGGGTCGTCTTTTGGAACAAAGGAATTTGTAATATGTTAATTTACGGACATTGCCTCTATGGGGGACATGCACATTTTATTTTATTTTCAAATGAAAAAAATATATTTTATAAAAAAAGTATATAAGAGGTTACATACAGTCCCATCCAAAGAATCGACCCGAGAAACTACCACCAAACCATAAACCAAATAATAGCCAGTGCCAAGGAGACAATCAGCCCCAAATATGGCACGACAGACAACATAGAAAGAACATCCCAAACGACAATACCACCACAGACACCAGACAAAGCCAGGATATACCAATCCTCCAACAAAAAGTAGTTAGGACTGGGAAAAAAAACAGAAGAGAGAAAGAGGCAGAATAAGCTACCCTGTACAAAGGAGGTCGTCGAGACTACACTGCAAAAAGGTGGCGAACCTAAGTAGGAAAATACCAGTATATAATGCCGCCCTGTACAAAGTAGACCAACTAAACAACACAGTAAAAAAGAGACAAAAAAATAGAGAGGAAAGAGCTACCTGAACCCAGAGGTAGACTGGACCTCACCGGCATGAAACTCATAAAAGATATGACCTTCAGCAGCCACAAGTCCACGACGAGAAAGAGCATCAACCACTCAATTATGCTCTCGATAAATGTGAACGATATCAGTCTGAGAGCATTTTCCCAGGAGAAGTCTGGTCTGGTCCATCCATGAGTTGAGGGCAAGAGCATTGATGATGGCTACATTGTTATCCCAATTCACAATAGCCAGAGAATCCCCAGCTGCTTGCTCCAATAATATATTTGCAGATGAAGAGAAAAAAAGTACTAGCCATAATGCCAGAATCTCCCCTTTAGTGTTTGTACCCTGACCCCCACTCATCCATAGCATGATCTGATCACCGTTTGCTAATTCAATAAAGCCCCCACCCCACAACGACCCGAAGAAACTAGAGCTGCACCATCAAACCGTGCACGGTTTCCATCTCTGAGAAGATGTGGGGGCTAAGAGACACGGTCACAAATGCCAGCAGCATGCCCCTGAAGAGGAGACAGAGTATTATGATGAGAGCACAAGAATATGGCACGCCACCCTGATAGGCTCAGTATAAATGTTGTCGAAGATCATTTGATTCCGCGCTTTCCATACCTCCCACACCACGAGGCAGGCCAAACAACCCAAATCATTGTTAACAGAAAACAAAGTTTTGTACCAGCCATGTAAAGAGAACACCAATCCCTGCTGTAAGTGAATGTAAGGATCACCGATGAAAGACCAGACTTTAACAGTAAATGGGAAAAAATCAAAGAGATGATAAAAGGATTCAACATCTTGGTGGCATAGTGTGCATATATTTGGTCCAAGAATACCCCTCTTTTGAAGGTTTTCCCAAATGAGGATTTTCCCCTCCAACAATAGCCACGAAAAGATTTTCACTTTTAAAGGAATACGCCATTGCCAACAAGCGCTATACCACCACTTCCAATCCACCAAGTTTGAATATCAAATCGCCTCATAAGTTGATTGTGCCATAATCGATCCATCATTTGAATTGCACAACGAGAGTAATATATCATCCACAGCCGTAGACAGATATTAGTACGATACAGATCCAAAATGTATGACTGCCATTCAACATGCATCTCACCCACCAAGCCAAGTTGTGAAGCGTTCATCCAGCAATTAAAACATTTTAACGGACAATTATTGACTAGAACATGATTGAGATAATAATAACCACGACATCTGAGATGGTGGATCAGAGCAGTGGACAGTTTATAAGGGGAAGGTCCCCCCATAATAGGATCTTCGTCAATCAGAATATGACGACCGTTTCCAGGTGCCCAGTCCAGCCAATCGGACATCACAGGGAAGGAGAGTAGTAAGCCCGCCCAAATATTGGAGATACCCTTTGTAGTTTTCCTCTTGGATCTAATCCATTGAATAGTGGACAACTTACCAAAATACTTGTCCTTTATTATCCTGCCCCATAAACAATCAACAGATAAAGCACGCCATAAACTCTTGGCCAATAAAGCAGTGGAGAAGTGGAAGATATTCTTTATGGCCCAACCCCCCTATGCATATGGTTAGGAAAGTTTGTTCCAATCCACTAAGTGGATCTTTTGATTGCCATTCCCATACCATATAAAACGATGTATCTTTTGACGAATACTAGACAAAATAGTTCTAGGAATTCTGCAAAGTGAGAACCAAAAAAACCCCATGTTTTATAAACCAGATTTAGCAAGGATGAGGCGCCCACCGCTGGATAACCATTTCCACTGCCAGTGAAAGATCCTCTTATCAAATATTTTTAAGAGCCATTGCCAGTCTGCAATCTTATACCCATTTGTTTTAAGAAAATAACCCAAATATTTGGTTCCATCAATGAGTTCTTCAACCCTGTAGGGAAGGAAGGTAGTAATAGAAGTGCGTTGCATCCCCTCCAGGTTATGCTTTAAAATTTTTGATTTCCTATCATTGATTTTCATACCCGAGGATCTACAGAAAAGATGGATTATATGCCACACATGTCTCCATTCCTGAACATCTGCATGCCCAAATAACATTACATCGTCAACAAAGAATTGATGGGTGATCGAGAAGTGAGGAGATACCTGAATCCCAGTAATCTGAGAGTCATCTTTAGTTTTGTGTAACAATATGTTGAAACCCTCAATGACAATCAGAAATAATAAAGGAGAAAGGGGACACCCTTGGCGTAATCCCCTCGAGCAGCAAACAAAATCTGTAGGGCAACCATTAAATAAAATAGAGTAGTTAACCGATGAAATGCAAGCCATAATCCATTTTATGGCGTCCCAAGGAATGCTGATTTGAACCAGTGCCAGCCTGAGGAAGGACCAGTTCACATTATCATATGCCCATGTAAGGTCCAGTTGAAGAATTAAGGCTTGTATATATTTGGACTTAATGCTATGCATCGCCTCCTGAGCCACCCCCACAACATCGAGGATCTGTCTATCATCCAAAAACCAATAGTGTTCAAGAGAGAGCCCTCTAGAGAGTACAGGTTTAATCCTATAGGAAATGACCTTAACTATAACTTTGTAGACAAGGTAACACAGTGATATCGACCGAAAATCCATAAAGGTTGATCGATTAGAAACCTTTGGGATGTGTGTTACAAATGTTGCATTGAGTGCTCCAGCCACCTCACCTCTTATTCTGGTTTCTTCCACCATATCCAAAATATCTCGACCCATAATATCGAAGAATACTAAGAAAATTTCCGTGGTCCAGCCATCTGGACCCGGACTTTTGTCTTTTGCAAAACCACTCAAAACAAAATGAATCTCCTTTAAAGTGACCGGGATAAATATGTCATTTCCCTCCTGCTCAGAAAAAAAAGTCGAGGATAATTACTTACCACATTGATTTGTTCCCCGATAGATGACCCACCTAGATCTCAATAGTAGTTCATGAAGTGAGCTGTAGCCTCCCCTTGGAGATCTTGTAGAGATAAAATATTGGCCCCTGACCGACTCTTCAAGTTCCATATAGAATTACCAATCCGTCTACTGTTTGCAAATCTATGGAAAAACTTTGAATTTTTATCTCCCAAGGAGATCCACAATGCCCGGCTTTTCAAGCGCCACAAGGATTCTACACGATTGAGGAAAATAATTTTTCATCCCTCCAAGTCTATCAATAGTGAGCGAGCACCCACCCGGAGAGGACCGCCCAGGTTTGCAACATTTAGTACAGAGATTTGAGAATCAATGTCCAATATTTCCAGCTTCTCAGCCTTATGTCGTGCATGCTCCCACTGTTTAACATACTTTTTTAAAGTGCCTAGTTTATGAATAAGTCTCTGCGATGGAGAGTGAATACCATCCACCAGTGTTCCAACCCATACAGATCGCACAAAATCTCTAAACTCAGAGATTTGTAATAGAGTATGATTAAAATTGAAAGGGTAAGGGATTTTCACCTCCACAAAATCCACCTCCAAAAGTATAGGAAGATGGTCCGATAGAGATGATAAACCCATCCATGATCTGTAATTATACAAATTTTGTACAAAATTGTCAGCCAACATAAAGCAATCCATACGTTTGGATATCTGCTCAGTAGCCAACCGCCCATTACACCATGTAGGACCTAATGGGGTCGACATAATGTCATTCAAGCCCATATCTGCAAAGAAATCAAAGAAATGCGGGCATAAGGGATCCCCGCGAGCAGAATTACCCCAAGTCTCATTAGACGTAAGAGTAAGATTAAAATCCCTCGCTAAAAGGAGGTTATCAAGTTCCAAAAGACCAATAGATTTTATAGAATCCCAAAATTGACATCTCTAAGAGTAAGGTCCATAGATATTCATGAGATTTACCACCCCAACAAAACCCTTAATTTGACCTTCTAGGTGTATCCCTAGATTTGTACTAAAAGCAGAGAGACATAATATTTTTGTATCCCATGTAGACAGTAAACCGCCCGAGTGACCCGCCGCATTCGTCGAACAAATGACCCAATCAGGTCTTATGCTTTGGAAAAAATCCCTAGCCCGAGCTGTCGACACCATAGTTTCTTGTAGAAAAATCATATCAGGTCTCAATGAATCCAGTAAACCATTGAGGACTAATTTTTTTCAGAGGGCCCCCAATCCCTCTAATGTTCAGAGAGAAGAAGATCATCCTTTAACCCTAACTAGGGCTTTCATGCCTCTAAGCGCCCGTTTGGAATCTAAAGAACCATCGGAAGTTGATGTAGTCAAAGAGTTTATTGTAGGAGTTAACTCAAGTTTAAGGGGATTGCCTATCCGAGCATTGCGAGTTTTGATCGGAGAAAACTGAGCAATGCCCCCTTTCCTAAGCCCTTTAATCAGTAAAGCCTCATCAGGTTCCACCACTGGAGGGTTCGAGGATGTAACCTGTATACCCCCATTCACAGGTATAATATATAAATAGGTGACAAGTGGTACCTTGGCTTTGACGATCTCAACAAATGATGGGCCCTCCCGACTCTTGAGTGCATCAGCCACCAGAGTCCCAACCTCGAAAGAAGACACCTGAATAGAATTAATGACCTCAGTAGCAGGCCTCGACCCTTCCCGCCCCACAGATGAAGAATGAAATGTAGTCCGACCCAAAGGAGAGGAAGGGATACCCACACCCGAAATAACATCAATTTGTGAAACTTGACCGACCGAAGTGGGAGCAGTATCGAAGGCCACCAAATGACCGGGATCCAGAACAAGCATAGGAGGAACAACAAGTGGTGGATCAGAGTGGATAAGATCCTCAGATGGCTGAATCCCCTGATAGAAAATAGGGGGACCTCCAATAACACCTTCCTCAATATGGTCCCCCTTCCCTTCCAATCCCGTAAGGAAATCCAAATCAACATTTGAAAAGGAAGATGTAAATTAAGGGTCGAGGCATTTTAACTTACCAATAAGAGAAGTTGGTTCCAAACCCTCCAATGCCGGACCCCAGGACGAAAGCAATGCAGGAACAATGCCCTCTGCATCCCCATCCGAGCCGAATTGCTCTCACATGACCAAGCTTGTACATCGTCAGCCGAGTCCCACTCCGAGCCCGAACTAATATCGGAGCAATCACGCCAAAGGTGCCCCACCGCTTTGCATTTGGAGCACCTGAATGGGATTCCCCAATAGTCCAAAGTCTGAATATATCTCTTATCACGCCACATAATAACCATTGTCTCGAATAGACCGAATGACATATCGATTTCCACAAGTACCCCCCAACACGACGATCCCTACCATTTAGGGTTTCATTAGAAATGTGCAGAAAACGAACTAAGTGATTGGACACTGCCACAAATGATTCTCTATTCCACATCTCCATAGGGAATCCGGGTAAGAGTACCCAAAGGTGTCTCAAACACACCTTCTCAGTAACAGGATCAAAAGCCATGTGCCAATGTTTGAGCATTAAGCTGTCATTCCCCTTAATCAAGGTATTCTCCAATATCATGGCCGAGTGACCCTCCAGCCGAAAATAGAACATATACCACCGCTTACTCAAAATATAAATATCTGGCACATAACCGATGATTTTTGCCTAGTTGAAAGACACCCACTGACCAATAACCTTTGGGTTCATAGCACTGTAGGAGAATTTTCCTACCATAGATTTTATAGATAAGGCCACAATACCCTCCAGGCTAGTTAACCGGTCCATCAACATATCAGCCCCCTGACCCTGTAAGCGCCACTTCCCATTTTTCCGATTTTGGACAGCCCCATGAGGACCTTGGAAAGACTGTGATCCAGGTTTGTTGGTGTGTACCACCGAAGGAGCAATGACCCGTATGGTGGAACCTTCCTCAAAGTTCTGATTTCCAGCTGGGTCCTTTAAAGGAGGGATGTTCATATTTTGACCGTCCACCAGACTAGGCCGTGAATCTGTCCCTTTCCCCCGAGGTAAACCTTCATGAGTAGCACGAGCTTTCCACATGTGACAGTATTCTTCATCGGGCTTAAGAACCCCAACTTTTTCCCACCACTCATCAGAGTTTTGTCTGCATACCCTCGAACTTTCCACCACCAAAGTGTCAGGGCGTTGTTCCATCCCCGTGAAATGTAAAAGTTCCAGGATAAAAAGGGGACAGTAAAAAAAGGGTATAACCCACTGTCTTCATGACAGAGAACCTAAAGCTCTTTTCTATTCAAGTCCCCAATCACTATCTACAACCCACACTGAAACCCCTGTCCAAAACCCCCCCCATGACATCCTAAAGAAGCCAGTAACCCATGGGAACCTCTGTTCAAGGTATCAGAGAAAAGCCATGGGAACCACCTGGCCGACCATCCAATGTTTCATTAGTTCAAAAGTGACATGCACATTTTATATTGATAGAAGGTTGCTATATATTATATTTATGGAGGATTGCTTATCGATCACTCAACTAAAAAAGTTGGGGGAATGTTTTATATTGATAGAAGGTTGTTATATATTATATTTGTGGAGGATTGCTTATGTTGATAATTTAATTAAAAAGTGCTCAAACCATTGAAGCATTTAAAAGAGTTGTTTTTCCTAATATAAAATGAAAAATGTATTTTCTTTTAAAAAATTAAGGAGCAGTCTATCTATTTTACGTTTTGAATTTTCGAGTAGTTTTTGTCAAAATAAAGTAATTTGTTTTTGGTAAAATCCAAATTTTGAAGTGTTCAAATTGTTTTTTTGAATGCATAAATAGATTCAACACCCTCAAAAACATATGTGGCACTCACATTATGCAATTCCTGCAAGTGATATCAATGATTTTAAGGATTTTTCAAGATTTCCAATCGTATTTTGAACAAAACTTACCATAAAATATAACCATAAATAGTTGAAAACGTAGAATATTTAGACTACTGGAAAAATTAATACTAATAATTATAATTAATTCTTGAAAATTTATAATCAATACTAATAATTATAATTAATTCTTGAAAATTTATAATCAATACTAATTATTATAATTAATAATAATAATAATAATCAATTAATTTATTGTGTTTGTTGCAAATATTTATATATACCAGTGACCTAATCATTGAAATTATCAAAGGAAAATATTGGACATCAAATATCTAAACCCTATTTTTGTTTATATGCTCATTAATTGGTTGAGCCAAACATTGATTGATTTTTGTCCATTAAGATATACCTTGTGAATTAGCAAATCCTATTCATTTAAATTCACAAAATAACAATATTAACCCACCATATTATACATATGTATTAGAAAACTCAGTAAGAGTACAATGAATATAGCTTGACAAAATTGCACTCCTAATTCTACTTGATCCCCCAAATTTACTTCACTACTTACATGACAACATCCTCTTCTTGACATGGTGCAATAATTGCAAGAGGTACGGTTTCAAAAACATTTCCCCCCTTGGTGGATATGGAATAACAAACCATTAATTTTCGCCAAAGGCATTATGATGGAAGAAAACCTACTTACAATGTTTCATAAGCATAAATGGTTCGGCCTAAAATGCTTACATTTCTCTATGTATGTAATAGAATATAAATTACTATCTAGACCATATCTAACATATATCCTTCTATCAAAACTATCAAACCATTTACATTTAAAAATCAGGCATTTAAAGGACCTATAGTCCAACTCAATTATATCTTCAATGGTGCCAACATAATCAAGTTGCCCCCCTATCAGGTTTGTATCCCTTGAACTTGCACAACTTATTTGATCAAATGAAACAAACACTCCACAACCGCATGTTTGTTTGTCATGATCCACACTCTCCACTCTAGAATAATGACCATATGCCCATGTTGTATGATACATTCGTACTTGTATGTATAAAAAAAATTGCATATCAATATCAATAATTAGAATTAAACTTGTAACAATATATGAATATAAGTAAAATTTATGCAGTTAATCTCATGATCAATCCAATATCACATACCCTCTATTCATATCTAATTCGTATGTGCATTGTATCTAGTTCACCCTCCTCATTGGCTAATCCCAATTTTCAAATTTGCTCCTTCACCCATGTGTTTGCACGCTCTACAAACCATTGATCATTTAATTATGTAGGGAGTGGAACACATATTGGATTTGATCTTCTAAACAATTGCATATTTTCATGTTGTTTTTTATGCATCTCATCGTACAATACCCCCCATTTCATAGTAGCCTCCATACTGAACAAAATGAATTTATTCATTTTATCCCATTCATTTTCATTTACAATGTTAGTGTGCACTTAATATTATAATTTTTTACAAGGAAAACAATTATTCCTTAAATAACACAATTGTAACCATGTATATGTGAAATAAGTATATCACCTCTCATAACATATGTTTCTCCAATTCTTTCAAAATTAACCCCTTTTAATTGTTTTTTATCACATTCACCATCCCATTTGAATGGAGCATCTATATACATTTGTATCAAGAACTCAAACATAAAAACGAAGATCTATTAACAATGTACCCTTCCACCATGCACCCTTTAGGATGTGCTTGGTGTCTTACAAACACCTAAGTGTTTTCATGTACCTCTCTAAGAAGAACATCCATCTGCAACTCACCACACTTGCTAATTGAATATCTTCAACCAAATGTTCCAATAGATGGATCTGGGTAACCATAAAACTAATAGGAAACTCTTCTTAAAAATACAAACAATTTCCAGTATTTCATCATTCCATCCAGAAATGCTCATGAAATCTATCTCTTTGGATGTGATCTACTTAAAGTTAAGACTACCCTAGTTAATTAGTATTTAGTAATTTCATATTAAAAATTGACACAATACTAATAATATTTTGGCATATATACTGAATTAAGATAAATTTACAGTCTCGGTTGAGAATATGAGAAAACAATCTTACAAATTCAAATAATCATTTGATTAAGTGATCTAAATCTTGTGTGAGACTAGCCATCCACATACAACTATTAAATAGATATGTTGAAGATTTGCATCCTCAAATTAATTAGAATATGTTCATAATATTACAATGGGTGCTCAATTAATAATTATAGACCAATTTATACCAAAACCATGTTAGTAATATGTACCTTTAACAAATTATGGTGATCATGTGCATTGAGACCCATTAATTTTTTTCCAAGAAAAAAAATGCATTTTATATTCAAAGTAGAATACCAAACGCATTCTTTAGGTGCAATAACACATATTATAGCATATCCAAGGGAAACTAGGATCCTCCTGGTGAACTTTTTTTTTTATAACACAAACGGGTAAGCTTTTTATATATTAAAAACAAAGCATAGGGTTACAGCGTAGAACCAGAACATCCTTCAAAAAGAGAAGCATCCCCGATTTTACAATCATCTTGATCTAGTAGGACTGAAACTCAAGAAACGTGCAGAAGAGAGGCTTCCAATACTGTCTATGCTTTTAGAAAAAAGAAAAATTCCATGTCTACCCTAGTTCCAGGAGTTACAAAACAGAGAGCTTAAAAGACTATATCAAGTAATACTAAAGACTGTTTAAAACATGAAAAGATAGTGACTGAGAGGACCGAACTGAGAGTTCAGGGCTCTTTATCCTTACTTCCACCATGTCCAAATAGAACCAGAGTTTCCTGGTGCAGCTCCTTTACCTCTAGATTAAGGCAGTCGAGCTTATCTTCAATGATCTTTGCTATGTCGCATATTGACTTGATCTGGTTATCCTGATTGCATTGAGAGCCTTTTTCCAAAACCGCAACTGATCTAGTAGCTTTTTCCTTCAGTTTTTTTGAGGTTATCATCCCTCTCTTGGCGTACTGGTTGTTTAATATGACTAGGGTGTTTCCAAGTTTGACTATCATTCTTGTTCTCATTCCACAACGGGTGTAATTGGCCATGTCTACCTCTATCTGAATTGATGATCGGCTCGCTTGAGACCTGAGCCACATTCTCCATAGTTCTGGGGCACGAACCGCAAAGGCAAACACATTCAAAGTCCACAACCTGAGCGTCTTGTGAGTCAAGCCATGAAGGATGGCATTCTCTATAATCTAGGCACACAAAATCTGGACGGTAAGTGGTTCGCTTGCGAGAGTTGTAGGGATCAGACATATTCTTTGCAAGCAGTAGCTGGAGGAACAAGCAGCAGTTGGTAATACTCCAACCTTCACCACCAGCATCGACATATAACTCAATTCCTCGAGATTTGTACATCATCATCACATGCCTGAGAAGGCCATGTGCTCCACGCGAGTGATCTTCCCGACGATCGAGAACCCCATAGGTCGGGGGTTTAAGAACCATATGTAACAACATTTTAATTAAAACAATGACTCCAAACTTTGTAATGAATCTCCATGTTGCTAATCATAACTCCAGCTTCCAGCTTAGTTCCGTTATTTGCCTGGGTATCAGCTTCGAGATTGTTTGCTCTCAAGATATGTAGGAGGGAGATAGTATTAAATTCGCTAGCAAGGCACTTCAACAGGATGTGAACTTTAGAGATCGGGTTCTTTTTGTTCTGGATCAGGTCTCTAGCCTCCCTAATGACCAGCATGGAGTCTCAACATGCCACTAATTTGGTGATGCCTTCATCCCTAGCGAGTTCAAGACCTTTGATAAGAGCGAGCCATTCGGCATTGTTGTTGGTGCTTCTTCCAAGACCCCATGCATAATCAACCTTTTCAATTCTGTCAGAGTTGTAAAGAAGTCCGCCCGCACCTGCCAACCCAGGATTTCCTTTCGATGCACCGTCGAAAAAGAGAGTGCTGCAGCCTACATTTTTTTTCCAATCATGAAATTCTTCAGCACTCAGCCTAATGTGCCAGTTCTGAGTTGTGGGTCTCTTTAAAGGAGAGACGCGCGAGAGTGAAGGATTAGGAAATAAGAAATCCGAGACCCAAACTTTTTCTTCCGTTTCCAAAGGTTCCTTGCTCATTTTCGCCATGCCTTATACTGATAGGGCTTCAATCCATAAAGCTTTGGCAGAGGCAATAACTCGAGCAGGAGAGGAGGTGGTTCCTTAAAAGATTTCTATGTTTCTTGAGGTCCACAGCTTCCAGCAGATGAACTTTGGAAGGGCAACCCAGGCTCTCTTGAAAGTCGGTTTGTTATAAAATGAACCCCAGTAATAGTCCTTCCAACAAGCAAACAAGTCGTTCCAGTTCGTGGGCAGAATCACGTCCTAGTTCAGATCAATATAGGCCTGGTGCCATACTTCCTTAGCAAATTTGCACTCCAAAAACAAGTGCTCCACGGTTTCTTCTGAGTTTTTGCACATGATGCATCTTGCCGACCCCTCAATACCTATTTTTTTAAGATTATCCGCAGTAAGGAGTTTTTGGTGTGCCAGTAGCCATGTGAAGCCGTTAATTTTTGGAAGACTATCCTTGTTCCAGACATGGGTCCACTTTTTATCCTTTAATCTACTGTTGTTATCTATAATCTTATAGCCTTCTTTAATGATGTAGGCACCTGTGTGACTCCAACCCCTTCTATCCTTCAAACGCCGATGTACTGGACCAACACCATGTAAAAGATCAAGGAGGATATTGAATTCCAGCTGCAAGTGTATCGAGATTTCCAAATTTTTCCAGCCCAGCCATCTATCATTATTGGCCCATTCAAAGAGGTTAAACAGAGTTATGATATTATTACTGTCCAACCACACTTTTAACTCGGATAATTGCTGGGAATAGTTGACTGGTGATCTCAGGTCCGGCCTTATCCAGTCTTCCCAAATCTTGATCTTTTTCCCATTATCGGGAATCCATAAAAGGTGGTTTTGCATAATGGGTGTTGCCTTCTTACAAAGATTCCAAATTGGAGTGCCAGTCTTGGTTTGGTCGATGTGTTCAACACAGTGTTTTCTGCTTCTGTTAATATATTTTTTATAAATAATTTCCTTCCACCAGGCTTGCTCGCCTGTAACTAATCTCCAAAGGATTTTGGCCCCTAACGCAAGGTTCATAAGCTCTGGGTCTTTGATACCAGCACCTCCAGCAGCTTTCAACCTGCAAACTTTTTCCCAGCTTATCAAATGAAATTTCTTTGTCCCATTCATCTTTCCTCCCTACCAGAGGAATCTTCTGAGATCTTTCGTTATCTTTTGAATTACGCTTTTGGGAGATAACGAGATTGAGCTGATGTATATGGGATATGCAGAGAGGACATAATTGATCAAGACTATTTTCCCGTCCAGACTGAGCCATCTAAAACCCCAGGATGTAATTTTATTTTTGATTTTTTCCACTAAATCTTGCCAATCTGCAGCCTTCTTGTTTCCTTTGAAAATCGGGATTCCAAGGTAGTTAAAGGAGGTCCAAGGGTGTTTCCCCTAAAAATTGAGAATTCTGGAAATTCTAATCAGCGTTTCTTTTGTACAGTTCCACCCATAGACTTTTGATTTTGAGGAATTCACCTTCCCTCCTGAAGCTTTGAGAAAAGTGGAAAGGACCCCTTGAAATCTTCTGGCTATGATGGTTGAAGCTCCACCCAATAAAATTGTATCGTCAACGAATTGAGCATGGTTTACTGTTCTAATGCCTCGAGCTATCCTAAGTCCTTTTAGTTCGCGTTGTTCCTGAAGGAGGGTCAGCTTTCTACTCAAAGTTTCAGCCATGAGGAGATATAGGAAGGGGGACAATGGGCACCCTTGTCTTAAACCTCTAGTGGCTTGGAAGAAGGAAGTAGGCCTGCCATTGACAAGCGGGGAAATCCAAGGTTTGCCAATGCAAGCATTGATCCACCTCACAAATCTGCTTGAGAAGCCAAATTTATTCATGATATCAAACAAAAATCGATGATTGACTCTGTCAAAAGCATTTTCCATGTCTGGCTTGATAGCCATGCCCTGTTGATTTCTTTCCATGCTGGAGTGAATGGCCTCCTGAACTATGACTATGTTATCGAGAATTTGTTGACCAACTATGAATCCACCTTAGGATTCAGAGATGAGCTTGCCCATGATTTTTTTCATTCTAGTTGCAATAATCTTCATCAGGATCTTGTAAGAGGTGTTGCACAATTACATGGGTTTGAATCTATCAATAGAACTAGCATTGTTATCTTTAGGAATGAGAGCCAGAAAGGAGGAGTTGGTGGCTCCCACGATTTTATCTTTCTTCCTGGTCCAATTGGGCATTTTTTTTAAGTCCTCTTTGATGATATCCTAGGAAAATCTGTAGAAATCGATTGTGAAGCCGTCGGACCCAGGGGCTTTATCGATATGTAGGGACCAAACTGCATCTCTGATTTCAATTTCATAGATAGGTTTTTCAAGCTCATAATTGTCAAGATCAGAGATGATAG
The DNA here is from genome assembly GCA_027924585.1 of Larix kaempferi. NCBI lineage: Eukaryota > Viridiplantae > Streptophyta > Pinopsida > Pinales > Pinaceae > Larix > Larix kaempferi. The sequence goes on along the minus strand of BSBM01000769.1, from coordinate 8,391,032 downwards.
CAGGGATACCAGCAATCATATCAACCTGAGCAGACGGTTTAGTCTCATTGAGATCAGTGTATAAGGCCTGGAAATGTTGTAGCACATGATTTTTGACATCATCCTGACCTATAATTCGAAGTCCGTTGCTATCTTTCAGTTCTTTGATTGAGTTGTGGCTGAGGCGAGATTTGGTTTGTTTATGGAAATATTCAGTGTTGTTGTCCCCCCCTTTGAGCCAAGTCTGTCTTGACTTTATTCGCCAATATTCCTCCTCTTGCCTGGCTGCACTGAGTAACCTGATATTAAGATCTTTCTCCCGTGCAAGGATGGGGATAGGTATGTCACTCTTTTCCATAGTAAGCTGTAGGGACGCTAGATCGATTTGAAGCTTATGTTTGACGGAGCCGGGAGAATGGGGCTTAGAATTTGCCCAAGATTTTAGAACAGTACGCACCGCCTGTAGCTTGCACTCCCAAATATAGCTTGGAGAACCTTGTAGAGGGGAATTCCAATTATTAGAAACTAAGTTAAAAAGATCACCATCATGCAGCCATAAAGGGTTGAAGCGGAATGGAATGGGCCCTAGGTTGTCGGGTGCTGTAATTGACAGAGAAATAGGCTTGTGATCCAAAGTTGCTGAAGGGAGAATGCGGACTGCTAGCAAAAGATTTCTGAGTAGAAAGGTGGAGCTGACCAGGAACCTATCCAATCTAGTTGCAATGTGTTCACTTCCAATTCTTCTATTGCTCTAGGTGAACAAACCATTGTTCATTTTTACATCCATTAAATCCAACTCGGCCATTAAGTCCTCCATTTTTTCTCCAAATGGGTCTCTGACCCTAGATCCGCCGCGCTTCTCCTGCTGATTTCTTGTTGTATTAAAATCCCCTGCAAGAATTGTATCCTTGCCCCGGAGATCATTTTTAAGATTTTTCAAATCTTCCCAAAACATAATTTTATCCCTATAGTGAGTGGGTCCATATATATTACAAACATAAATAGAATGCTGGTTTTTGTTTTCTTGGATCTCCAGAAGAAGCCAATTCTGGATTTCTTTGAAGGATTTAATTTGAAAATTGTTGCTAAGAAAAATAGCTATACCTCCTGATGCTCCATTTGAGCTGTGTGCTTTACCATGGCTTTCCTTCCAGAAATGACGTGAGAGCGCCAGGACTTCCTCGTCATGCATCTTTGTCTCTTGAAGAAATAAGAGATCGGGTTTTTCGGTTTTAATCAAGACTTTCAGTGATTCAATTTTGTTAACGCCACCCAGACCCCTGCAGTTCCAGCAGATGAGTTTCATCACTTCTTCGAGGCTTGTGACCCTGCCTGAGGTCTTCCATCTGGTTTGGCTGCTGCCTGAATTTTATTTGTTTGGAGAAACCTTGTGTCTTCAAGGCTCCTTTGCCTTCCTAATTCCAATTCTCGTTCTGTCTCCTGCTCTCGAATGAATCCCTGCGATCTTTTGCCTTTTGGAGTGGGATTTGCAAGGGTGTCCATTGGATCCAAAGTTTCATGAGAGGATGAAGATTCCGGAGAGAAAACCCGAGTCACAGTTTTATTCTTTTTAACTCTGTCCGCCCATGATCCTCCAGGAGTGGTCGATCCTTCTATAGTCATATCAGGAGTGGGCAATCCTTCTGCATTCTTCTTAGCAGTTGCTTTAGGAGGGGATGTGGGAGAAGAAATAGGGATAGATGCGGCAGCTGTCTCTTGTTCTATACTTGCCTCCACCTCGGCCACTTGATCTAGATTTTCGACCATCGAGGAGGGAATTTCCCCTTCTTCTAATGCCAGCGATTGAAAAGGATTGACCACAGCATTCCCGATTTGTCCCTTATCTTTATTTTTCTCTTGATTCGATCCAGATGCAGTAGGATGTAAATGAGCTGTCTTCCTTCCTTTCTTAGTTTGTTTCCAGCCTTCCTCTTGGCTTAACTCTTGAGATTCGGGGACGGTTTTAGGGCAATTTTTGACAAAGTGGCCATACTCATGGCATTTTTTGCATTTGAATGGTAACTGCTCATAATCGACCTTCTGCATGTGTTCCCATCCCTCCATTTGCAGGTTGACCACTTTTGGTAGACCTTTCTCCAGATCTACCTCCACACAAATTTGGGTGCAGGAGAACAACGATCCTTTTGGCTCAGATTTGTCAATGAATGTGCCAAGGCCATTTCCGATAGCCTGAAGTGTTTCGTCATTCCAATAGTAAAGCGAAAGGTGGGGAAGACGGACCCAGACTGGGACTGCTGAGGGAACATCTTTTTTCGGGTCAAAGGATAGGTTCCAACGATTTAAATAAAGACCACGAGTGCCCAGAAAATAAGGTCCACTTCTGAAGATTAGATCTCGGTCGATTTTATGTTCAAAAATAAATGTGAAAAAGCCCTTTCCACAAAAGCAGTGTTGCAATCCCCCGAAAATCAATGGCATCCAGTTTTTGTTTATCCAAGCATCCATGGTTTTGGGAGAGGGTCAGATCCCAGTGAACTGCCCAATTAAACCTTTCTTACTCAGATCTATGGCTTTTAAGCGAGAAGTTGTCGATGTGATCTGGATCCATGGTGCAGACGTCCGTTTGATGAAAGCATCTGAAGTTGGAGGGGCCACCGATTGAGCAGGGGAGGAAGCTACCAGTGCCCTGAAGGCTTCATCCAATCTGCGGCGTTTCTCTCCAGGCGTAAGATCCGTTTGGGGATCCATCAGGAAAGGTCCAACGGCCAGAAGCCAAAGCGTAGGAGGCGCAGAGAGCCAAGCTGCGAGGAGGCCGAGCGGCTCAGATCCACTTTTTACTCACCATTAATTCCAGTCGAAAATCAAATCTCTTCTCTGTGTGCTCTCTAAACCTCGACACTCTCTTACCATATATTTTTGCCCTCCTCCTCGTGAACTTGATATAGCAACAAAAATCTAAAAAAATAAACTCCCTCGGGAGGATATACCAAAAATGAGTAACCTTCCATATTTGTTGTCCATTAAGATACAAAAGTGATCTATACAAAGTGATAAATAAACTCTTTGAAGCAATACTAGAGACATCACTAAAACATTGATACACATTATAGAGACATTTGAGTCATAGTGGCGATTCCTTCCTTTACTTCTTCCAACAACAAAATTGTGTTCAATTGCAGGCCCTGCTTGGATATCGAGTATGTGGCCTCATTTACCTCCTGGTAAATATGAGTAAATGAATTAAAATAAAAAGTGTTGCAAAATAACCTTTAGCCATTATGCTAAGGACTAGAGATTGACGTTATGTATTTGTTGATCAGTTGGCATCCATTTGATCACCAAAGTTGAATCACCAAATACTTGTAACTTTTTACATCCTTCTGTAAGAGTGATCTTCAATAGAGCATGGATAATCATCATTTCAACATAGTTATTAGATCCTAAACTCATACCCACTTTGAATATATAGTAATGCAAATCAATAATAGAAAGAATTCCATTGATGCCACACACATAAATTGGTCCTTGATAGGAATCATCAAAGAAAGACTAGGGGATCATTTTATCAAGAATTGGAGGAATGTTCCGACATTCTGATTGTTTCATTTCTTCCTTTCTTAGAATATGATGAATCACTAAAACTTGAGCAGCGGTGTGAGTTGAGGGGATGAATTTCTTCTCAAAACGCAAAGCATTTTGAGTGATCCATATTCTCCATTGAGCTAAAATCACGATGGCTCTAAAGATTTTCAAATCTGGACAACTAAACCATAAACTATAACATTGTTATAGGGAGTCTCCCACCCACAAATCTTGGTGAATGTTGAGATATTAACAAATGATGCTCCATATTTGCATAGTGTAAGCACACCAAATACACAAATGGATGTTAGTTTCCTTTGAGTATTTACAAGTTACACACATGTTGGGAACCTAAACTTGTTATTGTTGCATTATATCCTAAGTTAATAATATTTTATGCAACACCAAACACATGTTAGTGATCACTTTTTGGGTGCTTTTACCTTCCAAAGTTTGGCCCACCACCATTTTTTTTTTATCTTGAGTGTCTGAGCCCCTAATTGCACTATATCCAAGCTTGGCATTGTGAACACCTTTAACTCTATTAATAGACCAGCCCAAAGCATCTAGTTCCTCTTTGATACAAATATGACATTTTCTAAGCTCGTCCACGAAATGGGACCATGCTTTCCTAAAGTTCCCAAGAATCTTGACATAATCAACAAAAAGCCAACCCTATTGCCAAATATCAATATTATCTCTATCACCAACCTCAACCAAATAAAAATATCCCCAATTATGAAGGACATGGATTACCTCCTCGGGAAGAAAAATCCCAATATGGCATCAAAACCTAAAAGCACACTATGCCCATTTCCTATCCTCCAATATAGACACCTTCCAATGATAAAAAAACAGTGACTACGAATTTCCAATGGTTGGAGATTAATTTTATACTTTCATGATTAGAGTGTATCTAATCTAGCAAGGAGTCAGGGGTCATATATTTCTTCATAACAAGATGTTTCCACAAATCTATCTTTGGCATGAAATTCCAGACAATTTTGGCAACTAGGGATAACGCAAAAAATGTTTATATGTTCAAGTCCCCATCCAACATATTTCTTTGTTTAAGTCATCATCTTCCAACTAACCATGTGGTATCCTCCCTAATATGAACCCCCTTTCCACACAAACTTGAAACACAATTTTTGAATGCGCTCTTGAACCCATTTGGGGATGGACACTAGAGAATGCCAATAAAACAGTATCACTTTCAGAGCTGATTTCACTAATTTCAACCTACCCACTTGGGATATCCATCTATTGCACCAAAAACCAATACTCTTCTCGACCTTCCCTATCAACCATGCCTATTCCTTGTTTATATATGTATTTGGATTCAAGTTATATCCCAAACATTTAAAACCATCATCCAAATTCCAAATCAAGAAAGTGGAGCTCTCTCAAACCATGTTGTAAATAGTCACTCAATTCATTGAAGCTGAGAAATGATTCCTTATGTTTATTTCCATCCTTGTAGAAATGTAATAGACTTGCAAAGTGTCAACTAAATTGTGGCATTCAAACAAATATCCATTGGAGAAAAGTAGTACATCGTCAACAAACAATAGGTGGGTAATATATTCATCCTGTCCCACGTTAATCCATTTGGTAACATTTTCTCTCTTAGAATATATAATAGAGAAACTTAGGCCTTCAACTACCATCAAGAGTAGGCAGGGAAAGAGTGGAAAACCTTGCCTCAATCCCCTAGCTTCATGAATTTGTCTTCCCTTCAAAAACCCATATTGTCCAGGACAAATAATGGTGGAAAGAATCATTTTTAATCTCATTGCCACGATCTTCTAAATAATCTTACAAATATAATTACACAAGGAGATTGGCTTGAATTCCTCGCAGGATGATGGCTTGTTCACTTTAGAGGTCAATACTATGAATGTGGTGTTGCAATATCTCAAGACTTTCCCTGTACATCAAACTTCCTTCACCAACCTTGTAATGTCCCTTGTTAGGAATTTTATTAAAATTGCAATTTTCCACTTTTTTCCTTGGTTCGACCTTGGACTAGTTTCGATCTCTAGGTCCCAAATTTGCCCCAAATGATCCCAAATATTCTGAGAAGGTATATCAATGATATTAGAACATAAATATGTGTTTCAGGGATGCCTTTGTACCTTTAAAACACTTCTGCAAATACTCTTTCAATTCTGGTCAATGTAGGTAACTTTACTAGTGATTTCCCTTTGACTAGTATTGGTCTCTAGGTCTCAAATTGACTCCAAATGCCTTCAAATATTCAAGGAAGGTTTATGAATGATATTAGGAATTGAATATTATGTTCAGGGATAACATATGGCCACCGAAAGACCTCTGCAAACTCTCTTAAGATTCTGGACCAAGTATGCAATTTTACTAGTAATTTGGGGTTCAAATCCCCTTGAGGTAAGTACTGAAAATGGCTTCCCAAATGCCTCCAAACCCACCCAAATTTATGAACAGAGGTATGTAATGTGTTAAGTATGTTATTAAGGTCTCATATGCACCATTAATGGTTTATTACAACTGTTCTCACCCTCTCCCATTCAACTGCAAAAATCCCCAATTCGACCCTTGGGGAAATGGCACTATTTCACCTCCCAATACAACTAAACTGAGTAAAAATGCTTCAAATGCTCAAGTACAGTACATGAAACTTGTAGAAGACATCTATGGAAGTATATTGATCACAAATATATCATAGAATCATCCATTCATTCGAAATCATCATCAATACATTGGTTCACAACAAGGTAGTGGGGAAATGACATTGTTCTTCCATTAAAAATGAGATTTATACATTTCTACTTGGAATTTCGACCTAAAACTTTCTGGAGATGAAGAAAAGAGTATTTACTTCATATTACAAAAGAAATGGGGCATTAAAATCTCCCCCAAAGAGTACAATAGCTCACCAAAAACGCCCTCCCTCAAGGATCAAGAATATGCCATCAAAACTGGAAATGGTTGAAGGAGCGAGCTGCAATAGAAGAAACCATGAGCTTTCCTATAGCTTACACCTGAAAATAAAGACTCCATTAAAGCTCCAAATGAAAGGTCTGAATGGCCGTTCCAATTGCCAACTTGGATGGGAATCTTTCACCCTCGAAATTGGCTAAGGCAAGAAACTAGTCATCCACTAGCTCTCCCTCTTCACAAATGCAATTGCAAATTCTACAAATGATCAAAAGCTGGTTTCCTTCTTTTTTATTGACATTTATAAAGTTCTAATGTCCTCCATGGGTCGAATTCCTTCCAAGAGACTCATGCCAACTCAAGTTGGGAAGAGATTCCAAAGAACGCCACTTGTACAACAATTCCTAGTCTCCCACTTCCACCAAATCACATGTGGAAGCATCTTAGCTGCCCTAACACCCTTGAGCGCCCTATTGGAGTCTATTTTTAGCCCTGACATGTCATATATGTCATATGTCAGCATTCAGGTCTGATTTGTGTCATAGGTGTCATAGCATCTTCATCATTGTTGTCATAGAGCTAGGGAATCTAGCCCAAGTGTCTCACTAGCTCCAAATTGCCTCTTCCTCTTCCATGGGAGTTACTCTTCCTCTATATTTCGACCTTGAATGATTCATGCCATGAATAATACCTTTTGGACTCCCCCAAGTATGTTACCATTCACCTTGAATTCGAATTGGTGAGAGAATGATGCCAAGTGTAGTGGGGAATCTAGCCATATGTGGGTCCCACTTCCTCCATGTGTCTTCATGATGAAATGCCACTTTGATTTTCACTTGTATATATTTATTTATATCCTTTATTAAATATTTATGCCATTCTAATGTTCAAACATCATTTATTATCCCCATTATTCCAAATCCCAAAGCTTCCACCCCAAACCTAGGAAACTAGTAATTTTCCTCCTTGGCAATTATTTGACCTTTAGCATCAATTTGACAAACTCTAATGAATAGGGCCAATGTGATTAGGCCATTGTGACCCAATACCAAATTTGGGACATGACAAATCCTCCCTTCCCAATATTGCTTGTCCTCAAGCAATTTTAAACGTGGGTGTTGAAGAACCTGCTTTCTGTATAATTCTTTGAAGTTGCCATTGAATTGCCCAACCTTGAGTCTTTGAGTTTCCATGAAGATTTTAGAGAGGAACCACCATGCTTGATGCTGCACTACTCTGATTAAAATCACTTTATTAAGTGGGGAATCCATCTCCCATACTGCTTGCTTCCCCAAAAAAAATGAAACCAATGAGACAAAAATTATTCCAGGGTCCCATTGCTTGTATTGCACCCCAACAATTAAGAGTGCTCTCCAACCTACACCATTAGATAAGAGGATTCCTGGATCCCATTTTCTTGTATGCATTCTTCCAAACATCATGAGTACCAAATATATATCATCAAAGTACATAACAACATAATGAAAATGTACATCAAGGATATGCTTCATCAAAGAGTCATGAAAGTGCTTATACCTCCAAGCAAGTAGACCACCATTTTCCAAGTGCATACAAGCTTCACGTGACCAATCAAATCTGCTCCAATGACATAGGTGAGGATCCCATGTCCTATAATCCTGCTCCAAAAGGATGTGATATGCATCAAAATATTCAACCATGTATTCTTTCATCCAAGAAGTGAATGAAGAATCTCCACTAAAATCTGAACCAAATAATGAGCAGAAAAAACAAGGAGACTTCAAATGACTCAAAGAAGTCTCACCCATACATCCATGAATGTGAGAATCATAAAGATGTAACAAAGTATGTGGCTGCCAACAAAAATGTTCTCCCATCATAAATCTATTCATCCAAGTGTTGGATGAAGTTCCTCTAACATCAAATGAACCCAGTGTTGAGCAAGAAAAACCATGAGTATTCAAGTGACTCAAATCCATATCATAGGTGCATCCATGTAGATGTGAATCATCATAAAGTGACAAATTATGCTGCTGCAAATGTGAATAAAAATGTGCTCCAACCATGTCATCATAAAAGTTAAATCTAGGAGTTCCATACTCCTCATTTGGCACCATCAAAAAGAAACCTTTCACCCATACTTCATTGAGACTAATACTGCAAAACATGGAATTGTAGGATGTAGGAGAATGTACTAACTCACCCAAATGATCAAAACGTTCAGGAGTTTCATCATGGGAAGGATCCATGTGGGTAGTATCATGCAGCTCCTTCAAAAGTGTGAACTCTTTGTCATAGTTTGGTTCCAATGTAGAGGAATCATGCTCTTCTTTAAAAATTGCATAACCTTCATCAAGAGGCAATTCAAATTCCTCTTCCACCACATCAAGTGTTTGGATCTCTTCAAGTTCATCTTCAAACACATCAAGAACATTCAAATTTTCACATTTCTCATGATCCACCATGTCATGAGAATCCTCCAAACAATCTACCATTTGACAATCTGAAACATAGGAGGAAAAACAAGTATCTTGCAACTTTTCAAGAAGTTGCTCATTTTGAATTGTGAGCTTATGAATATCCTCATTATTCTTCAAGTATGCATCATGTAACAATTCATTAAGCTCAAAAAAATGGTTTCTATCAAAAAGCAAAGACATGAAATTACTTTTGATGTGGCACATTGCTCTTTGAATCTTCTCCATGTCTTCAAGGAAGGATGTTTCCTCCAATGAAGTAGCTCTCCAACAAGAATTTGACACCAATGCTTGAGTGTCATGGAGAATGCTGAGGGATTCTTGGATCTTCTTTTCATTCATCTTTAAGGACCCTTCAAGAAAATGAGGCTCTTGCAAATGAACCTCCTCATCTTCTTCAATTTTGCTTGGACCAACTTCATGAAGCTCAAGTGGTGATGGGGAAGTTGATCTTGGTTCTTCTTCAACTGCTACAAGGTCTTCATTATCATGCTTAATGAAACTTGTACTTGTAGAAACACTTTCAAAAGTGATCTCTATGTCACCAACATAGAGGTGTGACCACCCATCAGTAGGTACTCCTTCATAGTTTAAGCATCCATCAGTAGATGCTCTTTGGTTCATGTCTAAGCTAGAAGGTGTCTCGAAATGATCTTCCATATTTTCAATAGAATCTTCTTCATGCTCTTGTGATGTCTCTTCCTTTTGCTCCTTAAAGCAAGCTGATGCATTTTGCCCCTTGTTTTCCTTAGGATCAATATATTTGGAATCTCTTCTTGAATAAATCTCAAAAGCTCTCCTCAAGGAGGACATCATTTCATGCACACATATATGATACTCGCTCCAAGGATTTTTACAAGAAGGGCATAAACCTTTCTTCACTAACTCCACATCTTCATTTTTGGGCCTATTTTCAAAAACATGTTCAGCATAGTACTCAAAATACATGGCATTTTGTGTATTTTTGCTAAAAGCAAGATATTCTTGATATTTTTGATATTGTTGGGGCAAAGTTTTATATTTTGCTCTCCATCTTTGGAACTCACCCATAGAATTATCCTTGGTTGGTGTGACACACTCATATTCATCAGATTTAAAGTCATAAGAATAATCTTCATTTCTCTTGAAATTGTAAGAAGTGTTGCATGATGGCACCTCTTCCTCATACCATTCACATTCTGCTTCATATTGCTCATAAGCATCTGCATATTCCTCATAAGAATTGTACTCATAGGATTCATCATAATAGTAAGACATGGCTGCCAATTATTCTTGAATGTATGTACCTAATACACAGGTGCAAGGACCATGCTCTGATACCACTGTAATGTCCCTTGTTAGGAATTTTATTAAAATTGCAATTTTCCACTTTTTTCCTTGGTTCGACCTTGGACTAGTTTCGATCTCTAGGTCCCAAATTTGCCCCAAATGATCCCAAATCTTCTGAGAATGTATATTAATGATATTAGAACATAAATATGTGTTTCAGGGATGCCTTTGTACCTTTAAAACACTTCTGCAAATACTCTTTCAATTTTGGTCAATGTAGGTAACTTTACTGGTGATTTCCCTTTGACTAGTATTGGTCTCTAGGTCTCAAATTGACTCCAAATGCCTTCAAATCTTCAAGGAAGGTTTATGAATGATATTATGAATTGAATATGATGTTCAGGGATAACATATGGCCACCAAAAGACCTCTGCAAACTCTCTTAAGATTCTGGACCAAGTATGCAATTTTACTAGTAATTTGGGGTTCAAATCCCCTTGAGGTAAGTACTGAAAATGGCTTCCCAAATGCCTCCAAACCCACTCAAATTTATGAAAAGAGGTATGTAATGTGTTAAGTATGTTATTAAGGTCTCATATGCACCATTAATGGTTTATTACAACTGTTCTCACCCTCTCCCATTCAACTGCAAAAATCCCCAATTCGACCCTTGGGGAAATGGCACTATTTCACCTCCCAATACAACTAAACTGAGTAAAAATGCTTCAAATGCTCAAGTACAGTACATGAAACTTGTAGAAGACATCCATGGAAGTATATTGATCACAAATATATCAGAGAATCATCCATTCATTCGAAATCATCATCAATACATTGGTTCACAACAAGGTAGTGGGGAAATGACATTGTTCTTCCATTAAAAATGAGATTTATACATTTCTACTTGGAATTTCGACCTGAAACTTTCTGGAGATGAAGAACAGAGTATTTACTTCATATTAAAAAAGAAATGGGGCATTACAAGCTCCCCCAAAGAGTACAATAGCTCACCAAAAACGCCCTCCCTCAAGGATCAAGAATATGCCATCAAAACTGGAAATGGTTGAAGGAGCGAGCTGCAATAGAAGAAACCATGAGCTTCCCTGTAGCTTACACCTGCAAATAAAGACTCCATTAAAGCTCCAAATGAAAGGTCTGAATGGCCTTTCCAATTGCCAACTTGGATGGGAATCTTTCACCCTCGAAATTGGCTAAGGCAAGAAACTAGTCATCCACTAGCTCTCCCTCTTCACAAATGCAATTGCTAATTCTAAAAATGATCAAAAGCTGGTTTCCATCTTTTTTATTGACATTTATAAAGTTCTAATGTCCTCCATGGGTTGAATTCCTTCCAAGAGACTCATGCCAACTCAAGTTGGGAAGAGATTCCAAAGAACGCCACTTGTACAACAATTCCTAGTCTCCCACTTCCACCAAATCACATGTGGAAGCATCTTAGCTGCCCTAACACCCTTGAGCGCCCTCTTGGAGTCTATTTTTAGCCCTGACATGTCATATATGTCATATGTCAGCATTCAGGTCTGATTTGTGTCATAGGTGTCATAGCATCTTCATCATTGTTGTCATAGAGCTAGGGAATCTAGCCCAAGTGTCTCACTAGCTCCAAATTGCCTCTTCCTCTTCCATGGGAGTTACTCTTCCTCTATATTTCAACCTTGAATGATTCATGCCATGAATAATACCTTTTGGACTCCCCCAAGTATGTTACCATTCACCTTGAATTCGAATTGGTGAGAGAATGATGCCAAGTGTAGTGGGGAATCTAGCCATATGTGGGTCCCACTTCCTCCATGTGTCTTCATGATGAAATGCCACTTTGATTTTGACTTGTATATATTTATTTAGATCCTTTATTAAATATTTATGCCATTCTAATGTTCAAACATCATTTATTATCCCCATTATTCCAAATCCCAAAGCTTCCACCCCAAACCTAGGAAACTAGTAATTTTCCTCCTTGGCAATTATTTGACCTTTAGCATCAATTTGACAAACTCTAATGAATAGGGACAATGTGATTAGGCCATTGTGACCCAATACCAAATTTGGGACATGACAAACCTCAAAAGGTCTTCTCCCAACATGTCATAAAATCCTTCAAAATACTTTGCAGTCCAACCATTTGGGCTTGGAATCTTATCCTTTTTGAAAGAAGAGAGAAATCTAAGTAACTAATCAAACTAATCTCTTAAGTCATGGTATTATTGTCCTCTTCCTACATAAGACCAAGAAAGTATAATGCCACCTTTATAATATCTGCAATATTTTCCCAAGGGGGCTCTTGATACAACTTTCCATAATGTCTTACCTTGAACTTAGCTAAGTCCTTAAAAGACTTTGCTTCTGAGCCATCCTCTTTCGACATTTCAAAAATAATGTTAATATTTCCAAAATTATCAAAGTACTTGTTGTTCTTGTCACCAACCTCCAACCAAATCAATCTACTTTTAATCCACAAATCAAGTTCCCTATCCTTAAGAATCTTGGGCTTCTATTGTTCCACAATTTTTAATTCCTTCATGACCAAGTCATTGAAAATCCCCATAGGGAGAATTTGGAGGATTCTCTTAATTTTTCCTTCCACATCCTTGATATACCTATATTTGTTTTTGTATCTCTCCCTAGCCTAGGTCACAACCTTTATTTTAACCCTTAGTGATGCAACAAACTATTCGTTTGGAGTATCACCAAAATATTTATTATATTTCCACCAAGTACTCTTGACTAGTTCTTGAAATTCTTCTTCTTGCAACCAAGTGGAGTTAAATTTGAATGAGATACTAGGCTTTGATTCATCTGATATAAATTGTAAAAAAATGGGACAGTGATCTAGTATTCTTCCTTCCTTAGTCCAAGATCTATAGCTTCCACCAACTTGAAGTAATACCTGTGAAACTAAGAACCTATCCAATATTTTGGATATTTCACCACCACCTACCATGTTATTCCACCATGTGGGTTTCACCAAGACAGGTTTGACATCCACAATTCTAGCCAATTTAATCTGATGAGAAAGGAAATATGCAAAACTATCCACACTAGCACTTTCCCCTAAACCTCTAACCTGTTTAGATCATCCATGATGATGAAATTCCCTTCCCCAATCTTATAATAACTAAAGAACTTTTACCACAAGGGTTGCTTGTCACCATAGGGCATGTACATATTGTACATAGTAAAAGTTTATCCCAAACTTTTAATATAAACTTCCATGCGCAACCTTGAAAAAATTGAAAATGAGTTTATCAAGATCATATTGGAATTCCACCCAAAAATAAGCCCCTCCTAGTGACCACAAGTGTCAACATAAATAAATTCCCAACCCCTATAATATTTCCTCGGGGAGCCCAAAATAACTTTGTCTCCACACATAGTCTTATGTAGCATAATGATACCAAGTCTTTATTTCTCCACATCCTAGCAAGGGAGATTTTTCTCAAGGAACTACCTAAAACCTAATGTTACTAGAGATAATTTGTATGGATCACCGTCTTGAAGGGGTCCATTCAATATGATAATATCGCTAATGGATCATTGTCAACCTTGCCTTATTTCACTTAGTTCCTTGGTTTGCACATGGTGGAGTAAAGACTTCCTACCAGCCCAAGGAGGACCAAAGTATCTACTTTGATTCATCCCTAAATCCCTTGACACCATCCCCACTAAAGCTGACATTTTAGGCCATAGTTTATATCTACCCTTTCCTCTCCCTTCCTACTAACATATGAGGTCCTTATATAGTTCCCTCGATCCATTAGTGGAGTTAAAACTAGCACCACCAACTTCAATGTGGAGTCACCAAGGGGGGCCCTAATTAAAGCTCCCCTACATTCAACCCTACTCAGGGTCAAAATAAATACGAACATCAACAATAGGGTTCATGCTAAATAGTTACTTACCTTCTTTTCCCCTTCCTTTGAATAAAATGTCTAAATTGAGACCATTCACCAGTATAAGCCTATTAGAATGGGCCATCTCCATAAAAGCACCCATTATTGCTAAGTTAGCCAACCTATCAAGCTCGCAAGAGGGACAAAAGGTCTCATTTCCTAGGATTGATTCCATCACAAAAGATGGAACATAACCTGCAAGTACCTCCTTCAAATCACCTTTTCCTTGTTCACCACCTTTCTTCAATGTGACACCTTTCTCCTAACTCATGGTTTTAAGTAATTTTCCTTTTGGACTAACCTCTAGCGAGCTCAACAAGGTGTTCTTTCTCCATACAAATTTCAAAGGGGCTATGGGAAATCCTAAACAAAGCGCCCATAGAATTGACATCTATTACATATGAAGGGGATGTTGGAGTAATCCAGGATTTGTAAGAAGCTCCTATCACCATGTACTATAACTAAATCTTTGAATAAACCCTTTTTTATCTCAATTTTGACGAACGCTTGAGACACTATCTTTTGGTAGTCTATTTTGAATGATAAATCCACCATAATGGTTTTTCCTAGTTTTTTTCCTAAATTTGATATACTTTCCTCTATCTAAAACTCCATAGGAAGGTTGGGAAATTTGAACCAAATTGAGAGCACAGTAATGGTTTCACATGTAGCATAGAAACATGGGTTCCAAGCTTTAAGATTTAGAATCTCAAACCCTAGAACCAATTACCCTATAATATATTGTGAGTGTCTTCCTCTGTTCTAAAAACAAATTCGATCCAACCTTAGAGAGAATGTGAAAAGTCGGAGCATAATTTAACATTGGTTTCCATAATCTAGAAACCCATTCTCTTAGTCTCCTTTGACTTATTGGGGCCTATAAACTTTCCAACCAAGGTTTTACCCATGTATTCTAGAAAATACTCCACTTGATGATCTTCCCCTACCACCATTTGAATCATGTTTGATTGAATTCTAAGATCTTTTATGTTCCTACGCCGATCACAACTCACTACTTGCTCCAAACCTTTCATACCTTCCACTAATTGTCCAATTAAACACTCTAGATTCAAACCCTTACCAACAAAACCACTCCCACCAAGATTCCATACTTCCCTGGAGTTGATCCACAAGATTTCAGTATTCCTATATTTAGAATCCTTTGAATGAACCTTGTGAGGGATATTTTTAATACGTCAAGAACAATCCCAAGACTAATCGATGGGGGGATGGTAATTCTAAGCCTCATGATTGACTATTCACTCTAAAATATCACTTGCTTTTGACTGAACCCTATTCGAGTCCATCTCAGTAGAAGATTACACCCCTACTTTTGTACTGAAATGAGATCCTGGTTGGATTGCTTACCTCATTTCCACCACAAGGTGACTTATGTGTATTAACTATTTCTAGATGCAAAGGCAGCCAAAATACCAGAGCTAGAATTCCCTTGTATGAAACAGAGTTGGAATATTAAAAAATATCGATTCCCTCAATTGGGTCATCAAAGTAATCGACGAACTGGACATATTCAGGCTCAGTATCTAGGGAATCCATTTTCCCCCAAACCCTAAGTTCAATCCCCACTGTCAACAAAAACAAAAACAACATTGAGATCCATTAACTTATCACAGCAGTGAATGTTTTTCTCAATAAAGAATCATATCTTATCGGTGTTCTAATTGTATGAATCACATTCTTCACAAGCTCTAAGTCATCCTCACACAATATCCATGGTGAACTAGGATAATTTTTTTGGTCATCCATATTAGTTGTTTCTTTTTATCATATTTATTTCTTTGTCTTTGACATTACCAAATCTCTTCAACATGCATTTGTATATTTCTTAGTAGAAGAAATATGTTTGAAAATATAACCAACACATTTTTGAACACATGCATTCAAGCCAATAAATGTGTCACTTTAAGTTATTTCCAATATGGGAGATAGTACAGTTTGGAAGGCATATTCACGCCTTTTGGTTGTGATAAAGAGGAATTTTGAAATTCATCTAGATTGTTAACAATATCATGTAGGTATCGATTGAACATATCCTCCCATAACAATTCATTGCAAGATTTAATCTTCTTTGACCAATGTTGGCATCATGCTATGAGGAGGGGTATTACCTTGATCTATTCATTAAAAAATATCTTCATTTGTAAAATAAAGGGCCTGACTACAAAAATGGCATATGTCCTTCATAGAGATACTTATGAAAAAATTTAGAATACCATGAACGAATTTCCCTACCATAGTGTGGACAAGTGAATAATCCTTTTTTCCCTTCATCTCGAACCACAAAAGCAAGAAAAATAGACATGATGCATCAATTGTTAATGAGCCCTATTCCTTTTAATTAGCAAAATGACTTACATTGTTCCAAAAGAAAGGTTTTCCTTGAGCATACTCTTGGCCATGCAAATTCATGGATTTTCCAACAAATAACACTAAACATTGTAATTGACCTTCATGTATGGGTCATGAAATATCATACATATGGATGCCATTCTATAGGAGCGACATCTCCCCTGTCAATAGTTCCAAATAAACAATTATTTCTCTAAATTGATGTTTTCTAGGCACAATAAGAGACAACATAAAGTGTCATTTCCAGATAGCTGTTAGAAAAACAAGATTGCAAAGCAATAACAACAAATAAGATGAAAATATAAATCACATAAAACACATTACAAGAGAGACACCAATATAAATTGGTTCATCCAAGATGGGTTACGTCCACACAAACATTTCCAGTCCTTATTATTATACCATCCAGCAAATGAAGGGATACAACCTGCAGCACATCCACTGCAACTTCCTCTTCACTCTCTCACAGTCTATCTCACACAATCATATAGATCTTTACAATGCTACAATACATAGCCGTATTACAATGCCTTCCTTTTAAAGAGGAATTACCATGGGAAAATACTATGGAACACCCAATACCATGGGCCTGTAAATCACCCATTATTGACCAAGCCATGACTATGACAACATTTTACAAGGCATTTTTTTCAAAATTTTCTCCCCCTAATCTCACGCCAGGGGGGGCCTCCCAAACTAGTCACCCCCCCCCCCCCCCCGGACCCCCCATGGAGACTATTTTGGGGGGAAATCCCCCCAAACCCCCTTCATGCGCTAGGATCCAGACACAACTAAAACACGACCTCTGAATAAGGAAGATCCGGCTCCACAACTAACAATCTCCCACTTGGAGACTAATCACAACAATTCCACCGCTGCTGCACTTGCTGGACTATGCTTTGAACCTTGGATCTGAAAAATTTATCATATTCACCTTCATGCTTGAAGGTCAACTGAAACCGAGAAGGAAATCAGTTTCTCTCTGGTTACTACCTTTGTCAACATGTCTGCAGGATTCTGGCTACTGTGTATCTTTTCCATCTTCAACAGTTCATCTTCCAGAACATACCGTATGAAATGGTACTTGAGTTGTATATGTTTAGTCTTAGAATGGAAGGCTGATCTCTTTACAAGATGAATGGCACTATGGATATCACTGTACAACCTGCTATTCTCTTGCTTCTTACCCAATTCCTCCATGAACCTCTGTAACCAAATCATCTCTTTACTAGCCTCTGTAGCAGCAACATACTCTACTTCCGTTGTTGAAAGCGCAACAACCTTTTGTAGTTTCGAAATCCAACTTAATGTTATTCCACCTACAGTAAAGACATACCTTGTGGTGCTCCTCCTGCTATCTTTATCACCTGCCATATCTGCATCAACATATCCTTGTAGAACAATGTCTAAACCTACAAAACATAATGCACGAGTGGTAGTACCTCTCAAATACCTGAGAATCCATTGTACTACCTTCCAATGTTATTTACTTGGATTGTTCATATACCTGCTCACAACTCCCACTACGTGTGCAATATCTGGTCTTGTGCACACCATGGCGTACATCAAGCTGCCAACTGCTGATGAATAGGGAACTCTAGACATGTAGTATATCTCTTCATGTGTCTTGGGACACATCTCCTTACTTAGTTTGAAATGGTTGGCCAAATTTGTACTAACTGGTTTTGCATTCTACATTCTAAACCTCTCCAACACCTTTTGTATGTACTCACCCCGAGACAATGTCAATTTGTGATTTTTCTTGTCTCTTGTTATTCTCATACCAAGGATTTGCTTTGCAACACAAAAATCTTTCATCGAAAATGAATTAGCTAACTTCCTTTTGAGCACATTTATATACTGCATGTTAGACCCTACAATATGCATGTCATCCACATACAATAACGAGATAATATATCTTCCATTATATAGCCTCTTGAACTAAACACAGTGGTCATAATGACATTTACTATAACCTTGTTCTGTCGTAAACCTGTCAAATTTCAAATACCACTGCCTTGGAGCTTGCTTCAGGCCATACAATCTCTTCTTCAACCTGGATACCAAATTATCCTTCCCTTTGACCTCATACCCCTATGGCTGCTGCATATAAATCTCTTTCTCCAAATCCCCATGGAGAAAGGTTGTTTTTACATCCAACTATTCAAGATGCAAATTTTCTACCACCACTAGACTTAAAATAGTTTTAATTGAAGTAATTTTAACAACAAGAGAAAATATTTCATCAAAATCTATACCTTTCTTTTGAGCAAACCCATTTACAACAAGTTTGGCCTTGTACCGCTTCTTTCCTCCATCTTCTTCCTTCAACCTGTAAACCCATTTATTCTGCAATGCTCTTTTACTAGTAGGCAACTGAACCAAATCCCAAGTCTGGTTTCTTACCAATGAGTCCATCTCCTCATTCATTCCTTGCTCCCACTTCTTTCTAGTTTCCACCTGCAATGCTTCTTCATAACATTTTGGTTCACCAGAATCAGTCATCAATAAATAATACAACGAAGGAGAGAATCATTCAAGGGGTCTACTTTACTTGGTATATCTTCTAACACTTGCAAGAGTTTGAGGTACCTACTGCTGTTCTTGATTTTTCAGCACCTTTGGAACTTCATTTTCTTTGATTTCACTAAGCACTGTGTACTTTGTGTTTTTCTTTTTCCCGTTTCTTTCCGTACAATTGATCTTTATACATGACATTTTCATTGAATTCCACATATCTACTCCTAATAATTTTTTTATTTTAATAATCCCATAAGCGATAACCAAAATCATCAACCCCGTATCCAATACAGGTACATTTCTTGGATTTAGCCTCAAGCTTCGTTCTATTTTCTTTATCAATATGGACAAATGCTTCACAACCAAACGTTCGCACAAAAGAGTAGTTTACCCTTTTACCTGTCCATGCCTCCTCTGGAATACCACCATCCAAAGCACTTGAAGGCCCTTTGTTTATTAAGTAAACAACAATATCTACAACATCTACCCAAAATTGTAAGGGAAACCTTGCATGCAATCTCATACACCTTGCACACTCCATTATTATACTTGAGCCGATCCCCATACATTTGTATGTACAAGCTCTAACTTTTCACTCTTCTTCTGTTTCTCAACCCTGAGAAATATGACTCTCTTCTATTTTCCATAAACACAGTTCTCATAGAATTCCAAACTTACCTGCTTCAGATTTGGCAGCAACTTCCTTGAGTGGAGAATATGCATCCCCTTCTCACTCATGTTTCCAAGCCTATGATGCCACAATGTTGTATCTGTTCCTGTGGAAGCTAAAGAGATAGAACAATCAGTATTATGAGGACATAAATACACCATACCTATCATGTCTCCTTTTGCTATCACCATTGATTCTTTAGTGATCTTCCACCACGTTTCTCCAAACGTAGATAAACAACCACCATCTCCAAACTGCCCTGTTGAGATCAGATTTCTTTTCATAGCAGGAATATGCCTTACATCTTTTAGCAACCATTCACCATTATTTAACTTTATCCATATCTTATCCATTCCAACAATTTTACATGATTCATCATCACCCAATAAAATGTCCAAAATCGCATGGAACACAATCATGAAAGAATTTCCTATGGGGTGTAGCATGACATGAAGCCCCTGAATCTAATACTGTAACACCCCATATTTTGACCACACATGTTTATCAGTCAAACATACTGAACTTCAGTTGCTTATTATATATTGGACTCAGCTCGACTCTGTAAATTATACTTACGACATGATAGACCTAATTATATGTTGCTACTTTGTTTATGTTGTTACTATGGTTATGTTGCCTTGTTACTATGGTTATGCTGCCATTATGATTATGATGTTACGATGCTATAATGTTACCATGCTTATGATGTTACTATGGTTATGCAGTTACTAGGTGGTGTATATCATGAAATTCCTTGACTTTATTATGACAATGTATGTTTAAATATCTTTCATTAATGAAATGTGAAATATATGATGCGGTATGAGGATACCACCTTAGGATGTGATCGATTGAATTACTATAGTTCATGTGTGCCTGTGATGAATTTAAATTTTTACATGAAAGAATGATGACGATGAGGAGGATCAATTGATTATCAAAATGAAAAAAAAACAATTGTTATAAATATGTATTTTGTGAAATACTAACCCACAGGGAACCAAGGGCTATGTGGATAGCCAGGTACTTGATACGCTCTGTGGGATAAGAACTGTTTGTATGGTAAACCTTGGCAACCAAAACTAATGATACAATGACATAGCACGATAATCTTGATAGCAGCAGAGTATGATTTGATGGGGTATAGACCCAGTATATTGAGAGGGATGGATGTATTCCCACCCTATGTTACTATGTTACCCGGGGTCGTGGGAGGGCCGTACTGAGACACGCTCCCCATGTTGTTGTGATGATGATGGTCAGATGCCTGCTAGGAGAGGCTAGGTCCAATATTCAGCGGACGCTACCACTCTTAGGTTATATGTGGCCAGGTCGGTAAAGCCGACATCCACATCATTACTAGCAGAGGAAGGATAGGGAGGATGTGGACGTAGGTTAGGATGGGAGGATACGATTAGCTAGCACTATTGAAGGTTGGGGATTCCTTGATACCAAGTTAGTGGTAGTAGGTACCCTTCCTTATACTTGATTGATTAAACTAACGTAAACATAAAAATAATGAGATAAAATCTTATGAGGTTAACTGATAAAATAACCGATGATGTTTTAGTAATATTACATTATATGTATACTTGTTATGTTATATGGATGATTATTAGTATTAGTTAGATGATATGCATAGGAATATGATGTATGTTTATAGTACATGTACGACCTGTGCATACACTGGCCACGCATGCACATTTTGTACAAGTGCGATAATATCAGTTTACAACATACTTATAAGGATTTAACAATGCTATAAGTTGTCATAAATAACCGAGTTAAGGAGTTAGTAAACGACTTAAGTAATATATGATCAAGTTGCTAATGTGTAAAATAAGTTAATTAGTATTTGTATGTAAACAGTGTAATGAACAATTAAAATAAGTTTCGTCAATTGTAAGTATACTCAAGTGAAGGGGTCATCAGTATGAAGTCAATATGAAGTATAACCGTTAAACATTAATATTGGAAGAGTGTACTATTTAATTATTGATCATGATTAATTAAACCATTGAGAGTATTTCATTTATTAATACACAAAGGTACTATGTTGATATTGGATCATTTATTGATTAAACAAATGAATATTGTTATTCATTATTCACCACTAACTTAATTACTATTATTATTGATTACTATTGTTATTATTATTATTATTATTATTATTTAATTAATAATAAAAACAAAATGATAATTGTCCTTTTCTATAAACCATAGTGGATCCAATAATTTATTAAATGGCTTATTGGGTTAAGTAATTGACCGCAAGTAAGTTAAAAGATTTAAAAATAAATAAATAAATAAAAATAAATTCTCAAATAATTTGGATTGTTTTCATATTAATGGAAGGAGGTACATTAAATTGATGATTGAATAAAGGGAGATATGAGGGAATAATCTTTACAATAATCTTTTATTTTATACGATATAATTACTAGAATTTATTACAAATTAGAACATTTAGTGTCGAGATGTGGATAAATATTTAAGATTTATGCTATTTCACATCTTGAAAGGTCACGCAAAATATATATTATTCAAAAAACTTAACTAAGCGGTGGAGTGATTTTAATATTATTCAAAATTGTCTTGGGAGTTTAAATATAATTCATAATTATCTTCCTTCGATTAAACAAAAGGAATTCAAATCTAAACCAGAAATTCAATAATTCCACTGCTCGAGAGAGACTTGGATGATTTAAAATAATATATAATAATCATTTTTATCTTGAAAAGTGTGTTGCATTAATGATTGATACTTCCAAAAACCATGACGACTAGGGAGGTGGAGTGATATGGAGGAGGAAGATTTCTATAAAGAGAAGATTGAATGAAGTAGTCGGGGGGATTTTTGGGAAGAAGTGGGAGGATTGGTATTGAGAAGTGAAATATTTTGAGGAGGGGGAAAAACTCGAAGATTGGAGGAGGGAGAAAACTCCAATGAGGAGGAGAACAATTCACCAAAGAGTTATATGATTGAACTAAGGAGGAGGCTGCTATTGAGATTATTGGTTTGTGGGATTGGGGGCTAAGAAATCCGTTGATTTCCTAGGGTCATCAAGATAACAACTGGTCGGCAGGGTGGATACATCATTTTGGGTTTCTAAAGGAATCTACAGAATCCACTACATAAATCTTACTGCAATTACGGATCCAGGTATTCTACTGAGTTGAACTTAATGTATTTTCTTTTATTTTCATATTATGTGCAGAATATCATGTTAAAAGAACAGAGTTAAAATGAAAAGTCTTTAAGTTTTATGTTTATTTATTTGCACAGACTTATAACCATATATATATATTTTGGAACCTTGTGAATCCACATAATTCTCTATGATGTGAACATAAGATAGAAAACAGAAACATAGACAATTGATTTTTACAGAAAACAAAAACTTGATATTTTTTTTTATATTTCAGTCATTTGACTCATATACATAGGAAATAGGAAACAAATACAAAACAGAAAAACTAAATAGAGACCTAGTGCCAAGGTTGGGCACTGCAAATACCCAGTAAGCACTAGTATTATCTAATGCAAGAATCAAAGCACCTTGTAACACATCACCTTACATTTGCTTCTTGAGTAGTCTCATGTTGTCCATCTCCTTTCTTCTTTAGAGATCTACAGTCTTTCTTAAGATGTCCTTTCTTTCCATAGTTCCATCACTCTATCTTTCCCAATATGGACTTGGATCTGCCCTTCCTGGACTCGCTTCGATTACCTGGGCTCTTTCCTCTCTCCATTTCTCTTCCCCTACTCTCAATGGTCAATGCATTACCTGATGTCTCACCTATGCTTTTCCTTCACATTTCCTCACTAATAATAACACCAACAACATCATCAAATTTCAAAGTGTTTGAACCAGAGATAGAGTTACTTACAGCCATGACCAAGCCGTTCCATCTTTCTGGTAATGAACACAATATTAGAAGAGCCCTAACCTCATAATCAAAGTTCACTTTTACAGAACTTAGCTGATTTGTAATCGTATTAAATTCATTTAAATGATCAACAACATATCCACCTTCTGACATCTTCATATTAAATAAACGCTTCAATAGAAATACCTTATTGGAGGCTGAGGGTTTTTCATACAACTTACCCTATGCGCTCATCAGACCCTCCATTGTATTTTCTTTTGAAATATTGAAAGCCACCGATGAAGCCAGGCACAACCGTATTGTTCCTA
This sequence comes from Larix kaempferi, assembly GCA_027924585.1. NCBI lineage: Eukaryota > Viridiplantae > Streptophyta > Pinopsida > Pinales > Pinaceae > Larix > Larix kaempferi. The sequence goes on along the minus strand of BSBM01000769.1, from coordinate 8,367,199 downwards.
GTGCCTTTCTGTTAAGAACCTCCCATTCTTCGTCCTTCATAGTTGCCGTCTATTTTGCTTTTCGTCCCAACGGTAGGAATAGATCCTTCTGGTACAGATAGTCCTCCATTTGCATCTTCCATAACTGGTAGTTTTGGATGTTAACTTTCTCGACCTTAAACTTTTCTTCTTCCACCATTGTTCCCACTCGAACCAGGAACCCTTCTTTCCTGCGAGTTTATCTGCCAAATAGATCTTTGGCTCTGGTACCAATTGTTAAAAGAACAGGACCGCAGAGCAATAACAATAAACAAGATGCAAATATAAATCACATAAAACACATTACAAGATAGACACCAATATAATGTGGTTCACCCAATATGGGCTACGTCCACACAAAAATTTTCAGTCCTTATTATTATACCATCCAACAAATGAAGAGTTACAACTTGCAACACATCCGCTGCAACTTCCTCTTCATTCTCTCACACAATCATAGAGATATTTACAATGCTACAATACACAACCATATTACAATGCCTTCCTTTTAAAGATGAATTACCATGGGAAAATATTATGGAACACCCAATACTATGGGCCCGTAAATCATCCATTATTGATCAAGTCATGACTATGAAATTACAACATTTTACAAGGAATTTTTTTCAAAATTTTCGCTATGGGGGCGCTGCCTCTAAACCCCCAATAGTTGTCGCCCCCCCCTAGACCCCCCATGGCGACTATTTTGTGGGGGCAAGCCCCCCCAAAACCCCTCGTCATGGGCTAGGATCCAGACACGGTTGAAACACGACCTCTGAATAAGGAAGATCAAGCTCCACAACCAACAATAGCCATTTGTGGTAGCTATAATAAAAAAATTCATGCATAAAATGGATGTGGAGGATCAAATGGACAAAACATCACTTTGTGCTAAGTACTTTATGCATGATTTATAATTATTAGTGCAAAGCACATTTGGAATCATGAAAACATTTTGTGGCATCAACATGAGGGTAGTGTAATGCCCCATATTTGACATTTAGTAATTAAACCCTAGCGAGAATTAGCTAGCACTTTTAATTGTTATAAATTGTTGGACTTAGCTAAACTAATTAATGATGTTGCTATGAGATCATATGGACCGTCTTATGTATGGACAATAAATGGAAATTATCATTTTATTTTAGTAATGGGGATGATTACATATGTCATTTGATTATGCATATTGGATGTGAAATGTGGTACCTTGATATTAGTAAAAATTATACATTGAATATAGAACAAATGTAATGTGATGCGAAAGAACATACTTGGTTATTTCAATATCAGTTTGCGAAATATCTTATTACTTGAAATAGTTAGATATATTTATACATGAGACATGTATGCTGTTATTTAGCTAATATACAAATCGATCAACTATGAGATAGTTGTGTATTATATGTTGTAATTACAACTGAAGTTATGATTTGAAACAATGATATGATTTGTGATATCAATTTTCATGTGATTTAGTTGTGAATTCCAATATTAGTGAGTGTGAGTTTTGACAGGAACTGCGACTTTCCCAAAGTGGTTGTTTAATGTTGAGACCCATTAGAACAGTGATGGCACAATATGGTTGATGTGGTACTGTCAGTGGGGTGGATACATTTCCCACCATTTATTCCCCAAAACTCAGAGTCATGGGAGGGATGTGTTGAGCACGCTCCCCTAGAAGTGTGATGACAACTAGTGGATACCTGCTGGGGAATCTTGGTCGATGTAGTCGATTGACACTTCCGCTTATGGGTTCTATATGTGGTTAGGTCGTGTAATCGACGCCACAATATATTGCAGTAGAGGACAAGATGGTGAGGTCAGGAAATGGAAGTAGTGGTGATTAGGATTTTTTTTAGTACTTATCAAGATGGATGGGACCAACGATGGAATTGGAAGGTGTTCTTTATTATTATAAACCATTATGGTTATATGTTTGATTTGCTTCATTATGCTTATTTGATTCAATTTTATTGGTTTTGCATGAATAATTATAAAGGATGAATGATGTAGTGTTTATGTTGTTCATATGTATGTTGTTTGAAATCATATAATAATGATGCATTAGGGGCATTAAATTGATTATTAGTTCCCACACAAAGAGTGTGTACGCTGGTCACGTATACACACTTTGCATGAGTACAATAGTATGTGTGATTAGTACAATATTTCTTAGTAAATTGGGTTGAAATTAAATAAATTATTAAGCATATATCTATATCTATATATATATATATAAGAGATGTTGATGTGATATATATGCTTTATAGTTGAATAGGTTGTTGAAATATTGTAGTTGTATAAGAGTGCGTATTAGGTAGCATTAAAAATATTTAAGGGAATATTAATGTATGTCTTCATTGAGCTATTATATATATAATATAATGCACAAAAATATCTTCATGGATTAATTAAGTTAGTCATATAGTATTTAAATCATCTTGTAAGAAAATCAAATCAATGAATGTTTTATTAAATGATATGCATAATATTTTCATAAATGTCTAGGGGTATTAATGTAATAGATAGGTGCTGCATTGAAATTGGTGGTAGAGTTGTCATTTCATTTAAAGTAGTAACACATAGGAGAAAAAGTCAACAACTTATTTAACTTGTTTAAAGACTATTTTAAAGGTACATCAGAAATTGTTATCGTGAATCAATCGTAGCATGGTTGAAAAATATATTATTTTATTAGTTTATTGAAAGAGGCGATGGCTGTTTTTTTATATTATTTATTGAAAGAGGTAGTGGTTGATTGATATATATGATTTTTTGGAAAGAGGTGAGGAAAGGTTTTTTCTTGGGAAATAGAGAAGGAAGTTAAAGGATTTCGAGGGAAATTTTCTTGACAGAGAAGCTTGGAAGAGTCAGGGAGTTTAAGAACTCTGGAGAGATTTCATACACAACATATGTGCATCACTATTATGTTCTCTGGGTTTCTTGGGCACGGAGGGCTAGGAGTCCATTTGGATGGGTTCTTGGGGCTAGGAGCTATCTATGCTCCTAGTTGGCTGGGAGGTAAAACCGTGTTCCACTTTGGGGCAAGTGACTCAATCAATTTTGTTCTTGCTGCATAACTTCAAAGGATTCACCTCATGCATCGGGAGAGGTATTCTTCTGGTTAAATTTACTAATTTTAAGAGTTGTTCTTTACTAAAATTATGATGTTGATTATGTTGTAAAAATTATTATTACTGTAAGTTAATTTTTTTTAGCAAATTAAATTGTGGAAGCTTAGTATGGAAATTGTCAAATGAAATTAGCAAAGTGGCTGCTAGAGTTAGCATTCCAATCAAAGTACAAAGTTTACCGAATGATCGAGATGATAACATGATCAATAACCTATATAGATTGTGGAGGATAAAATGAAAGATGTTTAAAGAATCGACTAGTCTCTACAATCAAAAGACTTCTTCAACACATGGGGTATATGGAGGATTGTGGAGGGTAAATTGTAGTTTCAAAAACCACTTCTTGAGCCTTCACAACCCACCCACAAATTCCAATGTGGTTTCCATCGAAATCAAAGAGGAGTGGTTGGGAAAGTTAAATAAGACTTGATTGATTGTTGACTATATCAAGTGAAAAGGGGACATTTGTTAGATAACACAACATTATTTATCTTAAGCAACTATGTTTTGTGAAAGCAAATCTCATGGTTTGAAAGTATTATTCAAAAAATATTTTACATCAAAGTTTTAATAAAAATTACAACTGTGGAACTTGTTAAATTTCAAAGCTTGGTTCGAATAATCAAGCATTGTCCACTGTCTGAAAATTGCCAAGTATTCAAGTATGCATGTTCTTATGTTCTAATCTTTCCCTTTTGGATTAACTATACAGTTGCTTGTATTCCCCATGTCTTCCAAAAAGAAACATCTTATTCATGTTAAACCCATTGCTCAAAATCCTGAAACCAAAAGCTTAATTGACCTTGACCATGATATTTTCGAAACTTACATTACTAGGGAATAATGACATCTCCTTATGTGCGCCCAACTTTGCAATCACTTTGTATGAACAATGATGTCTAATGATGGTTCTCCCATGATATTTTCTCTAATCCCTAGATATATTTCATCGTTTTTAATCCTTCTACAAGAGAGATTCATTCCTTTAGATGGATACCCTAGATACAAAGTTGAAAACCCTAAATTTAATTCAAGTAAATTATTTGTTGTTCATTACCAACCAAAAGGAGCTATTGCACCTAAGATTGCCCCGCCTTTTCAAGATTCCATCGTCCCAAAACCTTCTTGAGAATTAATTTCAATGATTTGCCTCATATTAGGATATGATGATTACAACACTTTATATGAGACAATCCTTAGGATTATATAAAGGATTTTTCCTTTGCTAAAAGCACCCCCTAAGAAATTTAATCATTCCAAATACCTTTCCGATGCCATTCATAACTAATTCATTCACTCAAATGATTCAAATATTGATCTTATTTGGTGTATATTTTGTTATATTTCCAGTATTTGAAGTTTTAACTTGAATTTGAATAGACTTGACCAACAATCAAATCCACATTTGGTCGCATAATGGACACCAATTGTCAGGAATCATTCTCAAATTGTGGGTTTTAAAAAACTCGTTGATAAGCTCATGTACTCAACCTAATTAGTACTCCATGTTGATCATCCACCAAGGCTATTTTTAGAAAGTAAAAAAATTCTACAATTGAGCCCCGAGGCTAGAGGAGGAGATTGGTACATATTTGAAGATCATTTTTTTATTAGGATTTATGGATTAGAAATCAAGCCATTTCTTCTACTATTTTTTATTTATTTATATATTTTTTTAATTTTTAATTTTATGTTAATTTATTTTTTATTTTTTCTGAACCCTAGGATTTTTTTGTTAGATTATAGTAGGCAAAAAATGTTCTTATCAAATACATTGTGGTTCAAAAAATTAGAAAAGCACCATTACCTTTCCCGTTGAGGTATTTCCTTTTTGTAGTTAAAAGCAAATAAACACTACCTATTGTAGAAAAGATGCTGAATTTTTTTGAATCACGAGGAAGGCGAGCGCTGGAATTATGACACTCTTCATATGATTTCTATGAGTTGCAATTAGATCATCTCCATATGTTCATGAAATAGATCTATAAATAGAGAGGTTTGCTAACAAAGAGAATTGGAAAGAAGTATAAGACATTTTGTAGGGAAAGTATGTGTAGCTAGAGAAAAAATTAGAGGTGAAAGAGGAATCAACCAAGATTCCAATAAAGTAGAGTGATAAAGTTCCCAAAATAGTAATGTTTGATTATGATCATAACTTAAGTCAACTATCAATAGTGGTAAATTGAATGGATATTATTGCTATTAATACAATTTCAAGCATAACAAGAGAAAATATGGAGTTATTGACACCTCAAAAGCTTGAACCAACAAACAAACAAGTGAAAGAAGAGGAATCAAGCAAGTGTGATCAAAATAAAGCTATATTGGAAGACCTAATTGATCAAATTCAAAGGGAAGAACAACATAAGAATCCAAAGAAAACATGCACTATTCCAATATTGTTATTCTTGATCAAGAGGAAGAAGTGAACGGATTTGAACTACTCATGGAGAATTTTTTGAAAAACAAAATCTTGAAATACCTTTGATGCCTATCATTCAAGGTGCAACGACTTCTACATTAAAAACTTCTCGTAAAAAAATTGTAAATGAAGAAGGGTCATATAAAGTTAAGATAGAAGAAAACTCAATTTGAGTTGACCCAAACATAAATTTTGAGATGGATTTGATAAAAAACGGTATACAAAGTTAAGAAAATATTTGTATCCTCAAACATTCAACAAATACCAGTAGTGCCTAGATTGCTAACTTTAGTGAATTATAATAAATGAGTATTTGATATGGTATTTTTACAACCAAAGGCTACCAAGGGTGAAACTAAAATTAAGTCTCATGAATATAATTCACGATATTTAAATTTGATCTGGATAAAATGCATGTAATTGATAAAATAGAGTGGCATAGTAGAAAAGTAATATGGTGTCTAGATATTTGATTCAAACTACATTTGATGTTGGTAAACTTCAGTAGAAAAGTAATATGGTGTCTAGATATTTGATTCAAACTACATTTGATGTTGGTAAACTTCAGTAGAAAAGTAATATGGTGTCTAGATATTTGATTCAAACTACATTTGATGTTGGTAAACTTCAGAATATGGTCACTAAGCTTGTGGGTCAATTCAAACAAGAAAATATCATAAATAAAGCTAGACTAATTAGAATTTGGGATTTAGAGAACAAAGTTGTGACATTGGGAACATATAAAAAAGATGAAGATCTTATTTTTACAAAAATCAATTAATTTTTTTATATATATAAAAGGCTGATTAATGTTGTGACATTGGGAACCTATAAGAAAAATGAAGACATTCTTTTTAAAAAACAGTTATTTTTTTATTATATAAAAGGCTGAAATTAATCAGTGTCAAAAAGAAAGATTACAACTTTTAGTTCAAAATAAGAGTTTTTGAAGTCTCTAGCACTGGTAATTACTCTAATTAAAATCATCCAAAATAAAGTCGGATACTTTACTGTGTCTAATTACATTCAAGGTACTGTAAATTCTTATAAACTGTCCTAAAGCATAAATGCAAAAAAAGGCATTTAAATCAATATTTTTAAAGAGACTTTGTGCACCATTCAAACTTAATCCTGAGCATTATCTTCAGGATTTCCTTCAGGTTCTCCTTCAACATCTTTTTATCCAGCTGAGCTTGATATATTGACAATTGGAGTGGGTTGAAGAACATCAGAACCTTCATATTCCCTGCGACCAAAATAATCCATAGTACTTGGTTGATGTACTCCAAGGAGTTGTGCATAGCTGCCCATATTTCCCTGAAGTTTTTCCAACTGAACTTTCTAATCCTGCATTTTGTCCTTCATAACATCCAGATGAACATCCAATTAGCATGAAGGATGTGTTGCATTTTGATGCACCAGCTGCTCCATATCCTCCAAATTTTCTACAGTATGTGTAATTTCATGGAGCCGAGTGTCTATATTCTGGTTATTATCTTCCACTTCATCAATACGACCGTCCATACAAGATGTAAATGCTGAGAGTTGAAGCATTCTACTTTCAACATCCATTAGTCGGGACTCATGACCTTTAGCCATTAGCTGATGAACATAATCCACCAGGCAATTAATCTTTGTATTCACCCAATTCAACTGAATACGAATATCATTGATATTGGCTTGATTGTCAATGGAGCATTTTTGAGTCTCCTGCAACAGCTCCTTGGTGACCATCGTAGACTAAGGAATCACCCGGACAAATAAGTTCTCAACAGGATAATTCATAGAAAGAACCCAAAAATTCACATGCATAACTCCTTCCCCCACTATTGCAAGAAAACCATTAGAGATGCCCCTGCCTACCTAATTTGCAACAACCAATAGAATATCACATCCCAAGCCCTTCCTCTCACACGAGAGATTGTGAGAAAGAGTTAAATGAGAGGCCAAGGGAATAATTTCCTCCCAAAACCCACAATCACCATCTAAAAGTTAGACCCTCGAAGAGCAGGGATGACCATCCAATCTCCCTACACTCTGTAGCAGCATTCCAAATTGATAACAGGGCCTCTTCCTCTTGAAGCAACTTGAACCAGGGAAACAAAGATAATAAGGAAATGAAGCAAGGAAAGTCTGTTTGTTACCACACGCCGAGAAAGGAACGACCCCAGATGCACCTAGAGACTTCCCAGTACTGACTACCTAGCGATCATGCAGAGAGTTATTGAAATTTGTCTCCTCAAAATCTATGCACACGAATCTAGCCATACGAGATGAAAAGTATGGTGTCCTTCCCAAATCTTGAAACTCTCAAATACTATGGATGTTAATGAAACTCATAATGAATATGATGTAACACATTAAAGGAGGCTAAGGTAGCTAAGAAATCCTTGGAGGATCACCATTAAACTTGACATGCACACAAGGGATATGGGAGACAACATTAGCAAGTATATCTGCTTGCTTATTATTTTCATGACGGACATGGAAGAACTGAGCTTGAATGAATTGCTAGAGAAGCCGAGATATTCTTAGTTGGAGTTTTCAGTGAATTTATTCATAGAATTAATGTGATATCTAGTTTGAGAAACTATTAATAAGGAGTCTTCATTCACAACAATAGATTGAATTCCAAGAGAGATGGCATGTTCCAGACTCACAGACTCAATAGAAGAGCATATCTCTCAGCTTGATTGTTAGTGGCTATGCCCAGGTCACATGAAAGAGTTGAAATTGTATTTTTCCCGGGATAAAAAATGATCTCTCCCACACCTGCTTCCTCCCACACCTGCCTCTCCCCAAAAAATGAAGACATTGTGAAAGCATGGTTGAAGGATAGAGATTCAGAAATAAGGGCTCTCAAGTCTAAACTAAAGATATTTGATGTTGAATATATTTAGACAAAAGAATTGGAGGCAGTCCAAGAGGAAAAGGAACAATTACTTGTTGACCTTTCCAGACTAAAAACCCAACTCTCACTTGGGTCTTACAATTGATAAGTTGAAAGGCGAAAAGGAAGAAGCAGAAGTAGAAAATCATCTTATGATCTAACAATGGTCTAAACCAATAGTAGATATAATAAAACAAATTGATGTGCATGATAAGGATGGTGAACCATTGACACCTTTGAAAAGTATGTTTTTGAGCTTTCCAATAATATTTTGACTAGTCTAGAATCTAGATTTAGATTAAAATAAGGTGAAGTATTTGAATTAATATCACCAATAGAAAAAATAAAGGTTACGATAAATACTAGGAGAAATTATATGAAAAGGATAAAATAATAGATGAAGAAAATCAGACAATTGAGAGGCTAAAAAATCCATGGATGAATATGCAAAGCAAATGAAAAGAAATAAGTATTTGATTTGCACAGAGCATTTGATTTGGTTCAAATTCTTTTCACGATGACTCATTTTTGGGTGCACTTGAAATTATACAATAGAGTGAAGCCTTCAAGTAGCATGTACAAGTTGAATTAAATAAACTATGGTCAAAAATTGAAGAGAAGGCTCTAGAAGTTGATGATGTTACCAAATTTCTAAACAGAAAGATTCAATTTTAATTGGCTCTCTCGGGAGTAATTGATCAAATAATGACGATAATGAATGTGGGGAGGGTTCGTACAAAGAAAAACTTCATTCAAATGGCTTAGAACAGATGTGATGCTTTCAGTTGAGCAATCAAGGTTTTTAAGAACGAATTTAGTCATTTGTGTAAAATGGGTTTACCTCCTCCATGTACAAAAAGAGGAGAGACTGTTTGGCATAGAAGTGTATAATGGAGATCCATTGAACAAAAGGAATAATACATAACAGTTTGAGGATATGACTAACCCCTTGAAGGGACAACATATTTTTGATAAATTACTTCCTGATTTTAAACTCTTAATTGTTGTCACTAACTTATATCAAAGTCAACTTCTCGTATCTCCCAATATTTTTACATAGTTGGATATGGGATTTAGGAAGATGGTAAAATATAATTACCCTATAAGAAGTAAATGGACCATGACAATGAGATTTTAGTTTAAAGATTCAACCACCACTCAAGATAGTGCCTCCATGACAATGGCAAACAAGAGAAGGATAATTGAGAGGGTTAAAAAAGTGGAACATGCCATATGTTCCTCCTATATTAAAGGAAAAAGATGATGAATTTAAAGCAAAAATACCTAGCTATATTCAAGCTCCCATTTCCATCTATTTTTGGAAAAAATAGTTATCAAGATCAAGAATTAGTGAGAGCCTTAGGGTGATAAAAGCAAGGAAGCAAGATACCATCCAAAGGATCAACATTTTTGTAGTGAAAGAACAAGAGTCTTCTAGTGAAAGAACAAGAGTCTTCTAGTGTGTAAATCACCCAGAGAATTGAGCATGTATTGAAATTTTTTAGATAAGAGTTTTGACTACAATTTTGGCAATCTCGATAATTTGTCCCTTGTTTATCAATTTGACTTCTAAGTCTATGTAAACTTCCTTCAATTTTATCATAACTATTTCCTTTATTTGTATATAGATTTGGAGAATGATACTTAACTTTGCTTGGTCATGGAATTAAATGTTGAATATTTTCTCTCAATTTGTATCCATTGACTCTGTCTTTTGAATATAACTTGGATGAATGATTTATTTATTTTATTTTATTTTATTTATTATTTATTATTTATTATTTTCTGTTTTTTATTTATTTTATTTTAATTTTTTTTTTTTGAGGGTTTGGTTTTTGTCGGTTGCGGGAAGGTGGGCATGAAACCCTAGGTGCGAGGGTTGGAAAAGACGACGCTTCAGAGCTCCCGAGTGTTAGGACTGGCAGTGGCAGGAGTGCCGAGGACGAGGCTCTAACAGATCTGTCAGATCTGGGCAGGGGCCCTCTCCCCAGGCAACCAAGATGGGGACTAGCAACCCCATGAGGCCACAACCGTCAAGTGACATGGCAGGTGCTTCTACTGTTGATCTAAACGAAGTCGAGAAAGGGTCCAAATGGAGAATGGGGCCAGGCGGCTGCCTCCCTAAAAACCTGAAAATTCTGGCCATGTAGATCAAATCGGAGAAGATCCGTGAGCGGATTGAGGAATGGAGAGAAAAATCCCTAATATGTAAGTTTGTGGGGGTGTGGCCCAAAGAACAAGATCTTGTGAACTGGATCAACACTACCTGGAAACCCAAAGGGCATTACGATCTGCAATTGGGAGCTAAGGGTTTTTTCACCATTATCTTCTTCAATATTGCAGATCGGGTCAAAATTTTGGAAGGTGGTCCCTATTTCTTCTTCTCGGCTGGACTGTACCTTAGACCATGGAAGGAAAGGTTTAATCCAGAGACTAAGGATGTTACGATTGCCCCGGTCTGGATCAGGCTCTTCTCCCTGCCATGTGAATACTGGGATCTGGAGATTCTTTAGGATATTGGCAACACTCTAGGTGAATTTGTTAAAGTAGCAGACCAGACTAAACAACAAAGATATACTGCGTATGCCCGGATATGTGTCTACATGGATCTGTCGAAAGAGCTTCCTGAGGTGATCAATCTAAATTGGGAGGATGAGGAATGGATTCAACCTCTGGATTACGAGCAGCTTCCGTTTTGTTGTCGCCAGTGTCATGAATATGGCCATCTGGGTAGAAATTGCCCTCAAGTAAAGCCGCTCTCCTCTTCCCCTAAAAGTGGTCAGGTCGGTGAAACGGACAAGGAAGGGTTCACGCAGGTTCGTAATAGGAGGAGAAATAAAATGATAGGGCAGAACAAGGCAGTTAAGGAGAATATTGGAAAAGGAATTGAAACTTCCAACCCTTTCCAGATCCTGGAAGATCCACAAGAAGAAAGGGAGAATGGAAAGAATAAGGGTAAAGAGAAATCAGACCACATGGAGGGTGTTATCGAGGAAGTTGAGCAATACCAAGAAGTGGTAAACCAAGTGGCGCCTATGGTAGAAGATGATGAAGAGGAAATGGAGTTAGGAGAACTCAATTTTGATGAGATCGAGAGAGAATGTGAAAAGAAAGGGAAAGGATATGTCACTCGACAACAACTAGAACTTCTCCAGGCGGCAATCATTAGTGCTAAAGTCCCTAGACAACTAGGAATAGCCTTAGATTCGCAAAAAGGAAGCAAGAGGAAACTTCATGAGGAAGATTTGAAAAGATGCAGGAAGATGAATAAACAACGGATTGCAGAGATATGAGTGAAGTTAATTGAGTTTGGTCAGTATCTTACAATACTGGCAGCCTTCTCTGAAGTCAACAAGGTTAATCAATGAAGCTGATTTCTTGGAATATTAGAGTGTGCAATCACCCTAGGAAGATAAAAACCCTGGCTAGAAAGATTAAACAGGAAAAACCAGATATCCTCTTTATCCAAGAGACTAAGTGTAGTTTTCATTTTCTGGAGCAAGTGAAACAGAAAATCTGGCGAGGCAGTGAATTTATGGCTATTGATGCATCAGTGTTAGCAGGAGGTCTGGCGGTCTTCTGGCAGCTCGATTCATTGTGTCTTTCATCTTGGTGGTCTAACCGCTTCTCCTTGAGTGCTTAGTTTACTGATTGGATGTCTGGTTCCACTGGAAGGCTAGTGAATATTGCTTTCCCTTAGAAAAATGCTTTTCTTCAACACTTATCGTGGCTGAGAGATCAAGCATCTGTTGGTTCTTGGATTGTAGGGGGAGATTTTAATTTGATCTCGTCTCTTGATGAAAAAAAGGGGGTAGGAGGGTCCTAGATAAATTCCAGGAAGCCTTTGGAGATTTCATCTGCCAAAGCCCCTTCATTGATATTGAGACTGGTAATGGCTTGTATACCTGGAACAACAAACGAGGGGGAAATCATCTGGTGGCCTCTAGAATTGACCGGTTTCTGACCACAGAAGATTTGGTACGAGATGGGGGAGAGGCCCACGCAGTTGTCCTTCCATCGGCTGGATCTGATCATTGGCCTATTTGCCTCCAATGGGAATGGTCCAATGCCTCTCTGTTCAAACCTTTTAGGTTCGAGCAATTTTGGTTATAACATAAGGATTTCAAAGAGTTGGTGGGCCAGTGGTGGCAGGAAATTATTCCTCCTAGGGGACCGGGATGTTTCAATTCCAACAGAAATTAAAGGCTCTGAAAGCCAAAATAAAAGCTTGGAACAAATCTAACTTTGGGCACATCTTTCAGGACAAAGCAAAGGTGGTGGCAGAACTGGAGCTGTTGCACAGAAGGGGGATGGAAGAAGGGTGGACTGATGAACTCAAGGAGCATGAATATAATCTGATGATTCAATTGGAAGCCAAAGAAAAACAGGAAGAGATTTTCTGGAGGCAAAAATCCAGAAATCAGTGGCTCCAAGAAGGGGATAGGAACACAAAATTTTTCCACAATGCTGTGGTCCACAATTGTCACAAATCCAAAATTTATAAGCTCCATGAAGCTGATGGAAGCGAGGATGAATCTAGGTAGGACATTGAAGATGAAATTGTCCACCACTTTGGAGATATTCTAAGGGAGGATCGAAGCACTGCCATTGCTAGGACTACCAGACATATCCCTAGACTGGTCACTAACAAGCACAATGAGCTTCTGAACAATTCGGTTACCCTGCAGGAGGTTGAGGAAGCCATGCAGCAGATGGCTTTAGGGAAAGCCCCTGGCCTTGATGGTTTCACCACTAATTTTTTCCATCTCTTCTGGGATTTAATTAAACAGGAGGTTGCAGACATTGTGGAGGAATCCCGAAGAAGTGGTGGTGTCCTGAAGGCCTTTAATGCTACTTTTTTGACCTTAATACCCAAGGAGGAGGGGGATGAAGTGCCTAGCAAGTTTCGCCCGTTTTCCTTATGTAATGTTATCTACAAAGTTATTACTAAGGTGGTTGCTAACCGCCTGAAACCTTTTCTCCCGATTCTGATCAGCCCGGAGCAATCTTGATTTGTGGAAGGTAGGCATATCCTTGATGGTATCATCTTAGCCCATGAAACCATTCACTCCTTGAAATCTACCAAGAAGCCGGGTATGATGATCAAACTTGACATTGCAAAATCTTATGATAAATTAAATTGGCAATACATGTGAGGAATGTTCGAGGCCTATGGGTTTGGAGTGGATTGGGTTAACTGGGTCATGAATTTGCTGACTTCACCCTTCTTTTCTATTCTGCTTAATGGTTCTCCTACTAGGATTGTCCAATCGTCTCATGGAATCAGGCAGGGTGATCCCCTGTCCCCTTTTCTCTTCATTCTTATGGCAGAAGGGCTTGGCCGTCTTATACAGTCACTCTCTGTGAAAGGAGAAATCTGAGGCCTGAACCTCCATGATGGAATGTCGAAACAGATCCACCAACAATTTGTTGATGATACCATTTTAATGGGGCACCCTTCAGTCCAAGAAGCCCATGCCTTTAAAAAAATCCTAAAACGTTTTTCTAAGGCCTCTAGGCTTGAAGTTAACTCTGATAAGTCTCGGGTTTTCTTTTTCAACACTCCCAGTGTTACGCAGCGCAACAGCATTCTCATCATCAATTTCTCCAGAGGCTCCCTTCCTACTGAATTCCCGGGGGTTTCGCTTTCAGAGGGCAACCTTCGGGGGATTTCTTGGCAGGACCTTTTGAACTGTATTAAGAGAAGACTCAACAGTTGGATTAATAGACCATTAAACTTTCCCAGCCGGTTAACGTTGGTCAAATCCATCCTGCAGGCTATGCCAATTTATCTTTTCTCCCTGCTGTCTGCACCTAAGTCTGTTCTTAGAGAGATTAGAGGCATCCAACGCAATTTATTATGGGGTGGCAAGGAATCCAAATCAAAATTCGCCCCGATCAAATGGGATTTCTTGTGCTGGCCTAAGGAACAGTGAGGCCTGGGGCTCAGAGATCCAGAAGTGGTCAGTGACATTCAGGGCTCTAAGTTGTGGCGGCGCTGGTGTAACCGCAACAATGAGCCATGGGCGAAGCTTTGGAAAGTCAAGTATGCCAGGAACCACCAAACCAATTAGTTGATCTGATACAATGCTGATACTATGGGCTCTCATATTTGGTCGAAGGCTCTAAAAAGGAGAAAGTTGGTCCAGGATCATAGCTTTTGGGAAATTAGCGATGGTGAGCTGGACAATTTCTGGGATGAATCATGGAATCAATTCCCTAAACTGGGGAATGATCACAGGTGGCAGAGTATTAGAAACCATGGTCTGCCCGAAGGAAAAATTAAGGTGTGTCACTTCTGGTGCAATCAGCCCAGTGAAACTTGCAGATCCTGGTTAGACCCACAGTGGTGGACTGGTATAATTAATGAAGATGATGGTAGAGATTTTGGGGAAGTACTCCAAGAAAGATACATCCGCAGAAGAACTGGTCTAGATAAGCTTCGATGGGGATATCAGTAGAAAGGGGTATTTAGCATAAAGGAAGCGTATGATCTGCATACAAATAGGGAAGCAGCTGATGACGCTCCATGGGAAAAATTATGGAAAATGAACCTCTGGCCTAAAACTGCCATTTTTTGCTGGCTTATTATTTGGCAAAGAGTCCTGACAGGGGAAAACCTTAATAAACGGGGAATTCAAGGCCCCTCATGTTTCCCCTTATGCAAGAATAATGAGGAAACTATCAGCCACTTGTTAGATGAGTGTGAGTTTTCCTCTTTCCTTTGGGATAGAGGTGCCATGATTTTCCGAAGAAGTGATCGGGCTCATGGTCAACCTGATCTTATGTTGAACAATTGGAATGCCCAAACCTTTAGTAATCCAATCATAGCCTTGATTTGGCAGATGTTCCCAGGGATGCTCTGTTGGAACCTTTGGAAAGAACGAAATGGGAGGATATTCAGGGATAAGAGTCATCGGAAAGAGGAGGTGTGGGAAACATTAGTTCACAACATTCAAGAAACAATCAAAAGTAGACAGTGGACTGACGAGGACAAAAATATCTCAGAGGGGGACTTGCTCATTGCCAAGGGTTGGGGTCTTGACAGGGAGGAGATGCTTGGGTTGCGAAGGCGAGACAAGATCTGCAGACCCACCAGTCCCAATGTCTGGTCTCCGTCTGGGCAGTCAAAATTTAAAATAAATTTTGACGGGGCGTCGCGTGGAAACCTCGGGGTTGCTGGATATGGCAGGGTCTATAGAAATGCGGATGGAATGATTCTTTAGGTGTTCTTTGGATACCTTGGACATGATATGAATAAATCTACAAAGCTCGATGGTCTCATCCATGGCCTGCAGCTGATTATTCAAGGTGGATTTTTCCCAGCCACTATAGAGGGAGATTTGAAAATCATCATCCACATGGCTAAAGGTCTAGCGCAGGGGAAGATGACTGAACATGTGACTACCATCTAGAGGCTTTCTCATCGTTTGGATATCCTGAGTCACCTTGTTCGTACCAACAGTCAGTTGTCTTTTCACCGCGTCATACGGGAGGCTAACAAGGTTGCTGACTATCTAGCAAATCTGGGTGTTGATAGGGGTGGTGGCCACACATCCGGCCACATGGCAGATTTCCAGAATGAAGCTTGGGCCCCCAAGTGCTTACAGTTGGCTGCGGATGACTTTCGCAGAAGCCACATGGTGGAGGGTGAGCAACACGTGTCCCAGGGAAGGGAAAGGCGTAATGCGATGGTCACTCCGATGACGCACTGATGATGAGGTTTTTAAGGACGAGAAGTGATAATTCCCACAGGTTAGTTATTATGGGAATGAAGGTGAATTACGATTTTAGGATTTTCGAGATCCAGGTGAATAATTTGCACCGACTCCAATCTTTTCTCATCATGGTCATACTTATTCTCTGTAATGGCGAAGGTACGTTCTAGGGTCTGCTCAGATCTTCAGGGGTCTTGGCCATTTATGGCCCAGTTTGCCTCATCATGAGCAGGCGGCCTTTATATGGATGCTCCTTTCTGCACAGGACTCATTCCTGTCCCGAGGGTGATAATACTTGTCTTTGTGTCTCAACTGTTTGTTTTTTTAGAGTGCCTTCCAGGGTGTGGTTAGCGCAAATGCGGCCCCCTGATTTTCGGTTGCCCTCTGTTTTTCGCGCTGCAATGGCCCCTAAGCTTGAAATTGGTGCCTCCTTTGGGTTGGGTTCTGCTCGCACTGACCTGAAAGGTAAAGAGAAGGTTAATGTTAGGGGTGGGGGCTCGGGCAGGGTAACAAGGGATCAAGTTCGGGCTCAATCTGCCGCCTCTTTCTTTTGTGAGTGTCTCCTTGATTCCATCAAAGACGATGTTGAGGTTATTGAGAAGCACCTTTGGAATGAAGTCCAGGCCCTTCCTATTGAGGAAGTCAAGAATGAGGTGGAGGATTGGGTCACTGATCCGGGTACTACTGCTGGGCGAGCCTCGACCTATGACATAATGGTGATGACATACTGGGTCACAAAGAACCTGCTTGCTCATGTGGTGATGGTTGGTAATGCAAAGCGGCAAGGCGACGAAGAACCTGTTAAAGCGTGGGAAGCTCACAATGCGGACAACCGGCTAATGCACTGTAAAATTGATGCTATTGCGAAGAATATGGGCCTCTCTTTTTTGTACTCGGGTCTAGATGCTCAGGGGAACTGGGTTTCCAGTAGAAAATCACCTAAGAATGGATCGCCTCGACCAATGGCTGCTATTATTCCGGTCGATAATCTTCCCCAGAAGAAGGTGGCGAACATTAAGATGCCAGAGAAAGGTGCTGCAGGATCGTCGGCTCTGCTTCTGAAAGGTATTGGGATTTAGGTTTGTCTTGTTATTGGTTTTGTTGTCTCTCTGTATGTAATTCAGATTATGGGGAGTAGGCAGTGCTCGGTGAATGTTGTAAGTTGGGATAGGGGGAATGTTTACTGGTCTGAGAATTTTGTTTGTACAATGAGGAGGTCCAGCTCCATGGACGCTCGCTCTGCAAATTTGTAGCTCTGTGTTTGCATCGGTCTGTAGGTTTTTGGGGTTGGACTTGTAACTCAGCGACGCTGTAAGTGCGACATGCATCTCTTGTTTCAACAATAATATAATCTTTCTATTTACAAAAAAAAACTTGAATGAATGATTTAGTTGCAAATACTTGTTATTTTTCTGTGTCCTATTTTGAGTTTAGCAAAGGATTATGAGTATAATTGGTTCTTAAAGTACTTATCTAATAGTGTATGGTATTTAATGCTCTCGACCATTTTATATGAAGGATATTTATACTCTTGAATATAAGGCCCTATCAAGCTTCAAAGTCAACATTTTAACTACTAGATTCATTTGATAAATGCCCAATATGTTTTCTCTATGTTCAAGTGTATGAGAGATTGTTCTTCCTCTTTGACATTTACTCAAATATTTATTGTATTTTATATTAACGTTTAGCATCTACATTGGTATTTTAAAGAAAAATGTTATCTGTAGAGTCTTCTAAACCTACCATCTATATTTATCAATATGCTTGGTAAACAAGATTATGTTGGTCGAAGTTTTTAAAGAAGTTACATGCATTGCTATATCATTATTTTCAATAGCTATTGCTTTGGCTCTTTAAAATCAAACCTTTGAAGTTTTATGAGATTTAAAGTATATATTTTAGAGTGAAGGATACCCCCCATGGTTATTGAATTCTTTTAGACTAACCTAAAGCAGGGAGGTTTTTAGCCTCGAAGGGGTGTCTTGCCATATATTACTAGATAGGAATATCTTGAGAAACAACATCAGAGTTGGTATCGTTGTCAAGGACGAAAGTTATGAAGTTTCTTTTCCATGGGATTGACAATGACAAGTTATGTATCTTTATGGTGAAGAAATGTAGAACAATTGGTTGATCAATATATTTTCAAGGAATTTCATTTGGCAACTTTGTAAGTACAAAATGGAAGGTAAATTGAAACATGCAAGGACCCATTCGAACCTCGAGGAAACTCCAATTTATTCTAGCCTAGAGGAGTTGATTACTCAAGCAAATAGAAGGAGAAAATTTGGCTCCACATCTACAGGGAAGCCTAGTTTTGAAGAGAAACTTATTTCACAATTTGAATATTTTGAAAAGAAGTCTCATTCTAAAACCCCCCAAAGAAATTTGTTTGATCCATTCCAAGAAACATATAAAGCTTTGGTTGATATTTCTTATTTTGGACTCTCATTTTATGAGTAAGGGGCATTGCTATCTCATTTTCTGATAATTCCTCCTTTCTATAAGCGATGTCTCTAGAAGCAAAACTTATTATATTGCAACATTTAATGGCTAATCAAGGAGGAAATCAAGGATGAGGTAATCCACCATCTCCGACCTCACTAAGGGGTAATCCATGGGTAGCAACTAGGTATGGATCTCTTAGACTGCCTACCAACTTATGTGATATGCTAGAGAACTATTTGAAGTTATTGGCTAAGTTTAATAGAGATATCAATGTGTTTGCTGAAAACCACATCTCTATCTATTAATATCGTACAAATAATTTATCGATAGAGCATGATGATGTTAATTATTTAAGAATTATTGGCTTGATTTCAAACCAAGGTCCACATAGGGGTATAATAAAAGGGGTATGCTATAGTCTAAGCATCAACATATTTGAACCCTTAGAGAGGGAAGGTTTCACCTGAAGCACCTTGCCAAGCCCAGATAAATTGCTTGGCTCAAATATCACGATTGTTGTAATCAGCCATAACATAGGTTATCTTAGGGTTTCCCATCAATTAACCAGAATATCGCAACCACCATTAACTAAACCAATAGACATAACAAATAACACATTCATCCTAACCATTCATCATATACATTGAACATAATTGAGCACATTATTAAACACCATAACACAGACACACACGCACACACACACACATGCATATTACAACATCATCACCATAGATAAACACGGCATTAATTTTTTTTAAAGGGGACTCTTATTTGATTACTATGTATAATAATACAGTACATTGTGAACTATTACAATTAGTCACACAAATCAACCATTCTATTATTATCATGATCCTCCTCCTCATGCCAAATATTTTACATTATATCAATCATAGAGCGATGGGAAGTCACATATACAACTTGGCCAACACATTTGTATTTCCATTCAACTGGCTTGATTGAATCCTAGTTTAGGAGGCGCTCTCCTAGCACCACCGCTTCCCAGGTTATCTATGATCCTACATACTATCAATGTCTTTTGTCTGCATCCTTCTTTATGTCCAATGATCTTGTTGTTGCATCATGCCACTCTATCCTTCCCACTACCATGATTTAAGCCCAAAAATTCTAAAACTTAAAATGAGATACCCAACAAGCCCCAAACACACCAATTGACTCACTCTCAATTAAACTCTCATTCTCCTTGCTTGAATCAACATCTTCTTCTTCTTCTTATTGTCCATAGGGCATTCCCTTTTGAGATGAGGGGCCCAACTCTAAGACCACCTCTAAAAATTTCTCTTAGAATTCAATGAATTCTTCGAGCTAATTGGACCACTTGTCGACTAGGATGTTTAATCCTACGAGATAAACATTGGCTTGGTTAGGGTCTAGCATGCACGGTTGAGTGCCTTGAACCGATACCCACTATGACTCTTTTTGTTGCTACATATGCTGTAAGGAGCTGAGATGAGTGAGGGTGGATAATGTTAGATTTCGTAACTAGGATTAAACTAGCCTACTTTCCTTGTAGACCTGATCGAGTTCCTCATATGCCTTCTATATATCTCTTAATTTTTCATCCTAGACTACGGTATTAATGGTCTTCTTAACCGCCTGTTGGATCTTCTTAATTTTTTCCTAGATGGCTTTAATGGGGTACTTGCAACGTTTAACAAATTTCATTTAGTGAGTCACGACCACAAAATCTTGGGATTGGATAGCCACTTCTTGTAATTGTTCTTGGATGTTTCTTGTAATGGATATTGTAGGCTCCAAAATTTTCAATATCTGGGCCATCTTTTGTTTCTTTGTCAAGCGTTCTATATCCCATTTCACTTTCATACGTTCCTTCCCCTTCTTAATTTGTTGGACCACTTGTTGCAACTAGTTGTTATGTATGGGAGTGGGGAATTGATTGGTAGGTGTTCAATATATGGATCCTCATTGTGAATAGTTGACCAAATGACCGTGAACAGATCACAGACTAATTCAACCTGGTTTTGTAGTATTTCCTTCTCTATGTGTTGGTGCTTTGTTTTGTTATTGACATCATCAAGTTGTATCTATAGATTTTTGTTCTCGATGTGCATTTGACTAAGGTCTCATTCTACTGGGGTTATATCGTTCCATATTGCACTTACTAAAATTAAGTGTTGTCTAATAAAATATTTGGTTGGGCGCTGGCTTATATTTAACAATTGAGAATCATGAGAATGCAATATCTCCATAGTGTCCATATCGTGGCCAAGGGCAATATCATGGGTGATTTTTTATTTGATGGTGACCTTAGTAAGATCAGTTCTCATTGATGCATTTCCATTCATGTGTATACGAAACTATACATCTAGATAAATGTATTGGATAATGTCGAAGTCTTAATGTTGCAGGCTTTCACAATGTGCAATATTGTCACTAAAGGATTTTGGATTCAATGTGTTAGAGCTTTTTAGGTCGACATTTCAGATCAACTTCTACTAATGTTGAAGTTGTTATTGTACTCTTCCATGATCAACAATTGATATTGTTGGGCCTAATCCAATTAGGAAATGAGAAATGTGGTGGTGCCTACCCTTAGTTGATTTTTTATTTGAAGGTTGAAAATCCTAGTCGATTTAGTTCATTACCTTCCTCTAGTGGCATATCTTCCATCTGTTCATTTGTTTGTTACTATTCTTTTTCTTCTTCCTCTTTCATCTCTATTTGTTTATCGTCGGCTAATCGATTCACCCCACTAGCAGGGTATTTTTCTGGAATATTGGTCATCTGCTCTTGCAATTAGTTGTGTCTTCTAGACAATTGGTTCCTATTATGACTTTGGATTAATAATTTGTTGCTCTGTAAGTTCCTCTATCATTTGTTGTTGTTATTGTTGATGTTATTCACCCTTGGCTGTTTCCTACATGTAAATTTTTATTTTTGTTCCAGTTGGGGGTGAGCTAGATGGTTCTTCTTGGGTGATGTCTATAACCTCTCCTTGTGCCAAGTATTAGACGTGTAAAAGTGAGATACCATGAGATATCGTTGGAGCACTTACCGATGGTGGAAAAGAGGTGGATATAACTTCTAAAAGGACTTTATCAACATCTACAAAGAGTGTGTCCTTGGATTCTTAGTGATTTCCCCTACCAACATTTCTACTAACTCAATAACCCCTCTTTAGACTACCTCCAATGTCCATGTTTTATTGTTGGTGGTAATAGTATCAAGGAAATTCATGTTTTATTGTTTCGAGTGCCTGTTCAGGGGCTTGGTTGGATGATTATCCAAATTCCAAGTCTTTTCTTTTACTTTGTAGTTGAACATAAGGCAATAAGTGAGGTTCCTCCAAGAGTATGGGAACCTTGGATGCTACTTTGTGGGCTCAAGCATGGACTAGTATCAAGTTGTAAATGCTTTATCATTGAACTATCCTAGTTAGGATCCTTCGTTGTTGTTCATGGTTTCAAAGCTACTAAGATAAGTCCCTTCTCTATTGGCTTGAGCTTATGACACTTAGGTAGCTCCCAATTGTACATGGTGAATGCAATGATGAAGTACTCGTAGTTGAATGAGGAGGTTTTTTCATAGGCCTCCAGAGTGGCCTCTATGAACTCATTCATGAAGAATTTGCATCAATTCATTTGATGACCTCAAGCAAAGGCATCCACCGCATAAAGGATGTCTAGATTACATTTCATCTTCCTTTTCTTCTTGAATACACGACATGATAAAATGCATGAACCATTTGAATGGGGAGCAAGTTAATCATATTTATATCATCCCCCTTACTCCCTTTTCACATCCCATACTGGGTGTATAGGTCCTCTTCCCCCACTTTCTTTTTTTGCAAAGGTTGTTGAAAATCCATGCTAACATTCAGGTTGTCCATTGAAATATAAGTGATATAATTGACTAGTTTTGGCATGAATGAATATGGATGGTTGAGCCAATGTTTACCCTAATGTACCTACTCAACAAAAAATTTATTCACTTCTAGATGGGATTTGATGTGCCAAATTTTTGGAGTCGCAACATTTTAAAAATTAGGACACCTACAGAGGTAGAATTTCATTGGTAACTTCTTCTCTAAGCTAACCATTTCTTGCACTAACCTTCTACATTTAGTAAGTGACCTGTAGTTTTGGGAATTGTTTTGGGTCAACAAAGCCATGCTCAATTATAGGTGCCTTTTCCAATTAACCTTTTAATTCTCCCCATTATAGCACTCAGAGTTTTATTGGTTCATTAATTACAACTTATTTTCTCCCCGACACTTGATGGATATTAACCTTCCCCATGTAGCTGTGTGTCAATTTTCATCAGGTATAAACTAGTGGTAGTCCTCGAGTAATGCTCCATAATTTTTCTAGGCTAGCTTGATTTTGGTACATATGTTTTAGTTAGCTTGTTAGTATTGTTCTTTGGGCTCTTTGAAATTGTCTTCTTATAACTTCCTATAACTTTGAAAAGAAACTCATTCAGATGGTTTAAATGTTACTTCCCATGGAATTCATTAATTCATACATTTGATTGGATTAAATCCTTAAGTGCAAAAGGTAAGTAAATCTTGTAAAATGTTGAGAAAGGTCCATGGTTCATGTGGGAAGCATGATTACCTCTGATTGTCTTCACTTCTAGCATGTCATAGTTGTCATTGAACTCACTAGAGCCACTCATTCCTAATGATGGAGTGGCATGACGTAGTTCACCTTTTAATTTGACCCCTATGCTCAACCTCTTACCCCCTACTTCCATCACTTTGGTGATACTTTATCAGATATGGGTAAAAAATACATGCATATTATTAACTGATTGATATCTTAAGATGCGACTAGAGTGGATCTTGACATGGTTTCATTATTTCAACGATGTGATTTGTTTATTTGTGCAATTGACAAAATTATATGGTTTGCAGACACTCCTATTAGATTCACACAACTTAAAACAATGACACAACAAGGCTATTGATGCAACTTAAGCGAATTGACGCAATAGGGTAATTAATGCAACTATGTTGGGGTGATGCAACCAACTTTACCATTTTGCTCCCCCTAAACCACAAAAGTGGCATCAGGGTTTTATTGAAAATGAAATAATCTACTTATTCTAGAGAAAAGGAGTGATTTAACTTGGTTTTCCCTTCCCCAACCACAAATGTGACAACTATTTTATTTAGACTATCTCGTGGCTCATTCACATGATTGAGCCTTATTGAATTAACTTAAACAAAATATATGACAAGGGTTGAAATCAAGGGAACTTAACTTGTGGGGGATCGGTGATATGGATTTATGTGAGAAACAAAATGAAAGAGCATGTATAGAACCACATACATAGATATATTGCAGGAAACACAGTGATACAATAAAGCCAAATTCTATTAAGTGAATGAAACATAACAGATTGTAAAATAAAAGCAACTAGAATGGTGGTAGCTTTATCTCTAAGAAGATATGTGGAGGCTAAGCTCATTCGTCACAAGATGATTACAAAATGATGCCAAAGGGCCTTTTTATCATAAGCATGAAGGAAAAAACCATAAACATCCAAAAACCTAACCCTAGGAGATGAACTGTAAAATGGTTTGCAGGCCCCGAGGTGGTTAGTTGACGTGTCAACTACCCCGGGGCATAACGTTTGCATACCATCTCCGTTTAGGGAGCTCGGTAGCTTGTTGGAAAGGTATAGTTGAGAAGAACACATTACACTTGTCTAGAATAACTTTGGTTATATATAGATTGTGGCATCGCCAAAAAACATCATTTATGGCCTCAAAATGGTGCTGGAAGTTTTGGGCTCGAAAAATGGTAAACAACTACCAAACTGGAAAAACTGTTTTGAGCTAGTGGAATAGGTGGGTGGCCACAAATAACCATTTGATTCATTCCTCCCCCCTTAGGAAGCAATGGTCTCCATTTCATTTAGTTCCCGCATCATATGGGTAAAATTCTATTGAATTTGATTCTTGTTGAGCCACTTGCCTTGGTGGAGAAACTGCCCTGCTTTGATGACCCGATAGAGCTAAATGCAGAATTGGAAAGTACCCTTCACCTACGTATCCATAATTCGATCAACTGTAGCATTTTCCAAACAGTAAGGGTTGAGTTATGACAGTGCCAACTGCTCTGCCACTTCTGAGGTGTCCAATAATGGTGGGAAATATGGGCGAAGGAGCTTGACATTAAATACCAAGTGCAGACCAAGAAATGGAGGAAATCTTAATTCGAAGACATTCTCACCGATTTCCTTGGTGATAGTGTAAGACCCATACTGGAGTGGATGAAGCTTGCAATGAGGTCCTATGATACACTCTTTATATAAATTCAATCAAACCTTATCACCCACCTGAAGTTTGTGTGGAACTCGATGCTGGTCATTTCGCTACTTGTACTTGGAATTGGATTTCGCCAGAATGCCATGGACTTGCTGATAGATGTGCTGAATTCCTTCAACAAATCGAGTGGCCTTGTCCACCTCGGTGTGAGCATGGGTAGACTCCTCTTGTGTTGATGAAATGGGTAGAGCTACATCTTGGGGCCAATGGTTGGAATCCCAAGCACACCTGGAAAGGGTTGGGTCGAGTAGAGCTATGAAGGGATCTATTGTTGCTATGTTGAATGTATGGAAGACTCTCATCCATGTGCGGGGATGTTTAGAATTGTACATCCTTAGAATATGTACAATCATCCTATTAACCACCTCTGTCTATCCATTAGTTTGGGGGTGGAAGGTAGTTGATTGTGTGAGCTTGGTGTCCATTTCTGACCATAGGCTAGACCATAATGTACTCAAGAACCTTCTATCCTAATCTAAAATGATATTTTGTAGTATCTTAAAATGAACCCAAGCACGTTAGAAGAAGAGCTTAGTAGTGGCTTTGGCGGTGATGCTCTTCTTGCAGGTTATTAGAATGGCCATCTTAGAGAATCAATCCATGACCACAAACACACAGTCATTACCATTCTTTGTTGAAGGTAGTCTTGACAAGTAGTCGATGGATATGGACACCCAATGCCCATTAGGAGTAGGCAAAGGGGTGTACAACCCTTGCTTCTTAATGGAAAGTTTTGT
Organism: Larix kaempferi; assembly: GCA_027924585.1. Taxonomy (NCBI): domain Eukaryota; kingdom Viridiplantae; phylum Streptophyta; class Pinopsida; order Pinales; family Pinaceae; genus Larix; species Larix kaempferi. The sequence continues at coordinate 8,341,513 of BSBM01000769.1, read as the reverse complement.
GATGGCACAGGCAGTGCATGATATGATATATCTGTTGATGTCTTGTTAGAGATTTGGCTAGTAAAAATAGTTTTGCAATACCGCTACAGCTTTTCTATGCCAAAGTGCCCTTCCATCCAATTATAATGTGCTTCCCAAATCAGCTTCGCATGCTCGCTTGAAGGAACACAAAGATGGCCAAGATGGCATAACATTACTTCCCGGAGATGAAATTATACCATTAGGGTGCCTGCACATAATGCTCGATAGGTGGAAGCAAAATTAGGATCACTGTCATATAGTTGATACCACCGGGAGGTCTCCTGGCCACAAGAGTTGATCATCGTAGTCAAGGTTGCCACTAAAGGTCAACCGAGGCAATCAGTGACTCGATTGATGCTACCCTTCTTATGCTTGATATTCAGGTGGAATTATTGCAAGTATGTGGACCACTTTTGGTCGCGATCATTCTGCAATTTCCCTTGTGTTTTCATGAACTGCAGGGACTTGTGATCAGTGTGGATGACCGTCTCTTTACCAAGAATGTAATGCTTTCAAGTGGGCAACATTTACCCATCCTCATTGAAGTTACCCATTTGGTTGAGCCAACCTTACCACTCTTGAGTCCCATATATTTGCTATCATGAACGAATCCAACCAATGCATTTGTATCTTTCCTTGGTGCTTAAGGTACTAGTCATCATAGAGGAGAACCAAGTCACCTTACTAGCAATATTTATGCTTGATGTGTTGATCATGCTAGGCCTTTTTCCATGAATTCTCTATGTCTTGAAGATAATGTGGCATAAACCTATGCTCTTCAAGTTCCATCAACTCCTTGAGTCAACTTTTAATTGATTGTATGACATTTCGGTGGCTTTCCCTATGATCAAATTGGGTACAATAAACTTGGCCAACACCAAATCTTCTTATCCATAGACTAAGTTAAAGGGCATATGCTTTGTAATATTTTTTGTGGTGGTAATAGTACATCTAGAGTACTATTGGTATTATGTCATACCCATCCCTATTTACTGCACATAACTTAGTTAGACCAAGTTCTAGCATCTTGTTGAATGCTTCCACAGTTTCATTGGCTTGGGGATGGTATGGGATGTTGGTGTGATGTTGAACCATAAATTCCTTAGTAAGGGAATTAATAATGTGGCTAATGAAATGGCCACCTTGATCAATGGTTAAGCTCCTAGGCCATCTAAATCAAGATACTATATTCTCAAAGATGAATATAGTTGATGTCTGTGCATGGTAGTTCTTAGAAGGCATGGCCTTTTCCCATATGGTAAGGTAATCATTAACTATGATAATGTACCTAGAACCTGAATGTCATGTTGATGGATTTATGGGTGATATGAAATGGATAACACAATCATATGATGAAGGGATAACTCATCTATTCTTGAGGGTTTTCATGTTCCCTGAAACACATCACAAGACTATGTTAAGCTTTGGAATCTTAATATATGATTGGACACTAGATCCCTCTTGGCACACATCACATGATTGGGCATAGGATTTGGCATCTTTAAATATGGTTGGCCACTAGAGTTGTTCTTGTAATAATTTTTGAGTGGTAGCCTTCTCAGTAACATGCAGAACCATGACACCATTATGGAATTACCTTAGGATGTTAGCTTGTTAATGTTCCATTGTGCATCACCTAATAATTCCATCAGTCCCCAGCTTGTAGAGTTTCCCTACTATTAGTTGGTAATATGTTGCTCATACCACTACTTGTTTTTTTGGGTTGTTGAGTAGTCTTGTGGATGTACACTAGAGGTGAGAAAAGTGGTGATATTTCTTAAGTAATCTAATATAGCCTCTAATATCCTAAAAATATCTGATTCTACCAACCATTCATCTAGCGATCCTCCTATTTCACTAGTTCAATTCTTGATAGTTGATCTGGACCGACATTTGATTTCTTGGATTTTACTATGACTTCAAAGTCAAAATCACATAATAGAAGTAGCCATCTACAAATACTCCCTTCCGGCATCGAATTGTTCACCAAACACTTTAAAGTAGCTTCGTCTATACATAACTTAAAATGCCCCCCCTACATGTAATGTCTAAACTTGTGTAGTGAGTAGACCATTGCTTGTCCCTCCCCCTCGATATTGGTATAGTTGTGTTCTACCTTAGATGGATTTCTATTGGTGAAGTAAATGAGGTGGTCTGGTTTTCCTTCCCCAGGTTGTGCTAAGTTGGCACCCAATGCAGTGTCAAATGCGTTGATGTGTACATGGAATTCAATTTTCCAATCGAGGAATACAAACAAAGGGGCACTTACTAGATTTTACTTTAGTAGGTCCAATGACATTTGGTATTTTGCATCCCAATGGAATTTTTTGGTCTTTTGGAGTAATCACTCCATATGGGTTGTAATGGACACCTAACCTTTTATGAACACACAACAAGGCCCAAGAGAGTATTGAAAGGTGTGAAAAAGATGCAGCTCTTTATGTTAAGCTAGTAATGCGCACCTTTTGAACATTAGTCACAACATGGCCATATGGTTTTTCAATAAACTATACACCGTCCAATCGTCTAGGTATACTTCAAGGAATTTGTGAATGTATTCAATGAGTGTTGCAATTACTATCCCAGAGAATACTATTGGTGCATTTTTTAGTTTGAATGACATTGAATTATATGCATGAGAACCCCATTTAGCTGTGAAAGTGATATTCTTCTTATTTTATTTTGCTATGCGCAATTAGTGGTATCTTGAGAATCCATCAATTAAGGATTATGCTTATTTTCATAATACTTGGATGAGTACTTTTTTGTTGAATGGTGTGGCAAATGGGCCATGAAAACATGCGACATTTACTCAGCCCTTGAAATTCTATGCATACAAAAATTACTGCACCTAGTTTCTTGTCAATCATTCGGGATAATCCAGTATGACTCTTCTATACAAAATATCATGCTAAATGCCAACATATTGTCAATCTCCTCCTTTACCCATTATTTTATTCTAGGATTTGATCAGTATGATTTTTTCTTGATGGGTTGCGCATTTGATTTTAGCTCTATATTCATTTATTAAATACAAGTCCCCCTTTACACCCTTCATCTCTATGAAGTTATAAGGGGAACAATTGCTATACCTATGTAGTAATGCCGCAACTTTAGATACCATTGTGTCATCCTAGTATTTTCGAATGGAGGCGAACTAGGGATTATCTTTAGTACCAATATTAACTTGCTTTATCTCGAGTGTTTCTCGATATATTTGGCCTATAGTTTCTTCTTCCATTTCTTCTACTAACCTTCCTCCCTCATACTCCTAGAAATAAAGGTGTTGCAACTTCTTTAGGTCCTCTTCTTCCTCTTGTTCTTCAGTTACCTTGGTGCAACACTTAAATTCTATATGCTCGCCCATTGATTCATAACTCTCATTTTCTCTTGGCTAGTTGTAGTTATGTTTCTTGTAAACATATTATGAACTTTGGTTCTCATTTGTTTCAAACAATATGTAATTTATGGTCTTCAAAATAGATGTAACATTGAGCATCTCACCTATGTAGGAGGAGGTTCCACAAAATCACCCCTTTAAGTTCTCCCACATGTGTGTCTACCTTCAAGTCTCCTCATGTAAGTACCGCCACCTTGGGGACAAGCCCCAAGGTATGTATGAATTCATGTACCCAATGTTGCTAAGGGAAAACTTTTTGAGTTTTCCTTTGAATATATCTTTCGACATGTTGGAATGGATATGTTTTCACTTCATATGTCTCTGTTAACTCCATGGGATCTCCTAAGTTTCTTGGATTGTCGATCACCTGATACTTAGGTGGGGGGGTGAATCAATGACAAAGCATAGGATGCATGTTCTCCTAGTTTTCCAAACCTCCCTTATGGGTGGCCCACCACCTAGAGGTGGTGAATCTCAATGTTATGTTTAGAGCAGAGATCCTTTTCTCATTGGTTATGGAAAGGTTTAGATCTCCCATAAACTCTTCAACATCACCAGTTTTGTAAAAAATAGGTAAAATTTTCATTTATGCCCTAAAAAAACATACAAATTGTATCATGGAGCACCAATAAGAAGACAATTTATGGTTTCACTCCTACCAATTGTAGAAGGCCTCTTGACTATTAGAATCAATGGTGTAGCCACTCCTCCGATTGTCGGACTTATTGACAGTTGGGTAACTTGATGCAGTCATCCCTCATACATGAAGTTAGATTGTATAGTTGATCCAAGACAAAACCATCAATTGCATCATCTAGTGGTTCATAGTATCTTTCTCCCTTTATTGGGTCTATGGGTTGTATCATTATGGTCCTATAAGCTTCAAATGACATATCTCCCCTCTCGAGGTTTATAATTACATAATTGTTGATCACCCATTTGAAGCCTAATCATCCCAGGCAAGTATCCTTCTCATCCACAATTTCTATAACCTCAAAATTGACCATGGTCTTCACTTCACCCAGATTTACTTAGATTTCCTCAGTCAACCGATAGGGTATATATGACACCGATTCTCTAGTTGCAGCTAGATTGGTAAAAAGACTAGATGGGGCTTACCCATCATTTCCTAGGATTTCTTAGGTAGGATATTCACATTAGATCCTATATCCAACATGACATCCCATACTAACACATTATACAACTTACGAGAACTTTATATTCAAAATGAGAACTCTTGCCATAAAAACCAACATTTTGCATCAAAACATCCAAAAACAACCCCCGAATAAAAAAGTGCTGCTATTGATAACACATTTTTTGGGGCAAAATTACAACTTTTTGAAAACCCCGATCGATGTTGGTGCAATCGAAACCTTAAATCGACCCCCAAATCAAAAAATGTGTTACCATACACAACGTGATAATAGTATTTTATTTTTTTCTTTTAAATCAATTTTAAAAATATGAAAGTCAAACTTTAATTAAAAAATAGCATTTTTCTCAAAAAAAAAAATAGAAGAAGAAAAGAAAGAAAGAAAAAAAGAAAAAGAAGCTGCTCAGCAAGTACGGCAGCCATGAATAAGCTGCTCAAACTCTAGTCCATATCTATCTCAAATTCTTAAATACGTTCTACATACAACTATTACAATTCCAGTCATACAGCTAACCGTTGCTTATCCTGCTTTGTCTCAGTCAATCCATTGCTTTTTGTTGTTGTTTTCCTTAAATTAAGGTTTTGTCTATTTTCTATACCAACATAAGAAGAAGAAAACAACTTTAAGTTTACTAAATCCATTATGTTGTTTTCTTTATAAGTAAGGCTTATTTTCAATCTGTGAAAAGTCCACCCTGATCTTACTATAGGCTGGTCAGATTTTCGTGCACGTAAGCTTCAATATTTGTCAATAACTAGTAAGTTTCACAGTTTCTATCAAACTTTTCTAAAACAACGACACTTTTTCTAAAATGACAGATTAAGCAATAGGGGAGACCAAATGTATAATATTAATAGAATGTGTGTTGATTAATCCAAAAATCAAAACGACTGGATTAAGCAATAGTGAAGACCAATGCAGAATAGTAATAGAATGTGTGTTTCAAAAATAAAAAGACTCGACTTGATGAAGCAATAAGAGAGAACAATGTAAAATAGTGATATTATGTGTGGATAATTAGTGTATTTTTATTTTATTTTAAATTTAATAAGTATTTAGAGATAATTAAAAAAGTTAATATGTGTGATGTTTACTTCTCTATTTTTATAATGTGTTAAAATTTTGGAACTCGACGTTTTGGATAGACACTCCCACCATCAAGGAAAAGAAAAGAAATTTTTATAAGTAAAAAAGAGTAGAGAGTTACTATATAATATTTGAAAGAATGGATGTTAAAGATATAATATTAAATTTGTTTAAAAAATTATAATATTACATTCAAAACCTTTTTTTTCTTCTTTTAGAATTTTCATATAAGATTATGTTTATTTTCTTTTAATATAGATTTGACTGTATTTGTTTTATTAGTTTCTGCCCGAGCAATATGGACTATAGAAATTGCTTAGCGTGTTAGTATTAGTCTATGCATAGTTTCCTAAACAACATATCCTAAGTTTTTTTTAGTTGTTTTTGTCTCTGACCAATTGTCATATCGAAAGCCTTATTTGGACTTTTCCTGAGGTTATCCTAAGGTTGCATGGTCATGACTTTGGTTAAAGTAATTGATCTATGCACTAACATTATCATGGTCCTTTTTCCATGACATTATCACAGTCCTTTGTCCATGCATGGAGACACGTGACAACCTGCATGCACATGCAATTTGTTCTCTCTTTCATGACACCTCGCCACCCGCAACTCAATTTCTCCAGCGCTAGCATTTCCATACAATACATAACTCCTCTCCCACCTCATCTTGCATCACCCGCCCATTGGCCGAGATATTTGCCCCTGTCTATTATGCTTATTCTCAATATGGAATGGATACTTTCTCAAGGTAAACATGATCATGAGCAACTGGATCATAAACTGGAATTGGATCCCAAACTAAAACTGGCTCATCCCGAACCATTCCTCGGTCTATTGGTTTTGGAACAGAGCAAAGGGAAGCTTATGCTGGAGGTTATTCGATTGGATCAACTACTCGATTTGGAACTAGTAGGGATGCTACCTCTGTCAACAATGCCTATGCCTTTGAAGCCCCTAGGTATGCCTTTGCTCCTGTCTATGATACCACATATGCTTTTGCCTATGCTATTGGGTATAGAACTGTTCCCTATGCGTTTGGGTTGTGCTTACGAAGATCATAATATGGATCTAGCTCAGGAAGGTATAGGTCTCATTCACGAAGATCAGAAGCTTGCTTTGGTTTCGCTGCTATTGGAACAATTTTGTTAAGCAACTAACTCTATAATGTCCCGATTCGAAACATCTGGCTCTTCCTTTTGATCACTCTCACGAGCATCAGAATCTCCGAGATAATGAACATTAGAATCTAAGTATGGGTAAACTAGTTAATTTATACTGGTAGTTTATTAGTTATTCTCTTGAATTCTATCTCTTTTGCAAGTTTCATTTCATTGAAATCAATTATAGTTTCAGATTGGTTGATTTATCTTAATTTGATGACAATGCAAATAACTAAAAATAGAAAGTACATCCCATCATAATTTAAAAAGAGAGTAGAGTCATTGTAATACCTGTGCTTCCCAATCCAAGACGCCTATAGTATCTTGCATTGCATATGAATGTAACAAATATAAAAGTATAAATGTAATAATAATAATAAATAATAATTAGTACTAGGTTAAGGGGCACGTCTCCTCATTCATGGTTGCCCACACCTTATATAAAGGTGGCCACCAATTGTAATACTCTTCATCTATCAATATATTATTATCATTTTATCTTAGATATGAAAGACGGATCCGCTTCATAACTATCCAACCGAATATGGTTGTAGCACTTGGTATCAGAGCAGAACGCTCCTCCATCTGAGCTCGGATTCGGCTCACACTTAGAGCATAATCACTCCTCCTCAGGTGAGCTCGGACTCGGCTCATTCCTCCATTCCGCTACATCATTCGCTCCATTCCGCTTGCTGCACTTCCAGCCACGCTCCTCCCCACATCCGTCCCACTCCACGGCTCCTCCACACCCAACAAACTCCTCGCCTGCTCTCCATCCTCCACGCCCAACAACTACCCGCCATCCGCCTAGCCGTTGCGCTCCAGCCGTTGCATCCCTCCCCCTGCTACATGCCAACAAGCCTCCCACTTCAGCCCGCCTCCATCCTGCGTGCCTCTCCCCATCCTCGTGCCCTCCTGCCTGCGAAAGCCCTCCCGCCACCGCACCTGCAGCCCTTCCGCCACCCTGCTCCCTCCAGCCTTCATCCCCTCCCCCTTCCCCCATCCTCCCGGCCACATTCCAAACCTTGCCTCCGCACCATACTTTCCCCACAGGCCTACGCTAGCCACCACCTCGGCTTCCATGCAGCTGCCAACGGCCCTGCAAAACTCCAAACAAAAAAAATAAAAAAAATAATAATTATAATCTTTTATTATTATTATAATTATTAACGGTTTTTTTATATATATAATAAAAATTGTTATTATATTTTTTAATAATTATTTTTATTATTATTTTCCTTTTAAAGGCCTCCTTACCCCATAAACAAACTCACCTCCCCACACCAGATCAAAAAACCATGTTGGAAATTAAGGACTGACTGGAAAAATTAGAAAAAGACTAGATTCAAGATTTAAAAATCCTTGAAGGTCTAAACTCTAGAATGGATAAATTCGACATATAGTTACAAGAAGGAAAAGAAGAGCTATCATGAAGTGTGCAATATGAAGTTGCCAGAGCAGTCTCATGGGAAATGCGGAAGGTACAAGAAGAAATGAAAGCATATTTCGATGCAGGACTATAAAATATCAAGCAGTTTTTTAAGGATAGAGATGATGCTAGACATAGCGAGTCGCCAAAGGTAGACCACTCATGTCGCGATACAACTGATACTAGTGATCATCAATCAAATCCCCCCAAAGTGGAGATCCCAGTAGACCATAAAGATTACAAATATCATACACCATATTGGACCACAATGCAATCGATGGGAGGATACTCAATGAAACCTAAATTGGAGTTACCCAAGTTTGATGGAGAATCAAAACAGAGCGTGGCATGGATCAACAAGGCAGAAGAATTCTTTTACATTCACAAAATCTTATCAGATGATGAGAAAATTAAATATGCCTCCATGCAGCTCGAAGGACGGGCATACAATTGGTACATGTGGTGGAAGAAAACGACAACAATATGTGCCTACAATTGGGACAAATTAAAAAATGATTTCTTTAAAAGATTCGAAGATGTGACATAGAAAGAGTTTTTTGTCAAACTAACTAGGCTATAGCAAGAAGGCAACATGGAAGAATACACCTATGCATGGGAAGCGTTAGCGACGCGCATACCAGAATTAACAGAGGGTCAGCGACTCCAAACATATATCTCTGGTCTTAAACCATACATAAGAGATGAATTAGAATTACATAACATGTCCAATTTGGATAAGGCTAGGTGCAAAGCAAAACTTATTGAAGAAAAATTCAAACAATCAAGACAAGGGATATTTGCGATAGCAAGAGACCCAGTGCAGGTATTGCGAAGTACATGGTCACCGGGTCATCAATGTAAAAAATATCAATCATATGGCTATGAAGTTGGAAAAAGCTCAAAACAATCGAGCAGTCGCACCGACAGTGACAGGAAAAACAAGAAGAATACTTGTCGTCGTTGTGGAGAATATTGCTTCCCAGGACATAAATGCAAGACCAATCACACAGTACATTGCAAAATCATTAATGGGAAGCAAGTACAAGTATCAAGAGAGGCAGATAAAGTTGATTCGGATACAGACACAAGCTCATCTGAAGCATCAGTTGCGACAGTTACGTGTACTCAACAAGTCTGTAAGAAAGAAAAGGTAGAGACACCAGAGAAAGATTACACCCAACAGAAGGAAAGCCAAGCACTCGAAGGAAAATATCTGCCACCTCAGTTGAGAAATCATGACATCCTTAAAACAAAACATTTCATATTCTGAGTAACAAAATCTAGGAATTCGAGACCAAAAAGACTACAACTTAATGGGAAAATTAAAGATAGGGATGTCACAATTTTGGTCGATTATGGAAGTACCCATAATTTGATTGACATCAATAAGGCAAAGGAGCTAAATATTTTTGTGCTCCCCGCAAAAGGGCTTAAAGCCTCAACCATCTCTAATCAAGACATAGAAGAAGTAGGAAAATGTCATAAGGTGTCGTTGTACATACAAAATTTACACCTACACCTCAATTGTGTTGCCTTACCTCTCAAAGAAGTAGACATGGTATTAGGCGCTGACTGGTTAGCATCGCTGCGGACTTACTTTACCAACTTTTAAGAACAATACATGGAATTTGAATGGAAAGGGAATAAGTACCGACTAAAGGGACCGAGACTGACAGTTTCTCCACCTAAGAAGAAAGAATCACGACACAACAAGAATCTAGACCACGTCAAGATAAAAGACATCATTCTAAGCTCCAAAGAAAAAGGCATTGTCAGTAAATCTAGCTCTGAGGACAAAGCTTTCCTTAAAGGGGAAGGCAGTGTAACAAATATAAAAGTATAAATGTAATATAATAATAAATAATAATTAGTACTAGGTTAAGGGGCACGTCTCCTCATTCATGGCTGCCCACACCTTATATAAAGGTGGCCACCAATTGTAATACTCTTCATCTATCAATATATTATTATCATTTTATCTCAGATATGGAAGACGGATCCGCTTCATAACTATCCAACCGAATACGGTTGTAGCAATGAACATTTTTCGTACCTTTCCAAGGTCTTGTTCATGCTAATTAAATAATAAATAAAAATATTTGTAAGAAGAAGCAGTGAGGGTGTCTTCAGTTATGTTCCCATCATATGACATGGAAGCTTTTAGGAACATCTAAAATTAAACTACGCTTGGAAAAAAGAACTAAGAAAACTATATATATATATATATATATTCTTTTCTATTTGCATGGCCACGCTGTTCTCCAATGATTAGGCCACAGCCTGAATCATTACACGAGTGACACTATAGCACTTATTAGTAACCTGCTGTGGGTTCTACTAAAGTTATTTCCCTTTGCACACCCATGCATGTATAATACTAGTGACAATGTAGGGTCTAAAATAGAGATTTGGTTCCATTGGGACTCTTGATTGAATTAGAAGCTGAACCAATTGGTGTCATTAATAATCCAATTGAATTAATTTAGTTAGTGCCACTGCCAACGAGCTACTAAGTAAAAATTAATTAAACCAAAATATGTACAATCCGAATGATAAGAACTAAGATAGTCAAAAGGCATTAAATGATATAATTTCATAATTAAAATCACCAATGATCTAGTGGCCGAGAGGACCATCATAGGATAGTTGCACTTATATGTTGTTGAATTCCGTGATCTTGGATGAGAACTTGATGTGTCTAGGGGGTTCGACATGAAAGCATAATTTTTATTCTAGTTTTATCAATTGTATTACCTCTCTTATCATTCACAATCAATATGTTGGTTACAAAGATCATATTATTTAATAATTAGGGTTCGGTTGGTGATTCTATGTTGTTGGAAACCTTTAATATATTGTTGAGGTTTGTGTAAAGACCAATCCAATATCTAATAGTTCTCAGTGAATACAATAAACTGGAAAACAAGTGAAGGCGGTTAGCTTATTTCATAAGCATTAATACTGAACTATCCTTGAAAATCCAATTATTATACATGTCTATTAATCAACAACATTGTTTAGTGGTTGTGTAAACAAGTGAAGGCGGTTAACTTATTTCATAAGCACCAATATTGAACTATCCATGGAAATCCAATTAGTATACATGTCTATTAATCAACAACATTGTTTAGTGGAAATGTAGAGACCTTTGAGTAGCATGATAACACGTAAGCACTTAATAAGTGTACCTTCATCCAATATTAATTATAGTTCCTTCATGAGCATGTGTAACACTAGAAAAATAAATATAATGAGAAAATGCAATGTCAAGACCAAAGAGTTTACCTCGTAGAATAACCAAGATGAACATATTTCCATGATCAAGATACACTATAACCTTGCTCACTTTCAAGTCTGCTTATCTATCTATTGACCACATGATGACTCTTTACATCGTGGAAATGTGATGAGTACTGAGTCCAGTGGTGCCTCCTGCCTCACACAAATGGTAAAATTGCTAGCATTGTCCATATTATTACTAGGACAAAACTTATATGCTAATCTAATTATTTCCCTTGTATCCTTATGAAATGCTAGGTAAGCCTTATTGTACATTCACAAATGAGAGCATATGACTCTCTTGAGAAAAGCAAGCATCCCTCCCCTAGTTTACATTTTATAAAGGTAGGCATGATTAAAATCAAGCTTGTAATCTAAGTTTAATGCCAATCTAAACTAGATTAAATGCTAATCTAAATCTGTAATTTAAGTTTAATGTAGACATGACTAAAATCAAACTTGTAATCTAAGTTTAATGCCAATTTGAACTTGTAATCTAAGTTTAATGCCAATCTAAACTAGTTTAATTTTCATTGCAAATAACCCAATCTTAAGAGGGAGGAACTTGTTGCTTTGCAACTCTCCTTGTTTATTTATATATTGGATAATGTTTTGATTCAATTAACAATTATATATTTATTAAATTTATAGAGATTTCATCATGCAAATAAGTTTACCAAGGTTAATTTTATATTAATAAGATTTCATTTTTCATTTTCTTATTAAAATATTCTTATAACTTCTTTGTTACCTTCTTTACATCAAGTTCCAAATTTCTAAAAATTCATTTTACAAATATTAAATTGAATAATTTCTCATTTTTAATTTATTTTATAAATAATTGGATAGACACCGTTGTAATTAGCAAATGGAAATTTGAAAGTTAAGGTTCATATCCAACTTAGTGAAAGTGGTGAAATGCCATAACATACGTACAAATACACTATGGATGTGCATGAGTAAGATTCTAATATTTATTTAATTTGTTTACAACAAATTTTAAATTAATAATATTTCATTTGTTTTTTCATTAAGATCTCGTTACAACTTTTTTGTTACCTTCTTTTATACCAAATTTCCAATTTTTAATAATTCATTTTATAAATACTTAATTATAATTCCTCATTTTTATTTTATTATATACAAAATTGGATTATGAGACTCTTATTGTGCTCACACTAAAAGTAAATATAATATATTTATGACTATTTCCATATCAAAATTGGATGATTATATTTATTAGAGTTTTTCATATTTATGCACAGAGTAAATAAATAAATTAAATTGTGAAAATAATAAAATTATATTTCCTGGTATGTAGTAACGACAAAAATATATTTCTTTCCTAAATAGTAACACTTTTTTTCTCTCTAAAAACAATAACAAATGTTTTGAGATAATGTAATTAAAAGATTGAAAAAGCTAAGAGAGATAATGTAAGGCTATACTTATATGAATTTATAGACCATGAGAATATATGTATTAATCTATATACCATGGGATTTGGATATATGAGGCACATACAAGGATATAAAGTATTTAGGTGTTTACAATTATGAAAATGGTGAAATTTGGTGTATTAATTATGTTATAGGCGTTTTGCTAATGAAAAATTGTCTATGGGCATTGTAGCTAGATTCCTTGTCGTTTTGCCCAACTGCCTTTTGCCACGCATCTTTTTCAATTAATCGTCTATTACATGCCATGTGTGTTGCGTGTTGGTGAAATTTTGACTTTGAATAGGAAAGTGGCACCACATATTTTATTTTTATTCACCGTTCCATCTTTCTCCGTGACAGATCCGTGGAGAAAGGTTTTCTGTGAAATTGTTGTTGGAGAGCTCACATTCAATCTATTGTTTGGAAAGGATCCCACGGTTTCCTTTGGAGGGGCGTAGTTTGGAAATGGTAATTGCACTGTAATTTTATTTTGAACGATTATTTCACTTTCATACATTTAGGTATAATATAAATCAAGTTTTAGAATCTTTGCGAATGCAATTCGTCGAGGCAGGTGTATAAACATACCTAATTCATTTGTGGAAGAAGACTAATTTATAAACACACCTAATTCATTTATATGTGGAAACTTATTTTCATGGTCGTGGTATCAATGTGGGCATACGTGCTATAATTTTTCTAGGATCCCTCGCTACATCAAGCCTAAAAGAGAGATCCATTGATTTCATGCAGCCCTCAACCTGTTGTTGAGATTGCAATCCTAAAATTCTAGATCGATTCATAGACCTCACAAATCCCTAGATAATTTTTTTGAATTGACAAGATTGCAGTTTTAGCTAGGTGAGATACAAGGTTTGGATTCCAGGCAAAACAATATTGGAGAAAAACACCAAAAAAATGGAAAAAAACACCAAGAAAGGCTATAATTTAGTGCATGCTTAGCCCACTTTTTGTACTTAACTCTAAATTAACTTATGGTGTTTGCTACACAACCCACTTCTTTTCATTATAAAATGATTTTTTAATATTTGGAGCATAATGTACTTTTTCTTTTGAAAGTTGATCATATAACTAGTGGACTTATAGACCTTAAATATAATGTGTAAGAAATTGATACTACAAAGGTAACTACTTGAGCATTGTTGGGTTTCGATTGCAGTGGAAATGTGGAAAATGAAATTGAAGTTTGTAGTTGTGAATTGTACCAAAAAAACTACTGATGTGGTATTTCTTCTCTCCATTCCCTGCTCTTTTCTTTCCGTGACTGGTTGTATAGATAACCATAAAATCAAACATATTTTTCTAATAAAATCTACCCAAACTTACTAATGTTTCATTCATTATTAGTGACAAAATTCTACCTGCCCAATTTATCTTGAGAGTAATAGTTAATTCTTTATCTATTGTTCTTTGTTGTAAGGCCAACCTATAACAATTATTGCCATATCTTCCCATTCCAACCTACACAAATGCATAAGTTATTTAAAAAGTTATTGCCCTAAGTTTCATAAGAACTTACACCAATAGAGTAGGAGTGACTTGGCAATGATCTTTCCTTGATTTTAAAATGTCATATCCAACTATTGGGTTATGCAATTCCATAGTTGCTCATCTTGATGATCAAAGATCTCACATGTTCTAGAGTAGTGAATCTCATTTGTAACTTTGGGAAATTAGCATACAATGAAAATGAATTAAAATTTTGCAGAATATGTTTGTAAAGGTACAAAAACAAAATTCATCATTGTTATGGTTATTGAAATGTATGCGCAAATTAGGAATCAAACTAATTTAATGTTTCCATGAACATAAAAAAATGATAAATTAGAGAGAAAGGAACCATTCCTTGCAACTGTCGACTTCATTGAATTAGTGATAATGACTATAAATTCTAAATACAGCCTATGGGTCTTTCAAAAATTATATGTTTGCATTTCTGAGATTCTTCACATGAATACAAAATAGAAAAGTAAGAAGACATTTCCATATCTCATTATAAAAACAAAACGCAATAGTAAGAAGATAAAACATGGACCAATATTGCTAAGTTCTAACAACTTACATGAAGACTCTACTGCAAGCTTTGTAGGGTCTTGATAGCTTGGAGACTGCCTAGTAAACATTGAATTGAAGTAGCCCATTTATTGAAAAATAGCTCACACTAAGCCACAAGATTTGGCAAATGAGAGTGACTTTTTTGGATTTTTCCACCTCTGAGCAAATTCAACAAACATACATCACCAGAAAGAGGACTTATAAAAATGGGTGATCGTTTGCCTTGAGTTTACTGTAAATACCTTCTCAAAAAGATGTTTCAAAGAACATAAGAAGACATATTGTGGCTTTTGCAAATAGCCGTTAAAAATTAATGTGTATAATGCATATAGTAGAAACCTAGTTTAAGAATATCTTGTAAGATATATAGTAATTAATATTTGGAAATAAATCAAGAACATATCTATTATATTGGGGATTTTGTAAACAATGCTTCCACCCTTCCCTGCCAATAGTGAAGGAAATGAGGACATCAGAGTTGGCAGAAGAATATTTACTGTTTATTGAAACAAAGAGATCAGAGTGATATAGTAAACAACCAAGGGGTGGCAGGTGCAGGGGGGATTATCATTGATCCTAGAGGAACCAAGGAAATCAATTACACTTGTGGTCTTCGAATCACCACTAATAATCAAGCAAAGGCATGTGCACTTTTCAACCAAGATCAAGACTATTCTAGTGATTGGGGACTTGGTGATATTAATTAAGCTCATGAACAAGGACTACCAAACTTTGAATCTCCCCCTATCCAGACATGTCTCTGAAATCGAGAAAGAAGCATCTCGTTTTCAGGAGATCAACTTCTACCATGTTCTCCGAGGCCTAAATGGTAAAGCATATCTCCAAGCCAACTTGGCCACCTAACTGGACGAAAGCATTTGCAAAAAACAAATGGAGTTATAATCCAAATTCCAATCCCCCAATGTTTAATTTCAGTAAGTATAATAGATCCACCTTTAATCACAGTTCATGCAAAGGTACACATAGCATTGGCAGTCACAAGTCAAATTATGGTGGATTAAAGGGCTAGGACAAGTATGGGACGACAATGGGAACCAAACATGCCATCCCTCCCAATTCCATTTCATTTTGAATGCTCCAAGGTTGATTATCTTGGAGAAGGTGGGATAATGGAAGTGGTTGTTCGAACTTGCCTGGGCACAACATGAAGAGTTGGATATTGCATTCCTCAATTGGTTAAGGTATTTCGTAATCACTTCCAGTTCTTTTAGTGGTTGTTTGACTTGTGGGGTTATTTACATTGGGGTCATTTGTTTGAAAGGATTCCCCATTTTGGTGTTTGGTTTGTTACTTCTAGTTCCATTTCCACTTGGTTAGGTCTGGATTTTTATGCTCTTGTCAGATTGTGTTGTTTTTGGGAAACCAGTTTATTCTTGTGTTTGTTGTTTAGGAACATTCTTGGGTTGTATAATTGGGAATCCTTCCTATCCATGTGTGCTATGGTTGGGTTATTGAAGTGGGAATCCTCACTACCCCTTTGCATTTTAGTTATAGCTCAACATATATTTTTGCATTATGGTGTTTTCATTTTGAGCAGAGTTTAGGTAACTCCTTGGCCAATTACTCCTCAACTCTTGGTGGATATATTTCACTCACAACTCTCCTGTTGCAGTTGTGTTTACTCTTGGGTGATATCAATGGACTTCCTAGGATGCCACTGCAAATGCCAGCGGGATATCTGAGACATTAAAAGGATGTTGAGAAGGCATAAAGGATTTATCAATGAAAACATGAATTCTCTTATTTTCGTCTTGATCACAGTTCACATCAATGAAATTTGAACTTCCTCTGAGTTAAGGGACATTATTGTGTAGCAGAAAGGTTAAATTCAAGGGATTTGCCTATGAACTATGCTCTCTTTTTCATGTTCTTTCATTGTTGTACTATAGATACATGGTTACAATGTTGAAAGAACTATCCTAAAATATAAATAAAAAACAAGAAAGGGGAAGGGAATGTGCTCTCTCACACGACGAAGAAGCCACATCTTACCCACAAAAATTATGTGACTTTATCATGCTTACACCTCCATTTCTTCCCTATTAATTCATTTCATTTGTTATAATCCTATGAAGATAGCAAGATGATCTACTCTAAGTTTGCAAAATCAAAATTATTGCATTGGTTCATTATGTATTACATATATCCATTTTTTAGTTTCTTTGAAATTTAGTAGAGGGATCGTACTCATTCCTTGTGTTTTGCAACTGCAACTTGGTACATTGAATTGAAACCAATTCATGAAAGATGAAATCCCAAACATTGATTTTGAAATTGGTTCTCTTTTCCTAATATTTTAATAATAAAAAAACATTGGCTGAAAAAGTGACCATAAACCTTTTTAAGTTTGCAGCATGGAAGATCTATTTTTTATTTCCATTATGGGTTGATTCTACCTGCTAATTGTTTTTTGTCCTCTTTCCTGAATTCAGAAGAGGGATGATTCTACCTACTAATTGTTTTTCAATGTCCTCTTGCTTGAATTTAGAAGAGCTGAAAATGTTTGGGCTTGGTCAAGACACCTCGAAATTGATTGTGCTAAATGAAAATTGTGCATACATAAACGTAATTTTATTTGTTCTTTGGTCACTAAATTTTCCTTACACATGATAATATTTTTTCATACACATTATAACGAGTAACTAAAAATATTACTAAATCACTTTGTATTTATTGAATCACAAGTTTATTATTATTTTTTGTAAGCTCCTTTGAAAATTTATATTAAAATACAAAAATTGGTACAAGCACAAGAAGTCTGAGAGTCTCTCTAATCTGCTTACTGAGCCTAAACAACCAGAATGGATCCATACTATGTTTTCCCATGCCTAAGGCTACAAAAAACTATTTCTAGCTTCCTACTGTTGGTAATATGTTAAAAAATTATTACATATAGTCTCCAACAACATCTTCTCAAAAAATTACAGAGATAATAAAAAAAGTGACCTGTCCTTTGGCTAGAGTGACAGGTGTTTATCGACATGCAACTGACAATTAACATAAAGTATAAGGAAAAAAAATAGAGTTACTTGGACTTGCAGGTTGCATTTGCATTGCCAGGAATCTCTTCGATGATGGGGCAACAATAGTCCTAAGAGCTGGAGGTCTTTTCTGGGACCGTTTTTGCTGGCAGAGGAGTCATCTTCATGAATGAGGAAAGGTCCACGTGCTTTCCATCCACATGGTTTTGCTTGTGGCCGCTGGTTGATGCTATATTTAAATTGTCCACCTGTTTATGAATTCCATTGCCATGTTCAGGTCCAATATTCCCCGATGACTTGGATACATGGGAGGCTGCTAGAGAGGTTGCAAAGTGTAGAGATGGATCAGGGGAAGGAGAAGGTGTTGGAGAGTTCCGACCTGGAGAGAAATCCCAAGATTGAATGAGAAGCTAGGCCAAATAATTCTTGACAAGCTAATAATGGTCGTGTTTGATCCGAGCACTTTGATTGACAAGTTGCTGCTGAACCAGTTCTTCTTCCCAATCATCTAAGATTGATCTCAAGTGACGTGGGATTGAATTTTCGTAGCCGTTGTTGGATAACCCACCATGAAATATTCTACCATGACGCCCTCTTCCTTTGTTACCACAGTGAGGAGTGGCTTGAATTCTGTGTGCCGTGGTTTCAATCTTGTTCCTGTACAGAGTGCGGCCCCAATATAAAGGCCTTTGAGGTGGAGATGACTGGAAGAGAGTCTGAATGACCCACCAAGCTAGAAAGTCCAAACAAAACCAAATCCCTCTGAGAGTTGGATTCAAACAGATACCATACAACCTTCCAAAATAAATCTGAGAGGGAAGATGAGTTGGCTTACCAAATCTAAGAGCACTGAAACCAGACTCAAATATGCTTAAAGGAAGAATGTTAGTCTCCCAAGGGGCCATTAAATCGCACAAGAGCGCCATGATTAACCAGGTACGCTGAACAACTTGATGCCAATCTGAAGGGTCAGGCTGCATTAAGAGTGTATACGAAGGAGGAGGAAGCTCATAAATGAGCATGGCGGGAATATATAGAGGCTGCTATGTGGGTGGCTGTTGAGGTCTCCGCGATGGGGTGGCTGTTGAGGTCTCCGCGACGACAGGTTCATGCGTTGTCTGGGCTGATTGATCACCCGCATCCAGGGAATTACAAGTTTATTATTAAAAAACATTGAAACTGTACATTAAAAAATCGTGTACTTGTAACTTTGTAAGGTGGTTGGACTTGGTTTAATGGGATCAAATCCCTTAAGTAAGTGCGGTTGTAAATATTTCCTTTTTTTTCTTCACATGGTTCATGACACTTGATATTGGTGCTTTCTACATCCATGGAAACCCCCCCAATATTCCACGAGGAATGTGGGAACACTACAACAAATTTGACATTTAGGGGTGGTTGTTTTCCGCCTCCAAAAGTGACTTTTGGGGGCGGTTTTGGCTTTGGAGGTGGTATTTCCAAAACCACCCCTAATAGCACCGACGCCAAAAGTGTTATACCTCAATATTGCACCTAACAACCTAGTGTCGCATCTTTACACCAAAACACATTGACGACACTTCCCCCTATTGATTAAACATCCAGAAAAGATTAATGATTGACCACTGAAGACAAACCCAGTCAACTTTGCCAACACTACTGCGTGTTGCACATTTGCTGCTGCGCGGTAGTCCTCACTACCACGTAATGCTCCTTTACTGATGCGTGGTACTACCGCGTTATGCTAAATTGTAGGGGCGCGGTAGTCCAGTTATAGCCCTTTTTCCATGGATGTTGGGATCTCAACCTTCGAGAGATTTTGATGGAATTGACTACCTATGATTCGATCCTAACCCTCTCCTTGTTTGGATGGCTTGATCCACTAAACACTCCATAGATCCACACTTCTCTCTTGTTGGTTAACCTTCCCACATGCTATAAGAGAGAGGTCTTCCATGAGCCAAGGGGAGGACTTTTGGGGCATCAAACCTATGATCAACCTTTTGTAGAGATAGCTAGAGGTGGAAGCGATCATAGCTGGAAGATTGGCTTGGACATCAAGCAACCTTTGTAAGCACTTTTCAAGTTTCTCAATAATATAACTTGCCTTGTTTCCTAGTTCGTGTGTATTGATTATGTTTCAATTTCATGAATTATGTCTATATAGATTTGGAATCTAACTTGTAATTCAAGGACATTGGAAGATTGCACGTGCTTGTGTATTGTTTTGTCTCCACAGATCTATCGCGAGGATTTCGAGATCAAAACTACAAGTAGGACAAAAGTTGAGAATGGAGGTGAGTTACTTTCTTCCTTTCCTTCTAATGTAAAATCTTTGAAATACTAGTTTAATCCAGGATTCAAGATTACATTTGTTTCATTTTTGTCTTAGCTTAGAGCTAGCATAATCTACTTTATCCTAAGAGAATTTCTCTTTATCCGTAGGGAGAAATATCTACAACAAAAAGTTTTGACTTTTAGGGGCGGTTCTGGAAGAGATCGAAACCACCCCTAAAAGTGTCTTTTGGCGGCGGTTATAAACTGCCCCCAAAATTGTCTTTTGGGGGCGGTTCTAAACCCCCCCAAAAGTGACTTTTGTGGGTGGTTTAGAACCGCTTCCAAAAGACACTTTTTGGGGGGTTTAGAACCGCCCCCAAAAGTGACTTTTGGGGGCGGTTCTAACCCCCCCCCAAGTTACTTTTGGACTTTTGGAGGAGGTTTCCTTCCGCCTCCAAAAGTTACTTTTGGACTTTTGGGGGAGGTTGCCTTCCGCCTCCAAAAGTTACTTTTGGAGGCGGTCTTTAGGAAACCACCCCTAATAACACCGATGCTAAAATTTTTGACTTTTAGGGGCAGTTATGGAAGAGATCAAAACCGCCCCTAAAGTGACATTTGGCGGTGGTTCTAACCCCCCCCCAAAAGTCACTTTTAAGGGCGGATATAAACCCCCTCGTAGGTACCTATGGGAGCGGTTCCGAACTGCCCTTAAAAGTATTTATTAAAAAAATTTGGGGGTGGTTTTAAACCCCCCTCGTAGGTACCTACGAAGGCGGTTCAAAACCCCCCTCGTAGGTACCTACGAAGGTGGTTCAAAACCCCCCTTGTAGGTACCTACGAAGGCGGTTCAAAAACCCCCCTAAAACTCTTTACAAACATTTGGGGGCGGTTTTAAGCCCCCCTCGTAGGTACCTACGGAGGTAGTTCAAAATCCCCCTAAAACTCTTTACAAACATGTGGGGGCGGTTATAAACCCCCCTTGTAGGTACCTACAGAGGCAGTTCAAAACCCCCCTAAAACTCTTTACAAACATTTGGGGGCGGTTATAAACCCCCCTCATAGGTACCTACGGAGGCGGTGCAAACCCCCCCCTAAAACTCTTTAAAAACCTTTGGGGGCGGTTATAAACCCCCCTCATAGGTACCTACGGAGGCGGTTCAAACCCCCCCCTAAAACGCTTTACAAACCGTTGGGGGCGGTTATGAACCCCCCTGGTAGTGACATATGAAGTCAGTTTAGAACCCCCCTCGTAGTGACATATGAAGTAAGTTTAGAACCCCCCTCGTAGCCATAATCAATCATAATAAAATATATTTTATTTAAAACATCAATATTGAAATATCATTAGGGCACTAAGGAATCGAACCTTCAACCTCCTGCTTGTAAAGCAAGTGCTCTACCATTGAGCTAGAACCCTTTAAGAATTGGGGAAATGGGCAATATTAACACCAAGATTGCATCATTTGTAATTCTAAGAAAAGACTTGGTGAATAAGATAAGCCATTAATATGAAAATATATATTGATATTTGATAGATAAAAAGATAAGAAGATGATAGGATATTACAACATAGCTCACCTTTAATATGGCTTGAGCGTTCCTAATGAAGGGTTATGTCCCTTCACATTAATAGCTAACTACTTTAATGATTAACAATTATTATTTATTTAATATGCCATTTATATTTGTAGCAACTAATAATCCCAACATTGTTTCTGACTCAAGATACCTAAGAAAGTAGTTTGAATGGCTCTGACCTTATAAGTTGGCAGAACTTGAAAGGTTTCATATGCAACATTGATTCAATAAAGAAAACAGTAATACAGAAAAGTTTTCGAGGACAAAGTTGGCATTCAAGTTCATAGACATACTCATGAAGTGAACATCTAACTAGAATTTCAAGTATTCATGGATAAGAACGAGCATCTTTTCTAATGGTTGCTTGATGGATCCATGTAAGAGTAGCCTTCTCTTAAAATTTATGTCAGTAGATCAATGGGTTCTACAATTATAACATATTTAGACCCAACTCAATCCAGTCTGGTGATATAAATAACATTCAACTATAGGATGCATAAATACAAAGATTAAAAATTGCATAGCACGGATAAATCTATAAGCTTTTCTAAGATAAACAACTCATAATAATGCATTTATAGATATAGAATACCTGCAATTGATCTAATCGCGAATGAACACCACCATCACTCAAAACACCAATGAGATGAAATGTGCCATTTGCAAAGGACTCCTTAATGTATTTAAACCCGTCTCCCTCGTATATTTTGCCAGAGGCAAGAGCATAATCCACTAATTTTGCTCTGCACCCAAAGTCAAAATCAACGTTAATATGTTTCCCATTCTAAAAGATGTAGCACAAATAAATAGTAGAAATATCCTTTCAGTTACCATTTATACAATTATAAAGTACATCTTATACAAATATCATATGATATCACCCCAATTTGTAAGGTGGTCAATAAATTAACTATTAAACAACCATGATTTCAACAAAATGTTAATGCTTACCAAATCTTAATGCAGGGAAAAATACCCAATGTATAGGATTCTCATAAGTCACTTTGAGTGCAGAAATGATCCACATGCAAGATATTCCTTCTTCACTCTAATCCTTGACAGTTTTCATCAATAATTTTCCAAAAGTAAAAAAACCACATTAAGCAAAAATAAAATGAGCTGCTTGTTTACCATACTGGAAAATAACAGATATCAAGCATAGTAAGTCATAGAGGATAATAGAAATGAATCTAAAAAAATCCAAGGTTTAATGGTGATCGGAGGTTTAATAGCAGAGAAGCACGCCAACAACATGTAAAAGCACATATGGACGGCTTAGATTAGAAGTGGTAAAGATCTACGACCATAATCTTCCATCACCAAACAAGTTGGTGGTCGCTTAAAGGTGGGCGGGGTGATAGTCAATGGATAGGTCTAAAGGTGATCGACGACGCAGATGCATGGAGGTGCAGATCAACGGTCATAAATTTGTTCGCAATTTGAACATGCGCAAAAAGGGTCGCGATGCAAATTTGCGAACTTTTGTTAAAGTTCCGCACCTTCTGATGGCTCAGATCTCATGAGAGGAAGATCTACGGTTCAAAGGTTGTTCGCAAATATTACTTGTGCAAAAATCGTTGGGCTCCAGATTTGCGAACTCGGTAGAGGGCCGCATCTTTGGACGGTTGGGATCCATGGGGGATTAGATCGACAGTCGGGGATATTTTTGAAGATCAAAGGTGCTGTTGAGGTGGCGTGTGGTGGAGTTGGAGGCCACAGAGGGTGTTGGAAAGTATGGGGTGAAAAGATCTATGACTGAGGATTGACAGCATGAATAGACGGCTGACATGGTTTTATCACCGATGTAGCTGTTAGGGCGATATGGAAGGTTTTTTACATAAAATGCCCGCCTGCACGAAGATTCGCATCCCATCTGTCAATTGAGCAAATCGTGAAGAATCAACCACCCAACTAGAAGCTCAAAAGCTCCACCGACTGTAAATTGACTAGGTAGGCCATCTGCATCCACCCTAAGTTATTTAAATGGCCGAAGTTGTAGAACCCCCAGGTTTTGGACCTTCGAAAGTAAGCGACCTGCTAGAAGACAAGGACTGTGATGTCTATGATACCATGTTAATAAACAGTTCCCTGGAGACGGCTAAGGAGAGGTTAGAAGTTATAAGAGCCAGGCAGGTGGATGTCCACAAGGTTTTCCATTCTTTTTTCCACCTGTTCACCACCCCTAGTTTCCTAGAATTCGTAAATTGGTGCGCCGACCATTATTCCCCAAAATGGAGGGTAGTCATGGATGCCTCAAAATATAAAATCTTATGCTATGTGAATGCCCAGATTGTTAGGAAGGCCCTTGCCATCCCCCAAGAGTTCTATCAGAAAGCTCAGAGTTACCAAATGGAAGCCCTAATCCAGTT
Source organism: Larix kaempferi (assembly GCA_027924585.1). Lineage (NCBI taxonomy): Eukaryota > Viridiplantae > Streptophyta > Pinopsida > Pinales > Pinaceae > Larix > Larix kaempferi. The sequence goes on along the minus strand of BSBM01000769.1, from coordinate 8,317,258 downwards.
TTTCAGGAAAGCCCCAACTAACCTTAAACAAAGTTTTTACTATGCATCCCTCCGACCCAATACCTCTTTCCTAGGCTCACTTTTCCCTGGTGAGGCTGACATGTTTAAAGAAGAATCCAAGTGTGTCATCTCCATGATATCTTAGTTCTTGGGGCTAGATACTAACCAATACATAACAGAACCCCTGATTAGTCTAATGTTTGTCTTGAGCACATATCCCATTGAGCCTACATACCCAAATTCACCCACCCAGTGTGCATGCCTGAAATTTGATGAAGCCCTTGCAGACAACATCCATTCCCAGCGCATTGAGTTCCCTAAAACCAGGGCTTTTAGGTTCCAATCCTACCTGTTAAAAATGTTCCTGGCTGCACCTAAGGAAAACTTACAAGTACCAAAGTCGTGAATCACAAAGGAAATGTACTCAGACTTCAAAACTTTCATGAATGACATAATGACAGAGTTTTATTTCACCTTTTTCCAGAAGAAGCTACCTAGGGTGCTACCAGAGATGAGGGATTTACTGCAACCATCCATGGAGAAGAGGGTGGGGGATTGTTTTTTACTAAAGCATGGAACATTAATCAGAGTTTATGGTTTTTCACATGCCCCATATGTGCTCCATGCCTTCTTAACCCCCATAGTGCTCAACTTAGAATTCATAAGGCAGAAGCTGAAAGTAGAGTGTGAACATTTCTTAGATGACAAGAAGACATCTGATATAAATTTCCCCTGGACCTTGGGTTCCTTCATTGTAAAAAACAGAGCAGCCTTCCCAAGCATTGAAAGAGTGATGGGTGACCTAGGGTTCCCATCCAAGGCTGCAATGAACTATGACCCCCATCATATAATTTCTGAAAGGAGAAAGGAGACGAATAGGAAGGGATATGAGCACTTTGAGTTGGTAGGCTTGGAAGAAAGAGAAAATTGGCTGGAATACATTGATAAGGGACAGATGGATATTGACCCACCAGAAGTCTCCCCATGTTTGGCACTCATTTTTTAAGGAAGCACATCATCAGTGCCTAGCTCACCCAGTCAAACCCCAGTAGTACCAACAGCCATGCCCCTCACAATCATTTCAGAAAAACCCAACAAGCTGGAGGGCAGTGGGCCCATGGATATAGACAGTGATATTGAAAGAGCCTCAAAGAGGAAGAAAGTGGAAGAGGCTGATCAACAATAAGTGAAGATACAGGCAGAGCAACCTAAAAATAAGCAGGTCAGGTTCATAGTACCATCTTTTGAGGTTAAAGAGCATGTATTTGGCAAAGCACCCAAGGGACCTACAACACTGAGCATAAGCAGGGCCGAGATGCTAGTGTGAAAATCCTCACAGCAGATCTAAGAGATGATGTATACCTCACAAGAGTAATTATGATTAAGCAGGAAAATAGAAGAAGAGTGAACAATATAGTATAATGAGCAACAGAATAATATGGTACAGTAGAACTCAGATAGAAGCAATAATACTTCACACACACTAATTAATTAATCACAGTATGGACAAATAAATAGTACAATGGTAGAGAGGATTCGAATGCCTAAGGTGGCAATTCGAATTAGCTTCTCAGAGTGATCATAAGATCAATAGAGTGTCATTGGAGCACAACTAGGTGTCCTCATGATCATCGGAGCACAACTGGAAGTCTTCATCATCATCAGTGGAGTCATCAATGCTCAAGTAACTGTCAACCATCAGTCAAACTAACTCTGGTAGGTGTAACTGAGTGTAACTCAATGTAACTAAGTGTAACTGAGTGTAACTAAGTGTAACTCAGTGTAACTGACTGTAACTGATTGTAACTGAGTGTAACTGAGTGACAACTGTACTGGTAGGTGAAGAACGGCGAGTTGATCCCTAAAATCAAGGAAGAAGGGCGCATTAAGCAACTGGAGGGCTAAAACTGAATAGTGAGAAGCTCCTGGGGGCTATCTAACTGAGGGATAGGTGCTGGACTGATGACTAGGATATATGCAAAATGCATGCAAACCCTAGAATGCATGCAAACCCTAAAGGTGCATGCATGACTGAAAATGTAAATGATCAAAATATTGGTTGGACTAGGATGAGGTATAGGAATATCCTAACACCCCCCCTTAATCCATCCCGGGCCCTGGTAACTAAGACCAAAGGTCACCCAATACAATGAATAATAACAATCAATAAACCAAGGAAGTGGGAAAATTTCATGGGAAACATACCCCCTCCTCAAAAAATAGACTGTAAGGCACACATAAAAATAAATGCTCCAAACTCAAGCACGTGTGATGCCTGGTCATATGTCTGGAGGTATCTTCTTCTTGGGAAGAAGTGGATCATGCTCAAAAAGCATGTGCTTGTACTTGCTCTTCAGATCGAATGTGATGAGAACAAATCCAACAGTATGAGAATGATCCTTGAACCTATGATTCAAATCAGCTGAGGTAGGATCAAATCTGTGAAAGTGCATATAGTCTTTTGTCTTCTCCTTCGAACCACCATGGGTGAGATTATGCCAAAAATAACTATTACATGTTTGCTTGAAATAAAAATCAGATTTAAGACTTAAAAAACAGTTTCTTGAGATCTCCTTTGAACCAGCAGGGGTGAGATCAAAACTATCATATGCATGAGAAATTATCCCAAGCAGTAATTGCTTAGAATCCAAATTAGATCCAAGACTTGAATCATAGTTTCTTGAGATCTCCTTTGAACCATGAGAGATGAGATCAAAACCAGTAGATGCATGATAAATTATCCCAAGCGAATGGCAATGGCCATATTCTTTAATGACCTTCTGAAAGCATGGAATTATGATCATATAGTAGTATAAAAGAGGAGTTAGCTGGAGAGGAGCAAATGCATTACCTTCAAAAGCTGTTTTGACCTCCGAAATAATCATGTGATCATGATGCAAACCAACAGACTCTGGTGCAAGAGAGGATTTAGGACCTTCTGCAATATCTAGAGTGTGAGCTAGCACAAAAAGAGAAGAAAGTTTGAGCATGAGTGTAGAATCTGCAGGTTCTTTGTCAACAACTTCAATATGAGATGATATTGGTGCATGATCTGAGAGACCATCAAGAGGAGCGAATGCATCACTTTGTTTTCTTTCGAATGGGTTGGGACCAAGTCCTTCATTCTCTCTGCCAACTTTTCCATCCAGGTGAGCCCATATCTCTTTTGGAGTCCATAATTCCTTTGGAGTTTCAACACCATTACGGTATTTGAATTGGAATATCTGGTGTGCAAACAAAGAAAACATTATTGCTTGAAAGTGCATGTCACTTTTATTTAACCAGTCAATCTTCTCTTCAGGGGATTCGAACTCTCTTTCAAAATAACAATAAAAAAGATCATGGATCTTCAAGTCTGCTATCATTCTTGGTTTCCATTCATCATAGCTGAGTGGATCAAGAGGAGTAATTCCTGATGAATACATAGAAGCTGTAGAGGACCTGCAAAAACAATATAGAATAACTGCAACTGCTACTGCTGCAAAAATGCAGAAACTGCTACAACTGCTGCACTTGAAATCTTGGTAATAACCTGCAAAAAACTCTCAAGAATGGAGATAAACAATACTCTCAACATGCTCTGATACCATGTGAAAATCCTCACAGCAGATCTAAGAGATGATGTATACCTCACAAGAGTAATTATGATTAAGCAGGAAAATAGAAGAAGAGTGAACAATATAGTATAATGAGCAACATAATAATATGGTACAGTAGAACTCAGATAGAAGCAATAATACTTCACACACACTAATTAATTAATCACAGTATGGACAAATAAATAGTACAATGGTAGAGAGGATTCGAATGCCTAAGGTGGCAATTCGAATTAGCCTTTCAGAGTGATCATAAGATCAATAGAGTGTCATCAGAGCACAACTAGGTGTCCTCATGATCATCGAAGCGCAACTGGTAGTCTTCATCATCATCATCAGTGGAGTCGTCAATGCTCAAGTAACTGTCAACCATCAGTCAAACTAACTCTGGTAGGTGTAACTGAGTGTAACTCAATGTAACTAAGTGTAACTGACTGTAACTGACTGTAACTAAGTGTAACTAAGTGTAACTGACTGTAACTGAGTGACAACTGGACTGGTAGCTGAAGAAGGGCGAGTTGCTCCCTAAAATCAAGGAAGAAGGGCGGATTAAGCAATTGGAGGGCTAAAACTGAATAGTGAGAAGCTCCTGGGGGCTGGCTAACTGAGGGCTAGGTGATGGACTGATGACTGGGATACATGCAAAATGCATGCAAACCCTAGATAAGGTGCATGCATGACTGAAAATGTAAATGATCAAAATACTGGTGGGACTAGGATGAGGTATAGGAATATCCTAACAGCTAGAAGAGTATGAAGAGAGACCTGATAACATTGCAGCAGAAGCCAAAATGTATGCCGAAGTGATAAAAATCTCCAAGAAAGATGTGGCCATGGTGGCAAGCAGAAACCTCGCCCAGAATACTTTAAGCCTTGCCCTAGCCACCAAAAATAAAGCCACATAATTAAAAGTCAATGTAGAGGATATCCCAGTTACTGATGTAATCAATTTACATAAGGAGATAGGTGAGGTCATCTATAATAAACTATTAAAGGCTTCCTTGGAGCTGTCAAAGGTGAAAGCAAATATCCAAGGTTCGTAATCAGCTGAGATTGGAGAATGTAGAGAACAAGTCTTTAAAAGCACGGGTGAAGAAGCACGAAGCACAATTGTTAGCCACTGAGACTGACGAAGACAAAAGAAAAAGCATACAGGAGCTGCTAAATGAGAAATATCAGGACATCCCGTCTCTAAAGAAGAAATTAAAAATCCCTGCTGCCCAATTGGTGAATGCACCTGAAATGGCAAAACTAGAGGAAGAAAAAGAAAAGTTACAAGGTGAATTGAATGACTGTAAATCTCTGCTAGTAGAGTTTTGGGAGAAAGAAAAGAAGTTGCAGTTTGACATTTCCATTGTAGTAGCTAGTGAGAAAGTATGGAAAGCCCAGTTTGAAGAGCTGGAGAAGAAAGTGAAGGAAAAAGAGAAAGATCAAGAAGTGGAGGAAAGGGTCACACCCTCAGTAGAGTCTGGATATTTTTCCATCGTAGGAAAAATAGCCAAGGCCAGTCTAGAGGATGCTGAAGTGACTAGATTAAAAAAGCAAGTTGCCAATCTGAAATCCCTAAAAGACACTGTAGAAAAGGAAAGGGAGGCTTGGGAAACCAAGTACTAGGGGATGCAGGATGATCTTGACAGGTTGAAGAAGCAGGTTGTAGGGCAGAGTGCTTTGCAAAAAGCTAAGAAGATCATCTGGGATGATATCATTGTGCAGGAAGAAGACCTAAGACCCTATCTAGACTACATATTAGATAAGGAGGCTATAGTTAAGATGGAAAAGCAGGCTGTAACAATGGCCATGAAAAGCTGAACAAGAAGCCCATGGATTATGCCCAAAATGCAGTAAAATTTCTAAATGGTTTGTTTGAAGACCAGGCTCAAGCAGCCAACATCAAGGATAGGGTGGCCACAATCATATGGGTAAGAGGGTAATCAACAAGCACCAGCAGGTAAATATCACTCAATCAAGGATAGATATCCTGGCCAACTAGGTGAAGCTCTTCAAAGAAGCATTTGATCATTTGTTTAAGAAGGGTTTGCCCATGTTTTGGGAAGAGGATGGAACCATGCGAGCAAAGGAGGAATATAAAGCTAAATTGTGGGATTGCAGGATGGACCAGGAGGGTTTTGTCTGTATGGATCAACCTCTGACAGGAAAGATAGTGGCCGAGAAATTGAAAAGAGATTTTGAGATAGCCTCGTCCTTCAAGGAAGCTTGAACACTCCACACAGGCTACTCATACAGGAAGCACACTAAAATGAGAGTATTGCTCAAAGAGCTCGCCACCCTGGATCTGCCCATAGCCGAGTAGTGGAAGTTAATTGAAAAATATGGTAAAGGGAAAATAAAACTAGGTGCATGAAGGATTCAAAGCTAATGGAAGCAGCTAGTTAGTGGGAGCAGCGAGCTAGTGGGAGAAGCCAGCTGGAGGAGCAGCCACCAGTTCATTTTGTCTTTTTGTTAGAGTCGGTGGTCATGTAGTAAAAATGACTAGTAAATGTAAAAGGCAGTTAAGCCATTTTTTTCCAGCTCTGTCTTGAGGTTGTAGTGGCAAATATGCCCAGGTTAGGTGTCACTAGGAAGTTGTAACTATTTTATGTTCAGAGCAGGTCGATCCTGAGGCTCAGAAAACTTATAAATACAATGTAATCGAATGAAGAAGGGTTGAAAATTTTTGTTGGACTTGTGTGTAATTTGTCAAGCTTTTGAGTTACTGTTTAATAAAATTTGGGCAAGGATGAGTAGTGATTTACCAGAGATTCCTGTGTCATTAGTCTTACAGTCTGTTTATCTCCCTTCTCATGTGAATGTTTTTCTTTCATCGTTAAATTGATGCTGTTATTATCTACCATGCTTCGAATAAAATCAATTCATAAAATAGACAAGTACAACTGTACTTAAAATGAAGAAATCAACAAGTTATAATCAATGAAACGACAATAAGATATCTAATTGACAAATTCGTTATGGTGATAACTTACAAATATGAATTAGAGAATGATACAAATTGTCATTATATTGCTTTCCATTGCGAAGACCTGCATATATCATGACAAAATGCTATTTTCATATAAGCGATTGATAGATATGTAAAAAAAGGCATAAATTATATGAAATTCTAAAAAAACCAAATGAAAATACTTGAATGAGCTTCTCTTGGTTTCAAGAATATCTTATTCTCTACTAAACAGGGCCAACCACGTGAAGGTTGAAGCTCATATGGCCCCTCCCCCCCCTCACATAACTCTCAATTCCCACACCCAATCTATTTACTGTAAAAATAAATGAAAGTTACATAACACAATAAAATAGATAAGATCCATGCATAAACATTAGCAAAACAAAAAATATATGCATGAAAGGTAAATCCAAGTAATAATCTAAGATATAAATTTTCACAGATATAACTTAAATGAGAACTGATAAATAAATCATGCATGCTACTTATTGAACAACATCCAACCATGTGCCTTCACAATCTTGTCGAACATAATCCATGCCACCATCACCTATAGCTTCATCCTCTTTGCATTTCGTCACTTCAAAATCTGCAACACTTGATAAATCTGCCTACTCCAATTCATATCTATTACAATTTCTTGATCCCTTCGGAGGGCATGTCAAAACTACACACCAGTCATTCTCTACCGGATCTTGTACATAAAATACTTGTTTCGCTTGTGATGCTAGAATAAATGGATCATCTTGTAGTTTGTCCTTACTGAAGCATCTCTTCAGATTCACCATGGTGAAACCAATTTCATCAACTTTCATTCCATTCTTCTTGTGTACATCTATCCAATCACATTTGAACAATGGATATTGCACCAAATAGTAGTCCAATAACATTATTTCTTGAATCACTCCATAATATGTTGTCGTTTGATGTATAGGGTTTTAATCCTTTGCACTTGATCTCATTAATGTTTGTGCATCTATGCACACACCACTATTTTGGGTGGCCCTGACATTTTCTATGCTTTTAACATGAAATCGACACCCATTGATTAAGTAGCCATCATACTTAGTTGCATATTTCCTTGGGCCACGTGCCAACCATTTAAGGGCATCATAAATATTTTCTTTTCCTTCCACCTATAAATTTTTAAATGTCGTTAGAAAACCATGCAATTTCAAAATATATTAAAAGAATCTCACCTTCATACATCATAATAGTCTTGATCAATGAAGTTCAATTAAATCTAATATGAAGAACATATTTTACCTATTTTCTTAACCAATCACTAAATTGTTGGTTGTGGAGCTTTTGTAGTAAGACTTCATCTTTTTGGGCTTGGATGTTACTATTGGAAATTTCTGTCAAGTGTATCCTATTTTCAAGTAATGTCAATAAACAATTTATGAAAAAATTGCGATATATTATAATAAAAAATGATTTCATAAGTATGTGCTTATTACTTACTCTATCCAAGGTTGAATTTCATCTATGTTGTGCAAGACCCATCTATGGGCTTGTAACAAACTAGTTTTATCTAATTCAATAGAAGTTCCACTAGATAAGGCCTTCCCATATTGTCCAACCTATCCTTCTTTAGCGTCCCAAGATTCATTTCTACTAGGCATGATTTCAATATAATCCATACCTTCAACATATCCAACACAAAATTTTATGGATTCCTCCATAGTTTAGTTTTCAGCTATGCAGCCTTCGGGCCTATTCTTATTTTTCACATAACTTTTGAAAACTTTCATGTTCCTAGAAAAAAACACACAATTTGTAGAGAAATCAAAAGTATGACTAAAGAGTTGCTAGTAATGTATTATTATTATATGCACATAAAATGCTGGAATTTATGTGGATTTGCACTTAATAAAATTTAACTGACCTTTCAAAAGGGTACATCCATCGATATGCAACTGGTCCACAATAACGTAGCTCTCACACCAAGTGTACAGTCAAATGTATCATTATATCAAAGAATGAAGGGGGGAAATATTTTTTGAGTAAGCACAAAGTTTCCACAACATCATCTTGTAATTTATCAAGATCTGTTGGATCCACCATTTTTGCACAAATTTGCCTATAAATGAAGCAAAGTCTACAAATAGTGTTTTGAACTGCTTTTGGTAGCACATGGTGCAATGCTACTGGAAGGATTTGTTGCATGGGAACATGTCAATCATGTGCTTTCATACTATGAAGCTTGAGATCTTTCATAGATACATGATTTCTAGGGTTTGAACTATATCCATATGGAACTTTTAACGTGAACAAAACACGACAAATAATCTCTTTCTCCTTTTTTGAAAGAGTGTGTGGTGTGGGTGGAAGAAATATTTTTTTGCCTTTTTGTTGTGGCCACAGGGACCTTTTTATACCCAACTATTGTAAGTCATCACGAGAATTTTTCCCATCCTTTGATTTATCTTTTATATCCATAAGGGTTCCAAAAATACATTCGCATACATTTGTTTCTATGTGCATTAATCTAAAATGTGACACACTAGGAGTTTCTGCATCCAACCGTATAAAAAATCAATGAATTATAACATCAACGAAAAATTAAACAATATATTCATATTAAACACAATGAAATCCTTCAAGCATCGTACATTTTAGGCCTTAAGTTAATGTGTGCACATACCTCCCAATATGGTAAATTGAATAGAATTGACCTTTTCTTCCACACGCCAGTCTTCAAATTTTCACCTTTTTTTAAAATTTCTCTTTCTTTTTGTACTTTTAGTCTTTCCCCATTTCTCTTCCCTTCCTTCTGTTTTTGTAAAAATATCTGACACTTGTACAATTGCAGGTGCAATGAGATGCTCAGACTTCCCATTAAATGGTCCTTTTTGTGAACGATACTTATGATTTATTGGAAGATATCTCATATGTCCCATGTACACACACTTCCTACTACATTTGAGATACATTGAATCTGTGTTCCTTCCACATATAGGGCATGTGCAAAACCCTTTAGTCGTGCAACCAACCATATTTCCATAAGCAGGAAAGTCATGGATTACCCACATCAATATAGCCTTCATATTAAAGAATGACCTTGAATGAGCATCGTATGTCCTTGCCCCTTCATCCCATGTTAGTTTTAGTTCATTTACCAATGGTTCCAAATAAACATCTATGTCATTTCCTGGTTGCTTGGGACCAACTATAAACAATGACAACAAACAAAAGCTCCTTTTCATGCATAACCATGGCAGAAGGTTATATGTGACTAGTACTACTGGCCATACACTATGACTACTACTCAAGTTTCTGAAATGATTAAATCCATCCACTGCTAGTGCAAGTCATACATTGCGAGGATCGTTGGAAAAATCAGGCCATTTAGAATCTATAGTTTTCCATGCCGAGCTATCAACTGGGTGGCGCATTATTCCATCCTTACTTGCATTCTCATGATGCCACCTCATTTTCTGTGAAATATATGTAGAGCTGTAACAAAAACATAAAGAATCATATATGCATTGCACTACTTAGTAGATTAAAGAAGATGATTTTCTAGTAGGTTGGTAGTACATGAAGGTGCTTGATATAATGGAATTATAAGAGTTCAAAATCATACATGTACATTCTCTTCAACCTCAGCACTATAGGGAAATACCTTAGCAGTACTTTGGCCGGGACACCAGTACACACCTTTTCAGAATGAGCATCAACCTTCCATCTTGATTCGCAACATGTTGGGCATTCATTTATTTTTTCATATTTTCCCCAATATAAAATGCAATCATTGTGGCATGCATGTATCATTTCATAGTCCGACCCCAATGATTTAATCAAAAATTTTGCAGCATAAGTAGATTCTGGAAGTGTATTTCCTGTTGGAAGCATTTCTCTTTGCAACTTCAACAACTGGGTGAAACTTTCATCAGACCATCCATTTCTCACTTTAAGGTTGTACAATTTCACAGTGTCCGATAGCTTAGTGAAACTAGTGCAACCTGGGTACAATGGTGCCTTCGCATCTTCAATTAACTTTAGATACTGATTGATATCATTTTTTTCTTCCATTGATTCTACTTGGCCATTTTCACAATTCACATTTGGATTTTCATTATAATATTGATAAGCATCATTCACCATTTCAACCATATGATCATCAACCATGGTTGCCTCGATATGATCATCATTCTCAAGAACTTCAGTGTCATTTGTAAGCAATGTTGCAAACTCATCATTCTGATTATCATATTGATGTCCGACTATGTGTTCATCACCATGTGTAATTTCTAGAGGCAAATCATGCATCTCTGTTGTGCGGCATTTCTTGCTCTTGTCAAATATATAGTCCTAAGTAGGAACTCTCTCTCCATGGAAAAACCAAGTTTTATATGAACTTGTTATACCATGAATCATTAAGTGGTCTTGTACTTCCTGAAACGTCAATACTGCAACATTGCAACATTTTTTACAAGGGCATCTTGTGGTGTTATTATCCTCTGAATGCCTTTTTGCAAACTCTATGAATTCTTCAACCCCGACTTGATATTCCTTTGAAATCCTACATAGAACCAATTTGCACATCACGTAAGAAAAAACCATTGCGAATTACAATGAAGACATATGTTATAAAATATTATATTGAAGAATCAAATATAAAAATTATACCTCGTTTTCAAATCTGTCCAATCCCTTTTTTTGGCCATTTGAAAATAAAACTAGCCCAATTTCTCGAATTGGCTCCTCGAGAGTTGGCCTCTCAACTTCCTTCCAATATACGGTTATAAATATTCATGTAGTACACCCATATGCTTTCCAAAATAGCGTTTACCAGCACATGACAATAATAAATTACACCATACAATCTTCCACCTTATAATAACCAAATCCAAACATCAATTACATAATATTTTGGTTTTATATTGAAGACAAGATATTTAAGATTTTAAACCATTAATATAACTCTAAAGATAAAAAAAAAATTTGTGAAATCTGGTGGGCCCCTCCCCATTGGATATTGCGCTCGATTATTGGAGGTAAAAAGGTCACGTTTACGGAGCGCGACGGTTTATAAGGCTAATCAACTTGACATTAACAGTCCCTTAATACTCCCACCACCCTGCAAATCCGACATCTTCCAAGCACGAGTCAGTTGGATACAACTGCAACCTCCAGAAGTGTCGACCGTCACCACCAAGTAATCATTCATCATTTATCAACCCTTTTGTGTTCTGTAATTCATCCAATAGACAGTTCTTCCATGGCCTTGTCTGTAAAAAGCCTTGACCCATCCGAGGAGATCATATGCGATCGAATTTACGATGCTTATGATCCTCGTTTGTGGTTGTCCAGTGTTAGTGATGCCCAAAATGCTTTGTTGTCACCTTCCGGAGGCCAGTCGGAACAGTTGGTAAATTTAAAGTCATCCTTAATAGGGTTCACATTATAACAATTGCCCCATTTCCTAGATATTGTCCAAAGGGTAGCCTCCAATTATTCCGCCACTGGGAAGGCCATCTTAAATGATACCCACTCCCATTTTTTGTAGAATTACACCAGAAGCTATCAGGGCTGCCCTGTGTCTCTTCGAATCTCAATGTCAGGATCTGATCCCCTTCACCGAATCAGAGGTTCCGCAGGTGCTTGGGAAAGCCAACCTAGAATCCAAGAATAAATTTTTCCAAACCATTTTGATGACCCCAGTTCCCTCAGAGACCCTTATCACCCCACTCTCCTCCGAATTGTTCGTAAATCCTGTTGTATCAACCATCTCCCTCTTGAGTCAAATCCTATGTCTTGATAGCGATATCATGGGCTTTGAAGTAATGCTAGGCATTCTCCTTTACCTGAGTCAATCTGAAGCAGGAATTAAGTTCGATGATTTCTTGGTCGGAGAAATCAATTCTCAGCTTGAGAAGTTTGATTTGGATAAGCACTTTAGATACCAGGTGTATCTATTTGCCATCATAGTCAGTTCCAACTGGCAAACCCTTGAGGACATGGATCCAAAGGTGTTCAAAGATTGGCTCCGGTCTCTCCAGAAGATCCAGGACTGGTCTATTGACGGAATTGTCCTTAGCATCTCTAGACTATTCAACCCTAAAGATAAGAGGATATTAGAAGACATGAAGGATGCCTTGCAACAAGAGGGTATTGGAGATTGGTTCCTGATGCAGAAGTATTCAGTTATCAGGGTATATGATTTTTTGGCTGCCCCTTTCATGATACCAGTTTACCTAACTCCCTCAGTATTCGCACTAGAATTGATTAGGCAAAGGATTTCTATTGATGAGGAGCATTTTACTGCTCACAGGAAGAACTCTTGGATCAAATACCCTATTAATTTCGGGCCCTTCGTTGTGAAGAAGCCAACAACGTTACAAATGGTGGAGAAAGTTTTGAAGGCCATGAATTTTCAGGTCACTCATGCACAGAATTACGATCCTAAGGGGATCATTTCCCAGAGGAGGGTTGAGGTGCAGAGGTCAGTCTTTTTTCACTCCACGATTCCCGACTTGTACCAGGATGTAAATTCTCTTGCCTATGATTTTGATTGGACTCCTGCAGAGAAAATTTAGGATCCTAAAGAAGTGCAAGGTACAGTCCAAGCTACTCCCTTTCCCCTCAACAGTGATGGTAGTAGCAGAAGGTCTCGGTCAGAGGTGGAGGATATGGAATGTGATGAACAAAACCCTAGTAAGAAGCCTAGGATAGACATAGAGGAGGATGTAATCAACCTGGAGCAGGAGTTTAATTTTGAATTTGATGCCCTCAAGAAAGTGATAGAGGAGGAGCTTGTTTCAGTAAACCCTGCTGGGGGAAAGGTTTCAAATCAGATGGTGATCGCGCAACCACTAGTGGTTGTAAAGACAACCACTACACACTCACAGAGAAATCCCCCATGAACAACACAATCAATCAAGAAAGGGGGTGAGGAGTCTCTACTCAATTATCAAAAGTATTCTTTTGCCTTCGTTGTTGAAGGGAAATTTAAGACTAAAAAGCAAATGTTGACCACCTATGGGCAGCTCAAAGAGCAATCCGAGGCTGAGACCCAGAATCAGTCCAAGAATCTAAGGAAGCTATCAGGCAGCAAAGTCTCTTTCACTACTGCCAGGAATCTTACAACAAACTCCCTAAACCTAGCCATCGCTAATGAAGAAGGCAAAATAGAGGTCGAGTTCAAGTTGGATGGGTTCTCAATCCCAGATAAGATTGTGTTCCATAAGGGAGTTAGCGATCTCATCTATGCTGATCTAACTAAGGAGGCGTTAGCCCATCTCAGGTCCCAACAAAGGGTGGTTAAACTAGAGATCCAATTGAAGCAGGAAAAGGAAACAAACAAGGCCTGGAACCTGCAGGTGAAACTCCTGAATGACCAAGTGGTAGAACTAACAGCACATAATGCTTTACAACAACCCCTTGCATCTGAGCAGCCAATGGCAATAGAGCAACCTATTTTACCAGCTAATCCATCCAAGATACACGCTTACAAGAGAAAATAAATACACCTATGAAAGACATCCAACTACCTCCTCAGACCGTGCAGTTACAAGGGGAGATTGAGACATTGCAACATGAAGTTTTGGATCTGGAAGGCCGCCTTGCTGTGCTGGAGGCTGACAAGCGCACATGGGAAGAAGAGAAGCAAAAGATGCAGAAGAGAATTGATGAATTTAATTACTATAGCACCCCTGAGGACATATCACCCACTGCTTTGGCGATCAAGGATATGTCTAAAATGTCCCTGAAGGACCTGGAAATCACTCAATTGGAGGATCACTGCTAAGGAAAGTGAAGACTATGCTGAAGAGATCAGGACACTCAAAGAGAAGGTAGCCAGGTTTGAGGAAAGGGTCATAGGCCGAATTCCCCTACAAGGGGCTAAACATTTGCTTTGGGATGCAATGATAAAGGAGATGCCCTCATTAGAAAATCATTTGGTCATAGTGGATGAGCATAAACAAGCTGCTATGGTAGCAAGCAGAAGATGTAAAGCCCTGCAGGAAAGTCTAGCACAAAGGCCTAGGGAGGAGGCCCAGAAGGCGATTGCTGTTATGAGCTCATCCTGTGGGGAAGAACTAATTTCCTTGGGGATTAATGATAGGATATTAGTTCTGGTGGCAGGAAGGAGGATGACCACAAAGCACAACATGTTGCAGAATGCACTTACTAGGATTAACATTATTCAACAAGGGGTAGAAAAGTTCAACAAATTGTTCCTGCCCCTGTTTCAGAAAGGGTTGCTTGAGTTTTGGGGTCCAAAGGGGAAGCTGATCCCTCAAAGAAAATATGTCGAATTGTTGAACTAGGCAAGAGTAAACCATGCAAAGTTTGAGGGTATGAATGGTGGGCTAAAGGGAGAGGTAATCATCGATAAACTCAATGAGGACTTTGAGCTGTTGGCTTAATTCAGGACTGTCAAATCAGATCTCCCTGCTATTGGCCATAGCCCCCTGATTGAACTGGATGTTATCCTAAAGGAGCTATTTGAGATGGCCACCCCTACAGATCAGCAGTGGCAAGATATACATAGACTGAGCAATCATCAACTTGTAAGGCCCGCCAGTAGCTGAGTTAGCCATAGTTTGTTAAAAATATGCTCGGAGTTGTCGTTTTCATCAAGCGAGGCAGAAAGCCCCATATGTCGAGATTTCCCTTTTTGATTGGTCACACGCAACACAACGTTCCTTCCCGAAATGTTTTGTGGGCACGGTGCATCTGCGATGTTAGAGTTTGTTAGGATTTAGGACTTACTTTCGGGTTTGATTCCCGCAATGTAACTGATTTTGATGCCCTATTTCGAGATACATCTCGGGGGTAAATGTCACCTCTACGGAGGAGGAAGGGTTTGACTTTCATTTTTACGCCTCTGTGCTTGGACTGTAGCTTTGTAAAATTTCTTGGAAGTGTTAATGAAAAGTTTTTGTTGTTGAGTTTCTCAGATTCATCACAGTGATCATATTCAGTTTGTGTTTCTTGTTTGTGTCAATTTCATATGTGTAAATTCTGCTAATTCTTTCTAGAGAAAACCATGACCTGTCTTGAGCCTTCTAAGGGCTGTTGTGACATGTCTTAGGCCTGCTAGGACTATCGTGACTAGATGAAAGTGCCTTGAGGACTGTTATGAAGGTACCATGAACTAATGTGGATTACTGAGGGTGTGTAAATGTGTTGGCAGCCTAATTGTGTACTGCTTGACTAGGCCGTGATCTGTTAGTATGGATGGCAGTCTATGAGGTCTAGTACGTGGGTCGCTGACCTTTATTGGAATAGTGATATTGCTGAGAGAAGTTGCAATCCTTGAAACACTTTGCATGTGCACGATATTCTATGGAATGCAGTCAATAAATTTTGGAATCCACCATTGATTTGGTGGGGACACTGATCGAATGATCAGAAACCCATTTCGATGCTTGAAAAAGTAAGCTATATGAACACTCAGGCTTGCCGCGAAATTGATATATCAATGATTGAGATCGACGGCGGGGAAGAAGCATTTTGCAGAAACTCTATTCCCTCATTTCAGAAAGAATTCGACTGCGGAAGAAAGTTAGACAGTGTGGAAAGAGTTTGTTTCGGATATCAAGGGTTTTCAGATCTTGATTTTCATAGCGTTAACAGTGAACAGTAAATGCAATAGAGATGTCTTTTCATAAATAACAAGGAAAATAAACCCTAAATATCATATTCATATAACTTTGAGTTTACAATGACCGTAACAACAGTTCTAAGGTGGACAAACAAATCTGAAATTACTTTAACTCTAACTTGTAGCTTCCTGGGTGTGCACAATGATTTATGGAAGTGAGATGGCCTTCTTTGGTGTCTCGATTTTTCTTTTATGTATGCTAGCTCCTCAAAACAACCCAAATCGTCTTCTTCTCAGACTCCCTTATTATGCTGCAGTGCTCTCCTTCACTACCCAGAAACGTTATGCACAGTCGTAACAAGAAGGAAGACTACATGATAGTACCCAACAACATTGTAGATTGTAGCTCCCTTTTTGGCTGTAACAACCCTTGATATTGTCCCAGATGAAGCGTGGGGATCACTGTAGATGTGGAACTGTAAGGATATGCGCCCAACATAAAGTAAATCATCCTCACAAACAAGAATGTGTCCTCTCCAGACGATGTCACGACCCACGCAGTCCAAACTCAGCCAACAAATGAAGAATACAGCCTCCAAAAGATGAGATCGCCCCCCTTGTTACTCCTTTTTTTTCCAAAACATAAAAACCAAAAAAGACGAAAAAGCGAATATGCATGAATCTTTAGCATCTTATATCTAGATGGGCCCGAAAGATTGTTGTATGTATTACTGTTAACACCCAAAAAGTGCTCACTAGCTCATTTTCCTATTCACATGACCCATTTGTCCACTTTTCCACCATCTGAGCCTCTGAAACCAACAAAAGGTCACCAAAAGACCTTGGTACACCCCTTTTTCCATTAAAAAAGATTATTTTTCCAAGAAAATCATAAAAAACCCTCAAAAAGGGTCCAAATTCCCAAAAATATTAAAAAGGGAATTAAAATATTATTTTTATTCAAAAAAGGAAAAAGGAGGGAAAATTACCTAAACCATGTTGGTCAATACCATTGGTTTCCACAAAACCACAAATGGTATTCCTCACCACCAAAACCTATAAAAAGGTGGTAGGGGCTCCTCATTTCACATCCTTCCATTATCTCATCCTTATGCTGCTGAAATCTCCCCTGAGCACTTTTAGCCATTGAAGCAACCTTGGAGAAAGAGACCTATTGGAGTTTGGAGCTACTCATCTTGGGAGTTGCTCAACATCAACCTTCACCATTGAAGGTAATATCGCAAGCACTTGCTTGCCCCCCACTTTTCAATACAAAAAGTTATTTATTATGTTTCTTGTTCTTGATTTTGAAATGTTTACATTATTTGCTTAGATTCTTGTTTAGATCCATGAAAAGTATTGTTTATTTAGTTTATTGTTTTTATTTCTATTGAAACTGCTGCTACTAGTTAGCAGGTGCCCATAGCACTAAGCCTGGTTGCAAAACCGGGCCAACAGTTTTTGGCGACTCCGCTTTGGTTTGAACTTTAGATCTCTAGCTTTGCCATTAAATCTTAGTTTTTATGAATTTTTAACCTTTAGATCCATAGATCTACCATCTTAGACAGCAGATCCATTGCTGGTCTGAGATTTGGCCCCAAAAAACAGCCCTAAATTTTCAATTTTCGGGTTCGTTTCTCGGTTTCCGTGCACGGCTTCCGCCTCGCGGCTTTTTGCCAGACAGTCGCGCGGTCCATCGCGACTTTTCTGCATTTTTCCGCGCGGTCCATCGCGGCCTTTTTTCCAGACAGTCGCGCGGTCCATCGCGACTTTTCTGTGTTTTTCCGCGCTGCACACCGCGGCTTCGCGGCCTTTTTCCGCGCTGTCCATCGCGACTGTGCGCCAAAAACCCGCGCGGTCCATCGCGACTGTGCGCCCAAAACCCGCGCGGTCCATCGCGACTGTGCGCCCAAAACCTGCGCGGTCCATCGCGACTGTGCGTCCAAAACCCGCGCGGTCCATCGCGACTGTTCGGCCAAAACCCGCGCGGCCCATCGCGGCTGTTCGTCCAAAACCCGCGCGGCTGAATTTTTTCATTCGGCCATCCCGATTTTGAAAAATATTTTTTACTGTACTTTCTGCCCATAGCACATTTTTTACAGTACTAAATTCTGCATAGTTTACAGATTTGAAAATTTTTTTTTACTATTTAAAAGTGCATACCTAGAAATCTTTTTAAAATTTTTTTTTTTTCAAGAAAGTGAAAGAAAGACTCATTTTGCATTCTTTATCTAGATTCAAATTTTTTCTTGTTTACTTCTTTAGAATCTTGCCCTTAGCAATTTTTTAAAAACGAAGAAATCCATTTATTTCTTTTAAAAAGGAGTTTATTATTTGCTTTCATAAATCCAAGAAATCCTTTATTTTTTGAGTTATTTTTTGAAAAGCATATTAATTCCTTTTAGTGAAAAAAGTCTTAAATATTTGCTTTGTATTTTCGAAAAGTCCTTTATTTTTTGAAAATTTCCCTTAAAGCATTTAATCTTTTCAAGTTCAGTTTACAACACCTCACGTGCACTCACACGATCACTTAATTGAACTAAGACTTAAAACGTACCCTAATTTGAACACACTCTTAACCCCACTTGGGGAACACGAAAAGAATTCTTGTAGCTAGGTAGTATTGGGGGGATAGGTGTTCCAATAACACCCCTCAGTTCATACATCTGAGACATAGAAGTTGTCCAATTAGGGAGCTAAAATCTCTTAGTACTTTTTGGCGCGGTCACAACCGGTTTGTGGGAAGGCCTCTCCCTTAGGAGGGTTGAAGTCGCGAGGATGGTTCCGGAAGCCTGAGTGGGATACCGAAACCCATTCAGTAACCGAAGGGCTACCATTCGCAGTTCTCGGGATATCCCTGTATTGGGATATTGCGATCAAAGGACCAAACGGCAGATTTACCTTTTCTCGACGCGTCATGAACGGAGTATCCTAGTAGCCTGTCTTTTAGGATTGATTACCCGGTGTCCCTCCCGGTAGGGGGATATCTAGCCGTTGTCTCTACATTCATATTGTCTGACTTGGATTTCATCACCTTGCAGAGGATATCGTCTTTTTGAGTCACAATACTTTTAGATTAGGTGTTTGCATGATCTTTACCACCTTTTGAGTCTAGTTACACCTATTTTTTCTAGGAGCCGCTTGCATGTTGGTATTCTGACCGGTTGTTGAATTCCTCCACTTATTGTAGCACAGCTGCTAGGATAAGTGCATTTTTTGAGGATTGATTTTTTGGCCTGTGAGCCTTATTTTTTCACTCCCCTTCTTGCACCCTTGGTTGCATTAGGGTTTTGAGTCTTTTACATATATATCACCACCTGATACTTAAAACAATTTTTTACATAAAAAACATATTCTCACCATTGAGAATTCTAGACGTTCTCGTCGTCTACGGGGCGAACTCCCAGAGTTTAGTCCACTTGGCTCTCCACGTCACGGACGCAGAGCATTATCCCTTGATTCGGCACATCGTCAATCAATTACACAGTCATCCGATTCTGACATACCCCACTTCACCTTTGATTTGGAGGTAGAATCCGAAAACCCCACCGAGTTACCACCAACCACAATTATGTCTGGAACACCAGTTGATCCACTATATACATTAACCATAGGTCAGACATCTGCAGACCCTTCTGCGGGAGTACCATCAACGGCAACAGCCACCCCCTTGGGTATGCCCAATATGGGTAACACTCCACATTCAGGAATGCCTAGCACAGGACCACCACCTGTCATGGGCATGCCCAACATGGGGGTCATACCCCCTTCGGTTTCCACAAACCCTATCCCAGGAATCCCTAGTGCGATTCCTAACCCAAGTGTAACTCCTGTTGCACTTGGGGGTGCTATCCCAGGAATCCCTAGTGCGATTCCTAACCCAAGTGTAACCCATGTTGCACTCGGTAGTGCTATACCAGGAATCCCTAATGCGATTCCTAACCCAAGTGTAACCCAAGTTGCACTTGGGAGTGCTAACCCATATCAGGCCACCCCTTTTGGAGGGCACATACCCTCCATACCTAGCATACCTATAGGAGCTACTGGACCCCTACACCATACCACAATGGCTAGGCAAGTCCCGGTTCCGGTCACCACATCCGCTAGTCTACCATACATGGCAAGTCTCAACCTGCCAGATTTAGCTAGGCTCACAAATGACCCCATCAGACATGATCCTGCTTGGCCCCATATGCCCACTAAACTTCCCTCTGACATCCCTAAGTTCGAGGGTAAGGTGGGAGAAGACCCCCAAAATCACATCATGTCCTTCCACTTATGGTGTTCCTCAAACTCCATAGTGGATGACTCAATCCGCCTACGGCTTTTACAACGCACCTTCACTGGATCCGCAGCCAAATGGTATATCGAGCAACCCCATGGGACGCATTCCACATTTACCTCCCTTGCCTCGACCTTTCTACAATTCTTCCAGCTACCTGTCCGCTACGATGTGGGCGTCGAGATCCTACTGTCTTGCAGACAGAACACGGCCACGCACATCACTGACCATATTCATGATTGGCGTCGGCGTCGAAGCCTATGCAAGATCAAATTAGACGACCGAATCTTTTTAGACTGGTTCCTTAAATCCCTCCTTCCTCTCATTGCGAAGGATGTAGCGTCTGAAAGACCCCAGTCGGAGGAGGAGGCCATCCTTAAGGCCCAACAGTTTGATCTTATCTACACCCAGTCAGGTTACCTATACACGATCATACCCGACGCCCCACGAGGTGACTCCGCACGCGGTGACACACCGGGGGCATCACATGCCGCTGATGGCATTATTGGCCAAATTACACCGCAAGCAAAACCTTTCAGTATGGTGAGCACCATGCCCGCCCCAGACCTTTCTAGGGCTACATCTAGTTCCGGAGCGACAACCTCTTATGCTCCAACAAACCAAACCCATCACGTTCATGGACCCTCTTGTCCACAACATTGTTATGGCCAAGCGCCATCAGCATATGTACCTCCTACATACTATGCTCAACCTACGGCACAAAACCCCATGCAGTTCCCACAACAGCCCATGCATTACCCACAACCGGTTGCACCGGCTAACCTCACACTTCCACCAGCTCAGGGGTACCAACAACCCCAGCAGGCAACTGGACCACCTCCAGCTCCACCTGCGTACTATCCACCGCAACCTGCTCCCGCACCTGCGGCTCCTCAGAATCCCCCCAATGCTCAAGGGAACGTCTACGCACAACAACAGCAGCCCCAATACCAAAATAACCAACGCAACCAGGGTGGGCAACCAAACCGAGGAAGAGGACGAAACCGTGGAAACAATCAAAACCGTAACCAAGCTCCACAACCTACCCATCCTCCGCAAAACAATAACGCGGCGCCCGCTCATCAGAATCTTGATCGGCCACCTAAGCAACCCAAAAATGCTAGTTTACGAACAAACCATCCTTGTTCCATTTGCGGTGTCTATGGCCACTATACCCATGCTTGCCCACATCTGGAGCGAGCTCGACAACTATGGACAAATGACGCCCATCGTCAAGGGCAGGCGGCTCCTCAGCCACCACCCAACCCCCCACCACCTCCACAACAACCTTTGGTCCTCCAAAACCCCTTTCCAACACAAGGAGTGGTGAACACTCAGCCGTTAGCTCCCCAACAGGGCAACGTGCAACCACAACAAATGACTTACACAGCTCCTGACCAACCCATGTTTGATTCAGGCACCCACCACTTATTGATGATGTCCACCGCTGACGTCAATATCCAAACCCGTCGGAATCAATACGGACCGACTTCTGAAGCCCCCCCCGCTGAAAAGGATACTAATGCTAATCCCACTGATCAAACATTGCTTATCCCTCAGGTTCCACTCGACGGCGCTTCTAAAGCACCTCGCTTCCCCCTACGCCGAATCAACAACAACCCCAATGCACGGGCTGCGTCCAACTACAACATTGTAGATGACTTAGCTCAATCTCCCGCAGCCATGTCTGCGCTAGAAGTCTTAAAAACCTGTCCTACTCAGCGCAAGACTCTACTTTCCGCCATTGGGGCGATTGACCCAAATGATTCGAACTTGATGACCTTTGATTTAGACCAATCAGAACCACGGCTACCTTCTACAATAGCAGTCCAAGTTTCCGTTTCTATTCGGAATCTTGTCATCCATCGATGTATCATCGACGAGGGTGCCTCCACATGCGTCATGTCCACTTTTGTTTGGCAGAAGTTGGGATCCCCTGCTCTCCAGCAATCCACCACTGCCTTGCGGGCCTACGACGGCCGGTCAGCTCAACCTCAAGGTTTATTACCCAAGGTACCCGTCCAATTAGGTGGGAAAACTGTGCTCATCGACATAGAGGTCATTAACGCCCAGCTCGACTATAACCTTTTACTTGGCCGCAGTTACATGTACGCCATGAAAGCGGTCGCCTCTTCCGTTTTCCGCACCATGATGTTCCCCCACGAGGGACGCGTGGTCAAAATTGACCAACTCACCTACTATGATCCCAACGCCCCTGCAGCACCGGAGAATGTTCTTCCCATGATTGAACAACCCGCTGCTAGTGCAGTTACCTCCTTTGTGTCTTCTGTGGCACCCGGACTTTATTCGGATACACCAATGACCTCTATATTCCAGGCCATTCCACCACCGTCACCGGAGCCCCAAGTCGCAAACCTCTATACTCTTTCGCAGAATACGCAAACGTCCAGTGGTCAACCACCATTGATCCCCAGTCACATTGGTGTTACACCCATCCACACCATCCCCTTCCTATTTCCTCCTTCGGGTGTAGTAAGCGCCCCGATTATGGATACCCTTAGCCTACCCGGGCTAACATTGGGATTACCCGTGTGGTATATTCCTCCTCCTGTTCGACCACCGACACCAGACGTCATCCTCCAACCGGTACAACCTATTGTTACCACAAATCAGCCTCCTCCTGGTGTCGCGATCTCTTCGTCGCCAACGACACCTCCTCCTAACCTCAATATTCCTTCGTCGTCAATGAAACCTCCTCCTGGTCTCACGATTGCTTCGACGTCAAAGGATCCCCCTCTCCTTGCTAAGCCCACTGGGGGCAGAGGTCCACAACCATACACTGCTATACCACCCCCTAAGGCAGCCAAACCCCCACCGGTGTTTCGAGCTCCCCCCAAATGTTCATTATGTGATGAAATTGGCCATCCAACTCATCAATGCCCACATTTACCGGCACTCCAAGAGCATATGAATATGTTGGACGATGACATCGGCATCCCAGTAGTCAGATTAGAGCCACCTCTACAGCCCCGCGACAAATCACTGCGCACTAACCATCCTTGTGCTATATGCAGTGTTTACGGCCACTACTCTCACCATTGCCCTGATCTATCTGACTATAGAGCAGCGTTGTACGAGTTAAACAATGCCGACTTAGAGATATCTCCTCCCATCATCGAGGAGATCCACCCCCCACCATCATCCTCGTCAGAAGAAGTCAATACGATATATATGATTTCAACAACCTTCAAACCAGAACCCCTCGATTTATGGTCTGACTACTTCAATACTGATGAGCAGATTTTGGAGACACTCACTGCACCCGACTACCCTTGGGATGATATGCATCATCGCTCGTACTTCCTCCCGGAAACATCTACCTCCACCGCCTCCAACCAGCTATCAGTCGAGTCGAAAGACTTCATACCCGCTAAGGTCGATTGGTTAAAGGACCCTATCCCAGCACCGGATGCCTTTGAAGAAGGGAACATGTCAAACATTTCCCCCACTATACAGATAGACATTTCCACAACACCAGGGAAACCTGAGCTCATCTCGCTGGGCGCATCTTGCACTCAAGCAGAAACTCAGGCATACAAAAAACTCTTTCAAGAGTTCCGGGACGTCTTTGCCTGGTCTTATACCGAGATGCCTGGTCTCGACCCCGCCATTATTGAACACCACATCGATACATGGCCGGAAGTACCCCCTGTTCGTCAGAAACAGCGACCTATTCACCCTGCCAAGCTCCCAGCTGTTAAGGCTGAAGTCGAGAAACTTCGAAAAGCAGGGTTCATCTACCCTATTCCGTACACCACGTGGGTGTCGAACCCCGTTCCTGTCAACAAAAAGCAAGGCACCCTTAGAGTATGCACTGATTTCCGCGATCTAAACCACGCTTGTCCAAAAGACAATTTCCCCACGCCATTCATTGACCAACTCATTGATGAGTGTGCGGGCCATGAGGTCCTATCCTTCATGGACGGGTTTTCCGGATATAACCAGATTCACATCCGCAAGGAGGATCAGTACAAGACTACCTTTACCACCCCATGGGGCACCTTTGCCTATCGCGTCATGCCATTTGGCCTTAAAAATGCTGGTGCCACTTTCCAGCGAGCCATGACCTATTGCTTTCACGACTTGGTCCACATCTTGCGAGTCTACCTCGACGACCTAACAGCTCGTTCCCGAAAACGATCAGACCACCTTAACGACCTCCGGCAAGTTTTCATGCGTTGTCGCAAGTATAAAATCCGCTTGAACCCACACAAGTGTGTCTTTTGCGTTCCGGCGGGCCGGTTGTTGGGTTTCATTGTTTCCCAAGACGGAATCACTGTCGATCCCCTGAAGGTCAAAGCCATCTTAGAACTTCCCCCTCCTCGCACGCTTCGGCAGCTTCAGAGCTTGCAAGGGCGATCCAATTTTCTTAGGCGCTTTGTTCCTGATTACGCAACCAAAGTCCATGGATTCTTACGCTTACTTCGTACCCACATACCCTTTGTTTGGGACAAGCAAGCAGACACGGCATTCGAAGCCCTCAAGAAAGCTCTCACACAAGCCCCCTTGATATCCCCACCGGATTTCTCCCAAGACTTCACCCTTTACGTCTCGGCATCTGAACATGCCGTGTCCGGAGTTTTGGTACAAGAAGATGCTTCCCACAAAGAGCATGTGATTTATTACGTCAGCCAGACCTTGTCTGGCCCACCGCTACGCTACCCATACGAGGAAACATTAGCCCTAGCTGTAGTCTTTTCCGTACAAAAACTGCGACACTATATTTTGCTTAGTCATACCACGGTTGTCGCCGACTCCAACCCCATGGTCTACCTCCTCACCCGGCGGCTCCTTCAGGGTCGCGTCGCTAAATGGGTCATTATCCTCCAGGAATATGACCTTACTTTCAAGACTCCCAAAAGCACCAAAGCCCTCGCGCTTGCTCACCTCATTACAGATCTCCCATCCTCTTCAACATCACCCGTCATCCAAACGGACCTGATTGACGAGCAGATCTTCGTCATTTCGTCTGACGACCCTTGGTACGGAGACATTTTGACTTACCTTCGTACGCAAAAATTCCGACCACACATCGATCGTGATGGACGCCGTCGCATACGACACCACGCCCCCCGATACCTACTTATTGGGGATGTACTTTATCGACGCGGCGTTGATACTATCTTACGCCACTGCCTATCCCATAGTGAGGCAGAACAAGTCCTCAATGATTGTCATAGCGGTGCCTGTGGAGGCCATTTCTCCGGCATGGCTACCGCCCAGAAAATCATTCGCGCAGGTTATTTTTGGCCATCATTATTTACTGATTGCATCACCGCAGTCAAGCATTGCCAGAACTGCCAGCTGTTTTCCCCCAAAGCAAGAACCCCCCCTGCCCCCCTTCATCCAGTCATCACTGTTGGACCATTCTGCAAATGGGCCATAGACTTCCTCGACTGCAACCCCCCGTCAGCCGGCGGTCACAAACACATCATTGTGGCCGTAGATTATTTCACCAAGTGGGCAGAAGCCATGCCAACCTATAATTGCAAAGCCGACACTGCGGCACGGTTTTTCTTCAACCATGTCATCGCTCGTTTCGGAGTACCACAACAGCTAGTCTCTGACCACGGCTCTCACTTCGAAGATGCCGTCTGGAAGGAATTATCAACCATGTTGAAATTTGAACACCATTTCTCTTCCGCTAACTACCCCCAAGGAAACGGCCAAGTCGAAGCGATCAATAAAATCTTGAAGACCATTCTCCAACGCACTGTAGACAAGCACAAATCCAATTGGCATCACATGCTTTTCCCGGCACTATGGGCCTACCGCACCTCAACCAAAACCGCCACCGGTTTTACCCCTTTCCATTTAGTTCACGGTGTCGAATCTGTCCTCCCTATCGAGTGCCAGATCCCTGCTCTAACCATCGCCGTTGAGCTCCTACCGGATACTTCCCCGATAGAGCAACATTTACTGCTCCTAGAGCAGGCCGATGAAGATCGGCGCACCGCCATTCAAAACATGGAAGCTGCTAAACAACGATCGAAACTAAGTTACGACAAACGCGTCCACCCAAGAACCTTTTCGGAGGGAGACCTTGTCCTCGCTTACGATCAAGCTCATGATAAAACTGGAAAGGGAAAGTTCGTGTCTATGTGGCAAGGCCCCTACATCATACACACCTGCCTCGGGCAGGGGGCATACATTCTGACCGATTCAGAAGGCAACACCTTACGCAACCCACGCAACGGGTTGTACCTTAAAAGATTTTACCCATAAAAAATCTCATGGACACCATCGTCCATTTTAGTATAGGCATACATTTTTCGTTCACAATTTTTTTTTTTTTTCAAAAAACCTAAATATTTGTTTTCTCTGCATGACCACAGATGGAGCCTCTTCCACTCTACCATGTCGGTTTCGCTGATGGTGCAAGCCGTTGGTCTCCCAATCTCGCCTCCGCAGCTTGGGTAATATACTCCCCCTCACATGAGTTAATTCACATAGATGGAGTATGTTTAGGTGCCGCCACCAATAATCAAGCTGAATACGATGCCGTGACCGGTCTCCTGGCCGCTGCTCTCCAGATGAGCATACGTCACCTCAACGTTTTCTTGGACTCACAGCTCCTAGTTTCCCAGCTCAACAATGATTACCAGGTACGCGATCCCTGTCTGTTCAGAAAATTCCTGCGCACTAAACAAATGGTTAGACAGTTTGAATCCATTACATTCACACATGTCCCAAGACACCTCAATAGTGTAGCAGACCATATGGCCAACAGTGTCCTCGACTGGCACACCAATCACATCATGTCATATCCATAAACAAAAATGCATCCATGTGCAAAACATGTGCCTCCACGGGCATAAAACAAACAAACCAAAATAATGCATCCATGTGCATAACATGTGCCTCCACGGGCATATATAAATCTACAAACACACTGCATCCACGTGCATAACATGTGCCTCCATGGGCATGCATAAAAGACAAATGTGCATCCACGTGCATACACGACAATATATCCAAAATATATATCCACATATATATACAAATCGAATAGTCAACATGTCATAAGTGCCCCCAGCACTCAATATACAAAAAATACATCTGTCATACAAAAAATGCTTCCCCATATGCTCATGAGCATTTGGGGGCAAGTACAATGTCGTCTACTCATCTGGATCCTCAGGATCCTCGGGCTCCTCCTCCGGCTCCTCCTCCGACTCCACCTCCGCCGGCCCAGCCGGGTCAGGACGACCCCGAACTCGCCGCTCTGCTGGCCCTGCTGGATCATCCCTCAAACGGATCCTCCCCTGAGCCGGCCCTGCCGGAGCATCTCCTCCACCACCCCCGTGCCTCGCCGCAAGCACCGCTGTCCTCAACAGGAGCGACTGCCACTCAGGTGGCGCACCAAGACATCCCTGCAAAACATCCCGATCCAGATCCCTCCAACCATCCTCAGGGAACCTAGCTAGGATCCGGGCAAAAGTACGCTGGACACCATCTATAGCGTCACCATCAGGGCCAACCCCTCGCCCACGATCTGCATATCCTCCACCACGCGGAGGACGTACAGGTACTGGGGGACGAACGACCACCATCGCCCGCCCCTGCCGAGCCACATAGTCAGGTGGTGGCACTGGACCCACATCTGCACAAAGCAAGTAAACCATTAGACACTATATAACAAAATCATCATAAACCATACAACATATGATACATCATCAAATAAAACACAAAACATACCGTCCAAGCCCCAGGCCTGTCCTGGGGCACGAGGCATCTCCGCGTCACCTCTGTAATCCATGCCGGCGTAGGGATAGTCCTCGATCACCAGAGGCATCTGCTCCCACTGCTGAAAAAAGTCCTCTGTGAAGTAGCCACGGATACCACCGCCAGCACGGGGCATCATCTGCCCCCACCTCATCATACGAGGCTCGCTCGGCAGACCAGCACGAACGGGTACATGTGGCCGCAAGGTCGGCACCCGCTCGAAGAAAAAACAGCATAAAAAAGAGGCGTAACAAAACTCGCCCCCCTCTCTCACGGCCTTGTCCAGATCTCTCCGGACATCGGCCAAGAACATCTGCGCCCAAGCGTAGTAAGTACCCCGTAGAACGGAGTCCACCATCATCGTCTGCCCCCCAGACATACGATGTGGGGCAGCAGCACCCAAAACCCTCAGAACACAGGCACCAACAGCCCGCATATCCCACTCACGTAGGAACTTCAGACTAATAGAGCTGTTTACCAAAACAGCGTCATCCACACAGAAGGTCTGTAAGAGGTCCTCCATATCCACACCCGGAGGCACCCTCGGAGAAATATCACCCACCTCACCCAAGCGAGGCAAACCGGTCAAAAAATATACATCAGTGAGAGTAATCTCCAACCTCTCACCACCAATAATGAAGGCACCCTCTGCCGGCACCCACCACTGCACGAGCTTGTTCAGGAGTCTCCTCACTGAACGGATATGAGGTATCTGAGCGAACTTCAAGAGTCCGCTCATGGCTAGGGTCTGTCTCACCCCTCCATCATTCTCGATCCTCAACATAAGCTCACCATCAATCTCTCTCTCCCGCCACACGGACTGAGCTCTCCGCAACATCCTGCCAAGAAAACACAGGAAATTTTTAGCCCCAGCATAAAAATTTTAGAAAAATCCCATCGCGGCTTTTACACAAAAAGCCGCGATGCCCATCGCGGCTTTTCCACAAAAAGCCGCGATGATCATCGCGGGATCCATGCAAAAACCCGCGATGACCATCGCGAGTTTTGTCCAGACAGTCGCGATGAACATCGCGACTATCACCCATGAACACGCGATGAACATCGCGGGTTCCGACCTCACAGTCGCGATGAACATCGCGACTGTGAGCCTGAAACCCGCGCGGTTCATCGCGGGTTCAGCCCCGAAACCCGCGCGGTTCCACGTTGGAGAGTCAACGTGGAGTTTCGCGGCCTTCGGGGGCCCACCGCCAACCAGAAAAGACATAATTGACAAGGTTAAGGCAAATAGAGTTACCTGCAACTCGCTAAATCGAAAACCAACGGTGAAATCTCCCGGAAATCAAGAAAAAGCTCTGACAGCTCTATCAAACTCGCACGTAACAATGACATGTCATATTGGGCCCCACATCCTATTTATAGAAATTCCACAAATTTCAAACAACCATTGCGGTGTCATACGAAGTCCATTTCTCAAACCGTTGGTACCGTTGGGATCAGCACAGCGAGAACTTCATAGAGGTTCCTTCCGTTTCCCGTTTTTCACGGGGTCCATTTTTTGACCATTTTTTAGCCCCTCTCGTGGCCTTGGTTTGCGTGCCACATCGGCCGTTCTCCGTTTTCGATGTGTCTTATATGGCCGGATTCAGTTTTCCGCGCTCGTGATGATGCTTGAGACCATTTCTTGCTCTCACCTTTAGATTTTCCGGGGATTTTTTCCACGCCCCCTCGTCGCCTCGGTTTGCATGCCACATCGGCCGTTCTCCGTTTTCGATGTGTCTTATATCACCGGATTCAGTTTTCCGCGCTCTTGATGATGCTAGAGATCATTTCTCGCTCTCACCTTTAGATTTTCCGGGTATTTTTTCCACGCCCCCTTGTCACCTCGGTTTGCGTGCCACATCCGCCGTTCTCCGTTTTCGACAATCCTTATGTCACCGGATCCAGTTTTCCGCACAGATGACGATGCTTGAGACCTTTTCTCGCCCTCATCAATCCATTTTTGTTCGGTATAATTTTATCCCTTTTTCGGGCCGAGCAACCCCTTTTACGAAAAAGGCACTTAGGGAGTTTCTGTTAAGCTCTTTTCTGACTCCTAAAACAATGAAAAGATCGCCGAGCAATCTTGCTTCCTTTCATGCTCGCTAAACGTATCTGAAAGGGCGTCTACCTGGTATAAGTTTACCCCTTTTCCGGACCTCGTAGACTAATTACGAAAAAGGTATACTCTAGTCACATCGCCTAGAAGAGTTCTCCATCCGCATCATTTTATGCTTTTTCGGGCCTTGGAGACTAAACTACGAAAAAGAACACCAATAGAGTCCACTTACCGCTTTCAGACTCTCTAAACATGATAGCAACCATGAGCATGCGCCGTCCTGGGCTCACAAAATCCACAGGACAGTACCATTTCAGAGCACACTTTTATCCCTTCTTGGAGCTCATTAAAACTACGAAGAAGGAAGAAGGGTGCCTCTTGGCGCCACGACAGATCATATCTACTCACATAGCAGCTTCCCCATTCTGGTCGCCTTTGTTCAGAGTATCCTGCAGTATGTCACCTTGATAACCCCTCGACGGCACCTATCAGCTCGTCCTCCCCCCCAGATTCAATTATACCATTCAGTCAAACCAATGATCCCCACACCTACAAGTCAGTTCCCTACGCTGCCAGGTCAACCATGTCATCATGCTCTGAACAAAGGAAGTTTGAGTCTACCCACTTTTTGACCCAGTTATTTCCCTTCCCCACAAGTATGTCAGTCCTACCAGCAATACTACATCGCTTCAGTTCTACACCTCGTGCTCCTATCAAGGAAACATCATTGCCTTGTTAGTTGCTGGTCTCCTTCTGTCGACGACAACTACATTGATTCCAGAGGATAGACCTAGAGGTCCCTGTGTCTTGGAATCATTACCATTTATGATGAGTGCCTACGAATCATTTCGAGAGGAATCCTCAGTACCTCTCCGAATGGTTGTCTCTCACATGCTCGACTTCAACACTTTGATCGCATCGTTGAGACTCGCACAGGGGATTAGTCCGTTCAGTTATTAGTCGAAGACCCCGGATGCCACCTGACTCCTCCACATTTGAGAGTCTACCTATGGATAAACACCAGTTACACTTTTTCTATAGAGATCCGGGTTGCGCATGGCGACAATATTCAGATTTACCCCAGTTTCATACTCCCTTGAGTATACAGTTACATTATTGCTCAGAGATGACTCACAGTCTTTGAGTCCCTACAGATGTTGGACACCTTCAGTTTCAGCAGTTCAACAGTTATTCCAGTGTATCAGTTATTGAGATCAGTCATGATCATGAGTATATCCCACAATAATGTCCCCTCTGGACCATTATGATGTACCAGTATATTTCTTTACGTATTAGATCCCCCTTCTTGGGACTAATTGTTTTGTATATGTCTTGATACGAGCATGGGAATGCCCGCCTCGTCCTTTATCAGAGATTATACCTCATCCATATTGAGGTCATGTAATATTTTTTGTTTTTGCAGCTTCCAAGGGCCGTCGCTCCAGTCTCCAAACGGTCTCTTCTCTCCCCTAAAACCCCAGAAAAAGACAAATGAACTATGATGTCTATCGGCCATACGATGAGCTCCTGCCCTCACACATCAGGGGGCAATCTGTTAACACCCAAAAAGTGCTCACTAGCTCATTTTCCTATTCACATGACCCATTTGTCCACTTTTCCACCATCTGAGCCTCTGAAACCAACAAAAGGTCACCAAAAGACCTTGGTACACCCCTTTTTCCATTAAAAAAGATTATTTTTCCAAGAAAATCATAAAAAACCCTCAAAAAGGGTCCAAATTCCCAAAAATATTAAAAAGGGAATTAAAATATTATTTTTATTCAAAAAAGGAAAAAGGAGGGAAAATTACCTAAACCATGTTGGTCAATACCATTGGTTTCCACAAAACCACAAATGGTATTCCTCACCACCAAAACCTATAAAAAGGTGGTAGGGGCTCCTCATTTCACATCCTTCCATTATCTCATCCTTATGCTGCTGAAATCTCCCCTGAGCACTTTTAGCCATTGAAGCAACCTTGGAGAAAGAGACCTATTGGAGTTTGGAGCTACTCATCTTGGGAGTTGCTCAACATCAACCTTCACCATTGAAGGTAATATCGCAAGCACTTGCTTGCCCCCCACTTTTCAATACAAAAAGTTATTTATTATGTTTCTTGTTCTTGATTTTGAAATGTTTACATTATTTGCTTAGATTCTTGTTTAGATCCATGAAAAGTATTGTTTATTTAGTTTATTGTTTTTATTTCTATTGAAACTGCTGCTACTAGTTAGCAGGTGCCCATAGCACTAAGCCTGGTTGCAAAACCGGGCCAACAATTACCACGGCATGAGCCTTTAATCCTAGGTATAATATAATATTGTTACTTGTTAGAC
Source organism: Larix kaempferi (assembly GCA_027924585.1). Classification (NCBI taxonomy): domain Eukaryota; kingdom Viridiplantae; phylum Streptophyta; class Pinopsida; order Pinales; family Pinaceae; genus Larix; species Larix kaempferi. The sequence continues at coordinate 8,284,724 of BSBM01000769.1, read as the reverse complement.
TCATAGGAAGACCCCCTTGGGCTAAACCTTATTATAGAATATGCTATGGGGATGGCGCTAGAGGGTGCTATTTTCTTATAATATTCTTATTTTACTTATTGCATAATCGTTTCTAGCTTCTATTCTATTGCTTGTCAAGGATATTTATAACTTACATAGTAGGGAGGCTCTATGGGTTAAATATAAATATGTTTCTAATGTGGAGATATCCCAACCTTTAGACTAACTAATATACGTTGTTAGTATGATAGGAGATCATGATGTTAAATTTGTCACCACCATTTTAACATATCAATGTATTTTTAGGAGGAGTTAGAATTGGCTTCGATCCCCTCATTTAATGGCTTGGAAGGTATGGGAAACTTCATTTCCTTTAGAGCTCAATAAATCTCACTTGGGAGTGAGTAAATTACTCAAAGGTGCAGTGCAATGGCCATAACATTATTAGAGATCACTTGGTTCAATAATTTCATATGCCACCTGTCGTTGACTCTCCAATGACCTAAATAGAAATTCCCATGTAGGCATCTGTAAAAACTATTACACTTCCACCACTAAAATGGTTCATTGAACAATGCAAATACATAAATGAGGTGGATGCTATAGATTGTCATCACATGATATGTGGTAGATGTAAGGTAGGCATCATTGAAAATCGACTGGAGGTATATCTTAGCAAGTAATCAGATTTTCATTAGGAGAATAGTTTCAATGGTATAATACCGGTCTAAAAAACATAGGTTAATGGTTCAAATTCCTTTTATCTTTATAAGAATTTCATATGGTTGGAAGAGGTAATGATAAAAATTCTTAATATTTAAAAGGATTATATAGGTTCTTTTAGGATTTCTCCAAGTAGGACCTTAACCAATGTATTGATTTGTATAGGTTCTTTTAGGTTTTCTCCAAGTAGGACCTTAACCTTAACCGTATATCTCTTCTCATTATTCTAATATCCCTAGTTAACTAATTGATATGTCAATTAAGAAAGTAGATTTGTAAGGCATACCACCTGTCAAATTTTGGCTCATATGATTTCTATAAGAAGAGAGATCATAATGAGTCATAATTGTTTGAATGCATATGATAGATCTCTTTGTTATAAGGCTGCAAGAAACAATAATGAGACATATCATGCCAGTAGTTACAATTAATAGCATAAAGAGGAAATATCTTGTGTAGAATCATAAGAGAGTCTATGGAAATAGACTAATTTAGTACAATTATTTTATCCTTATGGTATCCTTACTTATTGGCATGGGACCTTGAATGATATATAAGTAATTTGATCAAGTAACCGGTAAATGCACCTAGGTATAAATGCAGTAGATACCGACTAGAAATAATACTATCTTTGGATGTAACCTCAACATCTAACCTTAGATGAAAATGACATCCCTTATGTGGTAAGCTAAAATTGATTACTAGTCATGCACTTGAATCCATTGAAACAAAATCGCTGTCCCCATCCTTCTACAAATAAACCTCACAATCAATGCCTTAGAAGCCATGCTTATTAAAGGTCTAACAATGATGTCTCCAACCACCAAAGCTTACCTCTTGAGGGGATATCTGTCCTTATAGTCAGAATATGGGAATTGTTAAGAAGTTTCTGAGCATTAGGTATTGGTCTTGGGGCTCTAGACATGGTTAAGGAATGGGAACTGGGCCTTAGGACCTAAAGGAAGCTTCTAGGTATATAAAGCCAAGAATGATATGCTGAACAACCACAATAGACTTTTCCATGGTATCTTTGGCCTATGAGTGGGGTTTTTGTGGCACAGTGAGAATTTTAAGACTAATTATAGGTTCCAACACCATGGATATGGTTGGGGAAAAAAGAGTGCGACTTAGGTCCTAAAGGAAATTCCATGCATCTTTGGCTAAGAGCAATTCCTACAATCACCACACATGACCTCCCAAGAGAATATTATTCATATAAGTGGGGATATTAGTGCCATCAGAATTTTTTGTGAACCTAGTATAGATATTGGGTTCCCTAAACATGTTTGAGGGAGAAAAATTGGGCCTTAATAAAAAAAAACCTTTAGAGAATCCATGGCCAAGAAGAACAACTTGAACAAACACACATGGATTCTTGTGAGTATCTTTAATGTTTGAGTAGGGATGTCTATGTCATTAGATGGTTTTGAATAGTAGTTAGGGGTCTTGAGGCTCTATACATAATTAAGGAAGGAATCACATGCCTTATTCCCTAAAGGAATATTCTTTGAGGTATCCAAATCCATGAACAATATTTTAAAGAAACACACATCACTGTTCTAGGATATTTGTAACGTCCCCGATCCCCTCGATCCCCTTTAGAGGTGATGGGGGAGCTCCTTAGAATACAACCTGCTAAATTTTTTTCTTCCAAAATATGCACTTTTGCACAACCGCAATAGCTTGGTCCGCAATCCGCATGTCGGAGTTGAAAGTCGGCACCCTAATGTGCCACTTCAAGAATCACAGCTTTGACTACCGCAATCCACGACGTGGGAGTTGGAAAGTCAGAATGACAAATACACGACGTCGAAGAAATATGCCTCCGACTTTCACATTCCACAATCCGCGATGCAGGAGTAGGAAATTTGGAACACCCAATTCTCTACTTCACCAAATCACGCCTCCGACTTCTATAATCCATGATGCAGGAGTCGGAAGTCAGAACTCCAAAGGTCTTAGCTTCGCAGAATCGCGCCTCCAACTTTCGTGATCCGTAATCTGCACCACGGGTTTGAAAAGTTGGAAGTCGACCATATACCACTGTTACTGCCAACTTCTCAGGCTGATAAATTTCTCATCCTAAGTCCATTTTTGGAAAACTTGGTATCATATATTGGAAATCTCTTGGAGATCCCCATGCAAGTGTATGATCTTCTTCCAAACCTGAGAACTCTGAATTTTCCTTCTTTCAACCAAGGTGTTTCCCCAATACTCATCCATACCTCTTTACCACTCTGTAAAGAGCTCTAATCCACTTTGTCATGTCTCCTCCCTTCATCTGACCCATTGAGGGAACATGAACACAAAAGGAGTTTCTATTTCTCCCCCAAAGTCATGACCAAACATTCTGAACCTCTTGGGCCTCAACAAGACTTGGCCCTATTCATCAATGAAAAAATTCATAAAAACACATGGATGCATATGCATACTCAAATAAGCACAACTGAATGAAACATGGACAATTAAACATTCATAACACATAATTCCCATGAGATGGAGTGGCTTATGGGTCGAGCAAACCGATCCCATACCCTGCCTTACGAATTTCAAGGCTACCCATACTCCATCACTCTCATGGACTGATTTTCTCACCCACTTCCTTACAACAGAATTAAATGACGACTAGAACAATCCAAGGGGTTCTCAAGATGACATATGGCAGCCAGCTAGGGTCTAATTGCAAAACCCCCTAGTCACCTCTTTCTAGTGGATACACATAGCCCCCTCATTTAGTTGCATCCATAGCCAACCCCTTGGTATTTTTATTTGCATTATAATCATCTACATGTTTTTACAATTTCCATGGCTTACTAGCACATGGATGGCACAACATAAAATACCATCCCTTCAAGGCTGAGAATTCACTAGCGGGGCCTTGGCCTTGAGCTCCACGCTAGGATTAATCGTACATCACATATGCACAATGTTTACATTACAAGTCAATACATCCGAAGGGTCCCAGTTAGTATAGGTGGACTTGAATCTATTGAAACAAACTCATTGTCCCCATCCTTCTAAAAATAAACCTCACAATCAATGCCTTAGAAGCCATGCTTATTACATTATTTAACTTCATGTCATCGACCATAATAGGCTAATATTTCCTTTCCTTTTGATGCATTTATTTGGTTCCCTGCTTCCTTCCTTTGGTCCACCTACATGACTCCCAGTACCAAGGTCTTTCCCCTTTTCATTGAAAACCTTAGGAGAAAACTCGGGTGTTTTTGCTTTCTATACAAAAAAAAAGAATTTTAATTTACCAAAAAAAAACAAAAAAAAAAAAAATTAAAAAAAAAAAATGGGACCCCTAACATAACTTTTCAAATTTTATCTCCCGTCAATAGTTTTTTCAGGAAAGGGTGTCGTTTTCTTTTTGCACAGGCCAGCGTTTACTTGCTTTGATTATGGTATTCAACACCACGAAAGCTGAAGCTTTGTTGTTGGGATATATTGAGGTGAACTGCGTGAGGTGTAACTTAAGTTTCACTGCATTCTTGTTCTTCGTTCTGCGTTATTGCAGGTATTTTATCAATGCTTTCGTGAAAACAACATAATAAATGAAAACATTATGTGGTTTTTTAATTGACAGAAATCAAAATAGTGGTTCCTCTGCTACAAAATTTTAAGTGTAATACGCATTATGTGCTGCATTTTGTACAAAATTTTATCATATGCTTAGTAAGTGTAATACGCATTCTGTGGTTTCTTTATTGACATAAATCAAAATAGTGGTTCCTTTGCTACAAAATTTTAAAAATTCTGTAAAAATTTTGGTTTCCTCTATGGCTGACCATGGATTGTGGTGGCTCTTCTTAGCTGAGACATGGACTGTTTGACATTCATTTAGTTGGGTTGTGATTGTTTTGTGACCACCAGAGTTGGACTGCACTTTCCCACTGCTGCAAGACCGTTACCATGTTCATCTTTGGGGCTGCCTGTGTAAACCTTGTCTTGCTTGCAGCCTCTAAGGTTGAGGGGTCTTCACTCTTGAAGACTGAGATATCTTGTTGGCTACTGTACGTGTCTAACCTAAACCTATGACACCCTAACCCTCTCTGTATCTCAAGTTATGACATTTGTTCCTCTTAGCAGATAGTCATTACAGATAGTCTTCCCTTTTACTTTTGAAACTTGTTTAAACAACTTTCAATTAGCAATTGAGTGATGATAGACTTTATTTTTTTGGTTATGCAGGCTTTGTACAAGTGGAGACATGGAGGTAAGTGATTGTTTGTGATTGAAGTATATCATTATTTTTATTTAATTTAATTTATTTTTTAACAGAAACAAGTAGGTTTTATATTAATAAAACTGTGGCTGAGCCACCCAAGAGGTTACATCTGTGAGTTCTTTACAAAAAACAAAATTCCCCATCACAGCAAATGGGAATACTACTTTTATTTAATTTAAATTGTTAGAACATATTACTTTGTACTTTAATAACAATCTAATAGGCTATGGCTAATCAATACTCTAATCATTTAAAAAAAAACAGAGAAAACATATTACGACCCGAAATAAAAAAATATGATTATGAAATTTTCAAAAAGAACGCGTCAAAATGATCAAATGGGAAAGAAAGGGACATGCATCTCAGAAGGTGAATATTTAGAATTAGAACAATGTATTTCCTTATGCAATATAATGCTTATTTTTATTGTATGATGATAGGAATATTTTTAATAACATTCTTGGCTATAGTTACAAAGAAGAGGAAAATACAAACAATAGCAAAGAAGATTACACCTTCTATGCCTCTAAATGACTCTACTAGTCCTAACAAAGAAGGAAATGACAAAGATACATTTTCATCTTTTTAGGAGGAGGAGCAACATGAACAAGGTAAGCCCATTAATTTAGATTTTTCTAGTTCTTTATAAGTATAATTCTTATGATTAAGAAATCCATAACACCTTTACGTGCCCTTATTTTATAGAAGATGTTCACAAAAAACCATGCCATTTGCATAACAGTGTAGAAGGGGAAGATCCCCCGACACAAAAAGAGATGGAGCAACATGAAGAACAAGGTAAGCTCATTAATGTATAATTTTGTAGTTCTTCATAAATAAAATTTTATGACTTAGAAATCCATAACACCTTTAAGTGCCATTCTTTTATAGAAATTGCTCACAAAGAACAATGCCAACAAGATATTAGTATACAAGGTGAAGATCCCTCTACACAAGCATCGACAGAGAAAGTCAAGAAGAAAGGTAGAGGAGTAACTAAATGTGCAGAAATCAATAACTTGGAGGAAAAGATCGAAATTCATATCAATGAAAGGAACCAACCAATTGGTCCAAATTCCGTGAAGCTATCTTCATTACTAGGTGTGCTCGCAAGGGAAATGGTTCCAATGAATTATTCTGATTGGAGGAAGGTTTCAGATCAATTAAAGGAGGACTTGTGGAACATTATTAATGTGAGTATTAGAGATTACGTATATTTGTTTTCAACATTTATATTTTTGGATGATTTCAAATTTTATTTTCAAACCATGTATGACATCTAAAAATGCAATTCTCGTATGTTGCAGGCAAAATTCATAATCCCCCCGTTCCTTAAATAATATTGTATGAAATCCATTGGCCATAAGGAAAACAGTCATAGATATCGGTTGACCAAAAAATATTGTGACCCTTATGAGTCAATAGAGGAAAGATTAAAAAATGTTCCTCCAATTAGGATAAGTGAGACAGTGTGGAGAGAATTCGTCCTATCACGAGCCACCACTGAATTCCTGATAAGGAAAAAGTTCACATATTATATAATCAAGTTTTTTAGAATGTCTATTGGCTTGTAATGTTGACTTATATATGTTATTTTCAATTGATTTCTAGGATATAAGGAAAAAAACAAGGAAAATAAAGAAAAGGAGAGGGACTTGCACACCTCTGGACGTCAAGGTTATCAACGGGTCAAGGATGATATGGTAAACAATTGTGATGATAATTTATCCGATATGGGAAATATTAGCATATTTTAGTGTCATTGTAATGTCACAACTTAACCATACTATTTTACTTGTTGCAACTAGAAAAACTCTATAGCCTCTGGTGATACAACTACAAGCATTAATAGGGTAGACTTATGGAAGAAGTGCCATCAAAAGAAGGATGGCACTCCAATCAGACCAGCTGTAGGAGAAACAATAGTATGTTCTCAACCTTTTAATTTAGATATTGATTAAAATTCCATTTTACATGTTGGAAATGTTTTCTTCTATGATTTGATTTAATTGTATGTCAATGTTAGCAAAAAATTGAACAAGCACAAGCAGAAGTTGCACCTCAAGACTTTGCAGCTAGGGATGATGCCCTTGCCAAGGTACTGGAGGTTGATGCAAGAGGACAATCTCGTGGCGTTGGCTTAGGAGTTATGCGAACTAACTTGTTTGGCAAAAGTCCATACAAGGAGGCGCTAGCTGTAAGCCAAGCTACAGTGAAAGAAAAAAAACAGGAAATCACATCTTTGAAAACAACAATACCTGAACTATTGGAAAGAGTAGAAGATATGGAGAGAGGACATGTGGTCAACAAAGAAAATGTTAGTGTCCAATTCTTTACTCTTGTCTCAATATACATATTTTCACACTAATGATCTGACTTCTAATATCTAATTGCTCATATAAACAGTGTCCTACTGTACAAAATGCTCATGCTGAAATCACGCCTGTGATGGAGGTTAGTTGTTTAATTATTATTTAAAATAATATTTTATTTTGTTGCCTTGACAGAGTAATACAGGGGACATAACGACCCCTATGAATGGACTAATACAAACGCAATTAACTTCAATGCATACTCCATCATATTCCCTAGTAAGTATTGAAAAATTTAGTAATTTAGTTCAATTTATTTTATTTTATCAATATATTAGTAATCATTGTCTATTGGGTGCAGAGTCGTGCATCAAAATATGATCAAAATTTTGTATAGAAAACACCAATGGTTCCATCGAAACTGCAAATTGACAAAATCAAAACACCAATTCAGGTAAGATTGTAATTATTTAATCTAGGATCATCAATGTTTAAATTCGTATTTCCATGCATCTTACTTTGTCTCATTTATTTGCAGGGTCAAGATAATGCTAATGAGTTGACACCAACTTCCCAATTGGGGCTGCAAGGAAAGAAATGCTTTCTCATTGCATTAAACTCAAGGGTTAAAGTTGCAAGGGCGACAATACATAAGACTGACCCAAATGCAATGGTACACTGTGTCCTTGTTGGAAAAGGCTATTATATTGTGAATCTGAAAGAAATTTTAGATCCTCTATTTGAAAATATAGCTCTACCACGTCCCAGTAGCACATTAAGTAATCTAGCAGATGCTTTGTTGAGCTTCATTCCTTGGCATAAGGATGACATTGAACTATGTAACTAGTGGTTATACTGTGTGACTAGTGATTTCAGTGATGTTGTATCAACTGAGAATAGTTGATTTATTGAATATTTATACTTAGATCATGACATAGTTTATATTTTTTTTTGTAGTTCGGGATTAATCTTTACATTTAATTAAAATTTTGGGCACAAGTTGCCATTAGATGTCATGGGCACAATTTTTGATTTTGTAATACCTAAGTATTATATAATCTTCATTGCATGTGAAATGAGATGTTGTGTTGTGAATATGTGGAATGAGCAGTCCATCTATCATATTTTCATTAAGTTTTTTTTTTGTAAATTAGTTTATCCTTCTATTGCCTTCTATTGCCCAAAACAGACATTTACAGAAAAAACCCAAGCCCTCCGATTTACAGATTTTCATTAGGAGAATAGTTTTTTTATGGGTTATCTAGGGTAAGTTAGTTCCTTCCATTCACCCTGATCTAAGCAGATATCTTCCCAAGTGACTCCATCAAAATCGCCTATCTTTCCCATTTCGTGCAGCTGCAACACCGCTAACTATGGCTTATTTCTCTTTACTGCAGTTGCAACACCTCCAAAAGTGCCTTTTTTTTCCTATTTAAAGCAGCTGCAACACCTAAATTTGTCCATTTTTTCCTATTTCGAGCAGCTGCGACACCTCCCAAAGTGCCTATTTTTCCTATTTCAAGCAGCTGCAACACCTAAATTTCTCCAGTTTTCCTATTTCGAGCAGCTGCGACACCTCCAAAAGTGCCTATTTTTCCTATTTCGAGCAGCTGCAACACCTAAATTTGTCCATTTTTCCTACTCTTGGCAACTGCGACTATGCCAATTCCTCATTGAATACTCATTATTTCTTTGCTCATCGGTATCAACGCTCTCCATCAGTATCAATGCTCTCCAGCAGCTGTCTATTTTTCCTATTTCGAGCAGCTGCGACACCTCCAAAAGTTCCTATTGTTCCTATTTCAAGCAACTGCAACACCTAAATTTGTCCAAATTTCCTATTTCGAGTAGCTGCGACACCTCCAAAAGTGCCTATTTTTCCTATTTCAAGCAGTTGCAACACCTAAATTTGTCCATTTTTCCTACTTTTGGCAACTACGACTTTGCCAATTCCTCATTGAATACTCATTATTTCTTTGCTCATCGGTATCAACACTCTCCATTAACACTCTCCATCGATATCAACACTCTCTAATAGTTGTCTATTTTTCCTATTTCGAGTAGCCGCGACACCTCCAAAAGTGCCTATTTTTCCTATTTCAAGTAGATGCAACACCTAAATTTGTCCAATTTTCCTATTTCGAGCAGTTGCGACACCCTCCAAGAGTGCCTATTTTTCCTATTTCGAGCAGCTACAACACCTAAGTTTGTCCATTTTTCCTACTTTTGGCAACTGTGACTCCACCAATTCCTCATTGAATACTCATTATTTATTTGCTCATCGGTATAAGCGCTCTCCATCAACGCTCTCCATCAGTATCAACACTCTCCATCAAAGCTCTTCATCGGTATTAGCACTCTCCATCGGTATCAGCACTCTCCAGTAGTTGCCTATTTTTCCTATTTTGAGCAGTTGCGACACCTCCAAAAGTGCCTATTTTTCCTATTTCAAGCAGCTGCAACACCTAAATTTGTCCATTTTTCCTATTTCGAGCAGTCACAACAACTCCAAAAGTGCCTATTTTTCCTATTTCAAGCAGCTGCAACACCTAAATTTGTCCATTTTTCCTATTTCGATCAGCTGTGACGCCTAAAAAATTGTCCAAGTATGGAATTATTGGTAAAATCTTCCTAATAGGCCTTAGGGAAATGCCTGCCACAGCTCATAGGATGATGATAATAATATTCTGAGAGTGTGGATCTCTAGAGTGTTGTATGGTACATCCAACCATATCATTATCCTAACCAAAAAGTCTTTCAGGAAGAAGATATCAATCTGCCAAAAGTGCCTCTCAGCAATATTTGCACTGCTCCAGAAAAATCCCCGCCGAGGAGAGAGAAAGAAGGTCCAGAAGATGAAAGTGGTCTTGATGGATTCACCTTGTTGGCCTCTACCCATTGGGTATCTCACTTGCCAATTTTGAAGGAAAAATTAAATCACCTTGGTGACCCGGGGTTTGAAGAGAACTGGTTAAGTGTTAGAAAAAGAGTTTGAGAGACCATTTGGAAATGCCTGCAAGGGGGTGTTCCTTTGATGATAAAATTCATTAGATGATATGGTCCTGTTAATTTTTGAAATGGCTATCTAGCCATGCTCTTGGTTTTTCTTATGGTGATCAGATAAGGAAAATATCAACCTGCCAAAATAGAAGAAAAATGTTATTTTGCATACTAAAGACAAAGGAAAAATGGCTAAGTGTTGTAAAGGGGCTAAGTGATGCCCGCATTAAGGTTGATGCCCGCATGGCATAGATGATTTTGTGGCATGAAGTTGAAATCATTGTTACATTATGAATCATTCTGGAGAGATGCGACAAATTAGTGAAAATCAAGAAATTGGCTAAGTATTGGAAAATTGGTCAACTTTTTTACTATTTTACAGAACATGAATGAAGAAAAACTATATGCAATTAATAATATTAATCTACATTATATGCAATGACAAAACACTTTTCACTTTTTAAGTCAATAATTTTCACTTTTTTTAGAAAATACGGTTTATATTAAAATAAAATAAAATTACACTGCAATATGCATTACCTCAATGCAATAAACACTGCAATGAGATCAGATTGTCTTTGTTGAATCTTACTAGTGTGATTGGTTTTTAAGGAATCTGTTGGTTAAGCAATTCAGAGACATCTTGGCCAAATCCTTTCAATGGATTTGGCCTCGATAGTAAACTTCAATTGATAATGATTTAACTTATGTAGGGGACGCATTCGACCTGTCCTCTTAATCAATTCACTCACTCATTACCAATAATTGCAACATTCTGCAATCATGGCTCTATCCCAACCAATAATAACATATAGATTTTGATCAATGGATTTCTCAAAAGATTCAAATACAGAAACATACTCCGTTTTAACTCAACATTTCTACCATGAAGGTGCATTGCAAGCCATTCAAACGCATTTGGACTGACATTCAATCTTGCAGAAAAAACCATTTCAAGGACGCATTCAGTTACAGAGATCGTACATAGAGGTTTCAAATTTTAAATCAGCATAGACACTCAGAAATCAACCAATGAAGAGAAGAATACATACGTTTGCAATCTCGGCTTTCATCTAGCAAAAACTCACAATCATATCATAACATAATTCTCCAAGAATATGGATTTGTGTTATAATGTAAATCATATCAAACCCGACATTCTTAGTTATATGTTCATATGATAATTTCAAAGCAGGGATGTGTGTTCATACCACCCTGCATTTTTAGTTATATGTTCATATCATCATAATTCATTATGAAGAGTCATTTTCAATCCAATTTAAACTAATATTCAAATTTATCACATTACCCTAGGTAATTTTACAAAGAGTCCTATGTCTTTTTCTCAAAGGAATGGTTAAAGTATGCATTAGTAGATACATTCTTAGCATCATGCATTATCAAAAAAATATTAGCTTTTACTTGAACACTTACATTATCAGAAATCAAATTTTTAAAAGCAGAGATGGTACTTGCAGTTACTTAAAACAAAAAAATACACTTATGACTGTGATATGGAAGAATAATCTTTTGGGAATACTAAACACCATTCCAAGTAGCCTTTTTTTTTTTGGAAGTAACGAGATTTTGCATTATATTAAAAGGAGGAATTACAAAAGGAGCAATCTCGTCGAAGCTCAGAATTGTTCATCAAAATAGACCAACTTGGTTTTACCCATTGAAACACACCCTCGTGGCACATCTGAAGGCTATTGCCGTAGTAACCGAGACAAACCTTCTACTCGAACAGACAAAAAACCACAGAACCAAATACTTTCTTCCCATAGGCTCGCAGGCCAAAGAGCATAATAGACACCCCAACTTCATAACCACTGATACATAAGATAAAGGCTAAACCAGCTAGCCCCAGACCCCCCAAATAAACACCCACCCACCTAGACATCCGCAAACTATATAAGGAGCTTTTGGAGAAATCTGCGGATGGCGAAAGCTGGAAGAAGAAGCAACGCATGGAGGGGGTTGAAGCACCATGGAAGATAGAAGGAAATCCAACTTCTGGTGAATCATGCGGGACTCTTCAAAGAGAAGTTGCACATTATCATCTTTGATAGGATTCCTATCGCGAATGGTATAGCCAACCAAGCTTTTCATCATCCAAAGCAGCGCAACAGTGTGCTCGTAAAGACTAACGTGCCCAACCGTGTTGCCAGGATCCATGATCCAATTCTCGAAAGACTTACGCTCCCCCACCAGGGTTTCCCTACTCATATGAGCCCACCATTGTTGTTCATAGTCATTGATGCCTCTCTGGATTTCAAAGGGGATGTTAAGAGCGAAGGAATTTTCCTCCCTATGTGCCCACTGATAGGCACGAGACAGACCACCACCCCGGCTCCCTTGGAGAATCCCCACACCCTCTTTTCCTATTGCGAATGGAATTATCTCCAACCTCAGGACGACAGTTAGTATATTTCGGCTCCTTCATCCTCTCACTAGAGGCTTGCTCCATAATCAACCAGATTACCAAAACTTGCACGCATGCAGAAAACCAACAATGACGATCACGGTTGCTACCTTGAGCCTCCATATATTCTCGCCTGCCACCGAATGTTATGATGAACCGGGTACATCTTAATAACTGAAGGAGGTACAACGAGTGATGCTTGCTCTGATTTTCTTCCATCATTTCCCCCTCTGAAAAGACTGATCGAGAACTGCGAAGGAGGGTTATTAAAGGTTGATGCAGACAACTGCAAAAGGTAAGAGTTACGTGTCCCGACTATCATCAGCATGATGTCTTCTCGCACGAAAAACCATCATGTCTTGGTCCTGGATAACTCTGCAGCTATCCCAAAAAATTGCTTTTGTCAAATCGTCCCACGTATAAGCGTAGGTGGCCATGTGAACATTGCTCATGTGGTTGACCAGCAGATCAGCTAATTTATTGCCATTGCGCTTGACGTGGGAGAAGGAATTCGCTACGCCCTGCAAGAACAAGGAAGATGGAGCCTCCAATTTACCTTCCAACCGCCACGACGATGCCACTTTGGAGCTTGATTTTCCATGGTGCATCTCAACAAACATGTGGAGAATGATCTCAGAATCACCTTCCACGATTAGAGGGGTCCATCTTTTTTGACATGTGAGCAGTATTACTTGGTGAAGACCTTGATCTAGTTCGGCAGCATTATTAGACTCTATCCCCAAAAAACCAATTTTGAACCCCAGCATGGGGTCCAAGTAGCCCTAAGAGGATGCCCGACACAAATTGTGTTGAAGAAAATTCCCGCAGCACAAGGGGATATTGTAGGTTGTTGTTTTGTCTACTCAACCATGGTCTCAGTTTGTCCAAAGAGATCACCCTGAAGAAGAATTTATGTACCTGCCAAAACAGTGGTTTAGGGAAATTAGACCAAGCCTAGGAGAAGATAAAAAATTGTGGAAGTATGGTAAAATCTGTCTAATTGGCCTTAGGGAAATGCCCACCATAGCTCATATGATGATGATACAAATATTCCGAGAGTGTGGATCTCGAAACCCCCCCAAAATTCCAAAATTCCAACAAGACTTTTGGGGGGGTCTTTCCAACCCCCCCCAAAAGTCCAAAAGTCCAACAAGACTTTTGGGGGGGTCTTTCCAAACCCCTCCAAAAGTCCAAGAGTCCAACAAGACTTTTGGGGGGGTCTTCAAACCCTCCCCAAAAGTCCAAAATTCCAACAAGACTTTTGGGTGGGTCTTTCCAAAACCCCCCCAAAAGTCCTGTTGGACTTTTGGACTTTTGGGGGGGGTTTTTTAAAACCACCCCCAACAATCAAATTATAAGGAATTTTGAGGGGGTTTTTTAAGGACCGCCACCAAATACCTTTAAAAAACGTTTTGGGGGGGGGGTTCTAGCAAGACCACCGCAAGCCACTTTTAGGGGGGAAAGACTTTTTTTTCGGGGGGGGTTTCCACAACCGCCCCCAAAAGTATTGAAAATTGGACTTTCGGGGGGGGGGGGGGGGGGAGGGGGGGGTTAAACAACTGCTACCAAATGTATTAATAATTGGACTTGGGGGGGGGGTTTACAAAACCGCCCCCAAAAATCCTGACAATTGGACTTTTTAGGGGGGTTTTTTAAAAACCGCCCCTAAAAGTCCAATTTTCGGGACTCTTGAGGGGGGTTTTGAAGAACCGTCCCCAAAGACCTAAATTTTTTTTTGAAGGGGGTTTTAGCAAAATCGCCGCAAGCCAAAACTACCCCCAAAAGGGTATTTTGTTGTAGAGGAAGGCCGAATATTTTCGCTACAAAGGTGGCTCACTAAGAGCATCAAATATGCCCATTTAAGAGCTCAACATGTCACTTACAAGGATCAAACCTGGGTGAAGAGGGTAACAATCATTCCTCCCAACCATCCAAGCTACATCCAATGGACTGTTGTAAATATTTCCTTATATTATCTCTCTTTATATATTTTTATATTATTCATATTAATTATTAAATTTGTTTTTACAAAATAATATAAAAAATATTTTTAGGATTTGGAATAAAATAACATATTTTGCATGATAGGGTTTATATACAAGTTAGGAAAGGATTGAATTTGTAATAATGTTATGATTTAGTTTCAAATTTTTTATAAGTGTGTATGAGTTTAGGTGTAATTTTGAAGGGTGAAAATCTTGGAAGATATGATAGGATAGAAATACCTCTCCTCATAAATGACAATTAATTGAATGACAACCTCTTGTTCAATGAATAACATGATATTACTCACCATTTTGGGATTTATAGTTATTTGTTGTTATTTTTTGAGCTAGGCTTGGTTGGGAAGAAAGGGAACGAGTTTGAACTTTTCTTTGTAGGAAATTAAATCTTATGGTTTTATGAAATTTACAAACAGTTCCCCAACACTCCCATTTTAAAATTTTTCTAGATTGAACAACTCCCACAACTTTGGAATTTTGGAAACTTGGTTGTTTTTTGATGTAACAACATCAATGATAGATTTGCTCCATGCTATTGAGGCATCTGTTTTTATTTTTTAAAGGTACACTTTTTAATTCTTTTTCATGAATATCTACGACCCTCTTTCAGATTGAATCACCATCATAATTGGTGACATCACTGTGTTTAAGCTTTCATATTTGTTGATCGCATATCCAATACAACTTCAGGTGAATCAACATTCAACATAAACACCACCAATAGAAAAGCCACTTTTTCAAATTGAATCATCTTCACAACTAGAGACATCCATGTCCAATGTTTCAATTTGCGTCATCGTTGATCGCATGTGCACACGCATAAAAATAGATCAAGCTGTGTTAAATAAGAGCATAATAACATTCTCTATGTTCTCATGAATATTTTCAATTTTGTTTCTGTCATTCTATATATTTCAACTATGTGCACCCACACATTTCCTACTTATCTCATTGCATTGTCATTACTCTATTTAGTCATAACTTCTTTTGATATATTTAAGTTAGGTGCATTCTCATGTTTCCTACATATCCCATTCCATTGTCATTACTCTAAACTTGTAATATCCAACCTTGAGCAGCATAGTGATGGAAGCCTTAGGAATATAGAGGCTTGGGATTCCAATGCAATCTTCTAAGAAGTCAATTTGCATAGATTATTTTGCTTAAATGAACATCTTGTTGGTTGTTTCTTTTTCAATTCCCTTAAATTTTAGTGTAGAATCCTTTGGTGATATATTTTACATTTTGTTTCCTCATAGTAGGATTATGACACATGTTTTAGCTGCGTAAGAAGGGTACCCAATTCAACATAGTATCATATTTCAAATCAGTCTGATATGGAATCAATTAAGCCAAAGTGTGGCTTGAGAAACCAAATTCAATATCACCAAGGACTCGATCTCTTGGCAATGGCAGGAAGTCAATCCTCTCATGATTTGGAGATTTCTCTTTCTTCACTGTTTATTTGAATGTTGATTTTTTTTTTTAAATTTAAGAAAACTTGAAATCCCTGTTACGGTTTATTGACAAAGGTGATGAGTATTTGATCTTCTATCGATATTTTGTGCATCCAGTGTGTCTTCTTAGTTAGTAAGGAATGCGAATATCTGGAGAGACCTTTGATATATTACGAGTTTAGATTAAGTGTGTTAGAATTGATATTCACTATAAATGTCTTGTGAGCTCTAAGGCGCACCAAATTATGCTATATATACAAAGAATATACCACATTTTATATTCATGATGTGACTGCCAATGTACATTTTTATGGGTTCACATGGGACAATTGATTCATTGATTGTAAACTATTTGATTGCATATATTTTTAGATTCAAAATGTTTTGAGAAGGGTTTGGAACTTTGGATATTATGTATGCCTTAAAATAATATCTGTTCGATTTTATGATGTATAATAATACATGTTTGACTTCAGAGGCATGAAACTAGCTTTTTTATATATTAATGCTACAATGATGTGGTGTGTAAGCATGTACTGATGATATAACTTAGGTAAATATGAGAGCTTTGATTTCATAACCATGAACTTGATGAGTTTATTTGATGCAGACATAGTAGAATAGTGAAGAAAATGTTATTAAAGGTAATATTACTAATATTTATTGGGAGGCATTTATGTGGAACCTCAACCGCCTCTTTTATGATGCAAGGAGAGGGAGTAGGGAAGAAAATAACTTTGTTGTTTTCTAGAAAGGAACATTATTTAACAACAAACATGATTGCAACATGAAATATGTTCAAGCTACCACATGGAAAAAAAAGCATGACATGAATTCAAAAGAAAAAATAGTTGGATCTTAATCTTAGTTTGTGTCTCATGACACAATAAGAAAAATAAGAAAAATGGAAGACAAGTATGAAGGTTTGGTAGAGAGGCTACAAAATCCTTTTTTGTGATACAATGTATCCTGTTAATTTTTTAAAATTCTAATTATAATAATCACTTCACAAATGTTGATGTCATCTTTGAAAGGTACATCGATATGGTTAAACTAGATCCTTATTTACATTTTTGTCATTGGCAATGCTTTTGGTGCCTTGAATTATAAGAATACATAATGTGAAGAAGGGACTTAGATAGGATTGCTTGATGTCATGGAATGATTAAATAAGTGTATCTGGTTTGGTTTCCATATCATGGAGTGCATATAATGATTCTAATTATGCATGGTGTTAATAATGGGAGCAATATTTTCATGAGACAAGATGACATTTTTTTGTTATGAAGCATGTTGTATCCATTCATACTTGTAAGTTGCATTTGATATTTATCTACTGCTTTGATGCTCGCATAGAGTATATATTTTGTCATTTATCCCAGAGTTAATTTCTTACAATATGTTGAATCTTGTTTGGCATTTTGATGTGAAGTAGAAACTTAATAAGAAATTGCCAAAATCACTGTAAAGAGTCAATTGGGTTACATGACATGAAGGGGGGAAACATTTTATGTTGTCCAAATAAGCATAGAATTGGATTCAATGGCAAGAGGTGCTGTAGCTTCCATCCAAATTTCTATCTATCTATATTAATATATTGAAGTAATAAATACAAAAAATGGTCTATCCCATTGTATGGACAAAGAGAATGGGAACAATATGCGATGATCAATAGGGTGATAAAACTCTCATACACCTCTTAGTTATCTAAAACAAAAGCTATACATTGAGTCAACTTTATATTCTATGGTTAAGAGTATGTAGTGAACCATAAACTAATTGTAGAATTTGCATTACAATCTTCAACATACACTTTCAAAGAAAGTAGAAGAAGCCTTTCCAGAGTTTGCTTGTTTGAACTAAATTGAGCCTCTCAATGAATTTATAGCTTCAAAGCTAAAGATTCCATGCATCCCTTCCTATGTTATGTCAACAATAATATGGAATACATTTTCTTGCAAAGATTAACTTGGTTGACATGTAGAGTCTTATGCTCAAGGAAATGCACATTTCCAATAATTGGTGTTGTGATGTCGATTAATGGACAATTTCTCTCACCTTTGATCCCAAGACATCATTCCTATTCCTCATCATAAATAATTTTGTACAAAACTTTAATAGATTTAATTCATCCACAAAGTGTTCATTAGTTTTTTAATTAGGTTCAATTATGATTTTTTAATGGAATATATTTATAACTAGATTAACACAAGTAGTGATAAGAACATAGCCCGGTGGGTTAGCTTGAGTGGTTGAGTAAACATATGGGCTGCAAGTAGGAGGTCACACGGTCAAGTCCTCAGGTTCACTATCTATGCGAATATTGAGGGCCTCACTCGATTTCCCTATTGTGTTAGGCTCCATAATCAAGGTCGATGGTTTATCCTATTTACCATCCATGAATCATGGGGAAGTACTCAAAGGGTTTTATGCAAGGTTGTTCCTTAGAAAAAAAGTAGTGGTAGGAACATAAGTGCACCATTCAAAATCTGAAGCCAATAATATACTAGCAATTTCCCTAGAAGATGCAAAGGAATGCAGATAGAAGTAACACATAGAAAGTGTCAAACAAGTATGCTCGTTCTCCTTTAAATGAAAGTGTCAGACAAGCATGGATGGTATTCCAATTAAAATGCAAAGAGATCTCATAGCTATGTGAATTGCATGACCTTTAACACTCCAATTTAATGTATGATTATTGAAATAGTTGAAAATGTGTTTATACATTGAATCAATCTTAGCTATATCTAACCTATAGTTGCAATAAGTATATATTTCACCTTAGATGTATTTCAAAAGTTGAAATTTTATTTATGTGAAGGTTTAGGTATTAAGTAATTATTTATATAAGAAAAATGTGCATTCAATGTGCTGTTCTATGTCATTATGAAAATACAATAACCAATTGATGCTTTAAAATAATAAACTTCTAAGTGAAACTCGGTTTTAACAAAATATTAGCATCTATCTCATAACAAAATATCTACACATAACTATTATAGTATAATTTTATGGACCATAAAATTTATAAAGTGACACCATAAAATATTTTATGGTGCATTGTTTTGTCTTTCCATACACCTTGTTACTTAAAATTCAACTTAATATTATAGTTAAAAATTTGATCAATGAATTTAAACATATGATTATTAGATTCTATGTGGCCAATCCATTGTACTCTATAATTTATGAAACTTAGAGGAGATTGAAGACAACACTCATTCACTTCTAAAGTGCTATTGATAAACCAATATCAAATTCTCATACATTAATATTTGCAATGACAACTTGGTTCATGAAATCCTAAAACAAGACAACCAAGCAATGTTTTATTGTGAATTTAAACTCACACTGAAATCACCGTCTAATAAAAAATTCTAAGATTTTAATTCCTTGGTTTTCTTTCTTCACTCTCTATTTCCCATGTTCGATAAACCAAGATGGTCTAAAAGATGTTAAAAGACAACATTGTCAGTTTTTTTTTAAAACCTAGCTTCAAATCATATCTATATATATTAATCTTAGGTTGAACTTAGTTTAACATATATTTTCAAATGTTCAAATATTTAACATATATTTTTATAATCTCTTTAATAATTGTTATATAATTCAATAAACCTTCACTAATGTTTATCTATGTTTTACATAGTTAGAGTTCTCATTTTTCTTGAGCATTCCATACCACTTAAGAAGCTAGTAGCCACAAAACATTGATGTGACCTTGGTAGTTGGAATGACCATAAACCACTTGTAGCACCCATACTATGCCAAGCCAACACATCTTGACTAAGCCCAACTAAAGAACCTTGTAAGTGCTTGTTTTTCACCATAGACGATGCTCCACCATCGTCACTCAACCATAGAAGATGCTTAAGCATTGCCTCCCCTTATACGGTTTCACTTGAATACATCTAAAATGAAATACACATATAGTTATTGCAAGTATAGGTTTAATATATCTAAGATTCATTCAATGTACAAATACATTTTCAACTAAGTATGTTGATATCCATAAATTTAAATTGGAGTGTTAAAGGTCATGCAATGCACATAGTTATGAGTTCTCTTTGTTTTTTAATCAACATACCAACACTTTTGTTTAAAGGTGGATGGACATACTTGTCTCACACTTTTTATTCGTTATTTCTATCAACGTTCCTTTGCACCTTTTGGGGCAATGACTAGTCTATATATCATATGAAGGGATACAAAAAAATAGATTTGGCTATATTAGGCGTCTATAGATACAAACCATTGTGTTGTTTACAATTAAAAAACTGTGAAATTTGCAACTCAGGTATATATCATTTTTTCAAAAGATGAAACACATTTCAGAGATTCAAAGAAATAATGCCATGTAGATCTTAAAAGATTAATTGATCTCTATGAAAACATAAGAATTTCAGTGTTTATAAACTTGAAGTTCAATTAAAAATATAAGGTGCATAAATTGTAGAAACTTGGTTGCTGCTAGTATAATCATGTAATAATGAACTAAGATTTCATCTTTCCGAGTCGGAGTTTGAAGCATCATCTTCTGAGTCATGACCCTCATCTAGACTGGTTGCATCTTCATGCTGTAAGTTGTTTATTTTGATGTCACGCTCATCGAAAGCTTTGTTTTTCTTTTTGAGAGAGATAAATGGAAAACAAGGATGGAAGGCCCTTGCCTACTGCAATTTTCTAAATACTGCTATACTTTCAATCATTCATGATGTGAAACCTCCATGGTGCCTGTTGAATACTGGAATATCCATTGAATGAAAGCTATTAGAGATGTTCATGGTAAGAGAATTTGATACAGGTACATATGAAGGAAAAGTGGGGAAGGTATGTTAAGAAGGGGAATAATGAGATATTGAAATAACAGTTGAAGGTAACATCTCATGTCGATGTTGTTGCTCGATTGGGGAGAGGAGAGAGGGGAAGCAGGGGAGGGAGAAGGGGAGGGAGGAGTGGAGGGGAGCAGAGGGGGAGGAGGGGAGTGGGTGCAGGGGAGGGCCCACAAGGGGGATAAGGGGAGAGGGGGAACAAATGAGAGGCGTAGGGCATGTCGGGAGCAGATGGGAGGGGGTTCTAGGTGGTGGCTCGATTCCAAGAATCGAACGCACCCACCCAAAGTATTACATTTTTGTTTTTGTTTTATTTGTTTTATGTTATTTTAATTTTTTAATGTTTGTTTTAATTTATTTAAACTTATGTTTTTT
This sequence comes from Larix kaempferi, assembly GCA_027924585.1. Lineage (NCBI taxonomy): Eukaryota > Viridiplantae > Streptophyta > Pinopsida > Pinales > Pinaceae > Larix > Larix kaempferi. The sequence continues at coordinate 8,263,363 of BSBM01000769.1, read as the reverse complement.
TTAATAATCGATTTTGTTTAGTCTTTAATTTGTTTTAATTTTATTAATTTTTTTCGAATTTGTTTTTTTTTAATTTAATTTAATTTTTGATTTTGTTTAAATTTTTATTTAGTATTTATATATATATATATATATATATATATATATATATATATATATTGTATATTTTATTAATTATATATATATATATATATATATATATAATGTATTTTTTTTTATTATTTTTCTTAATTTTTTTAGTTTTTGCTTCTTCTTTTTTCTTTTAATTTTTAAATTTTTTTTTGTATTTTTCTTATTGTTTTTATGTTTTTTTATTTAAAAAAAATTGTTTTAAATATTTGATTTTTTAATAATTTTTATTTTTATTATATTTGTTATTTTTATCGGTGTTTCTTTGCATCTTCTGGGGCAATTGCTAGTTTATATACCAAATAGAGAGATAAAAAACATTAAGATTTGGATATATTAGGCATCTACAATGATACAAACCATTGGGTCGTTTACAATTAAAAAACTGTGAAATTTGCAACTACGGTATATATCATTTTTTTAGAATATGAAACACGTTTCAGAGAATCAAAGAAACAATACCATGTAGATCTTAAAATATTAATTGAAATCTATGAAAATACAAGAATTTCAGTGTTTATAAACATAATGATCAATTAAAAATATAAGGTGCATAAATTGTAGAAATCAGTTACTGCAAGTGTAATCATAATAGCTAACTAAGATTTCATCTATCCCCGTCGGAGTTCAAGGTCTAGACCATCATCTTCAAAGTCACGACCCTCATCCATATTAGTCGCTTCTTCATGCTGTAAGTTTTTTTATTTTGATGTCACATTCATTGGAAGATTTATTTTGCTTTTTGAGAGAGGTAACTGGAAAACAAGGATGGAAGGCCCTTGCATGCTGCAATTTTATAAGTACTTCTACACTTTCAACCATTGATGATGTGAAACCTCCATGGTGCCTGTTGAAGTCTAGAATGTCCATTGAATGAAGGCTATTAGAGATGTTCATGGTAAGAGAACTTGATACCAGTACAAAAAAAGGAAAATTGGGGAAGGTATGTTGAGAAGGGGAATACAGAGAGATTGAAATAATAGTTGAAGGTAAAATATCATGTCATTGTTGCTGCTCCATTAGGGAGAGGGGAGAGGGGAGAGGGGGAGGGAAGAATAGAGGGGTGTATAAAGGGGAGGAGGCGAGTGGGGGTGGGGAGGGCCCATGAGGGGGACTAGGGGAGAGGGGAAGCATATGAGAGGCGCTGGGCAGGCGGGGAGTGGATGGGAGGTGGTGCTGGGGTGACGACTTGATTCCAAGAATCAAGCGCCCCCTGCCCAAAGTATTGAATTTTTGTTTTTTTGTTTTATATGTGTTTTATGTTATTTTAAGTTTTATATGTTTGTTTTTTGTTTTAATTTATTTTTGTTTTTGTTTTAGTTTTTAGTTTTTAATTTAATTTAATTTAATTTTTGATTTTTGATTTTGTTTAAATTTTGATTTAGTTTTATGTTTTATTTTTTATATATTTTTTAAATTTAGTTGTTTTTTTTAATATATATTTTATATTTATATTTATATTTTATAATTTCTTGATTTTTTTATTTTTCTTTATTTGTTTAGTTTTTGCTTCAATTTTTTCTTTTAATTTTTATTTTTCAGTTTTTTTAAATTGCTTTAAATATTTGTTTTTTTAATAATTTTTTATTTTTTATTTTTTTAAATTAAAGTTTGAAGCTTATATTTTTAAAATTGATTTAACACATCATGCATGGTTTTGATTCAATGAATGTAATTGTAACCTGACAGAAGGAAGGGGTACTATTGGTAGCACCAATTTTTGATTTAGGGGTTGATTTTGGGTTTAGACATTGCACCGACACTGGCCATAGTTTCCAAAAAGTTGTACTTTTTTCCCTTGAAATAAAAAGGGTGCTACTAGTAGCACCACTTTTCAATTTAAGGGTTGAGTTAGGGTTTTCGATTGCACCGACACTGGTCGGGGTTTCTAAAAAGTCATAAATTTTACCCTGAAAAAAAAGTGTGCTACCATTAACACCACTTTTCTATTCGGGGTAAAAATAGCCACTACATGCAACCTATAAAAAATTAGAACTCTTGAGAGTTCTTGTCAATTTGTATAATATGTTTACCTTGTAACCATGGATCTATGCATCCTTCTTGAATTCTTGATTCGTCTTGTGCTTCTAGCAGTGGCCAATCCATTGTACTCTTTATGGGTAGCGTGACATAAATGGATTCATCATCTCCCCCGTTGGTCATCCTATCTAAAACTAATTGAAACTTCTTCCTAGCCTCTACATCATTCAAGATTATCATAAACAAGTAGAATAATTCCTGAGTCAAGTCTAAGGAAGGAACCTCTTCCTTGGTCCCTTATCCACTACCTCTAGTTCACTCCTTTCCTAGGTGCTTAAGGGGGTTCCAGAAAATTGAACTAGTGTTGGTTGTATATCTGATGGTAGTTGTTGCTTCCTTAATTTCTTCCAAAACTTTTTATAATACACTTCTTACTTGGTCATGTTGAATCTTTGCTTCATTAGGGATTCCTTCTTGATCGATGGGAGTTTTGATTGTGAATAATAGGTCCTAGTCTATGTCCCGCCACGCATCACCACATTAATCCTTGGTTCCCCTGGTTCTAATCGATGTCAAGGCTCCAAACATAGAAGGATTTCATTTTTCTATCTTGTTCTAGTCTCCCATTTGGCTACCGGGCTAGGGAAATATTTGATTGTGTGTTCGATGGATCTATAGGGTTACAACATAACCTATTAGGTTGAGGATAGTCTTGATATATATATCTATTATCGTTGCGATCATAGCATCTAATGGGGCTTGAGTGACTATTATTATTTCCTCCTCAATATTGTCCTATATATATGCCTCGTCCACCTCCATCAATTGCACCTACGGTCACTTCCTCAACTAAGAAGGAACTCCTTTAAAACCACTCAATCATAGTTTGCAGGGTACAACAATTCTTAGTAGTGTGCATGTTTTCATGTAAAAAGTCACATACCATAAGGATTGTTACAAAAGGGTATTTTTGCAACATTGGGCATAAAAGGGGTAGATGTTTGCATATTGTACATATTTCATATATTTTTGCCACCAAGTTACCTAGGAAATGGTTGGGTGGTGGTGGTGTCATGTTAGGGTTTGCTATCCCAACCCACAATGTTGGGTAGTTGGTTGCTAAATGTTCTTATGTTTTCACATAATTTACCACACTTACTCTCATTGGTCCTTGTGTGACTCATTTGTTTAAGTTTTTAGTTAATGCTTTGATTTAGGATTGAAATTAGTAAGTTTAGCAGAGGCACTAGTTGAATCATATTTGCAATAGTTTTTATTTCTGATCAAGGGTATTTGTTCATTGATTCAATTTAAATTGCTTACACCAAGGAATCATGTTGTGTATTCCAATGCTAATGCATCAAGGGTACCTTGGTGAGTGTAAATAACCCTTGAATAAACCACTCCTTGTGCTAGGTCTCATGTATGAGGTACATGATTAAACTAATCAAATACAAAATCCTATGATCTTACTCCCAAGCAGTTTCTCCCAAACATTGTATTATCATCTTCAACTCATTACAACTATGTTGCTTCGAGTTCAATGTCTAAAATTCTACTACAAAGCCTACCTTTATTTTTTTCATTGTCCAAGGTGTGCCCAAAGGGTTTGTTTGCATAAATTTCATATACCACTAGAGGGATCCTTCCCTCAGGGTGGCTTGGAATTCTACTAGCTTAGACTTTATGGTGGTGACTCCTTTGGCTGTCCAAATATGTTCACACAAAAACTAGTGTTGTTTTGCATCATTGTCACCATTCATGGATAACTCTATAAGGTGCATCATTGATCTATCTATTGGTTTGACTATCACATACCCAGTAGCCACTATAACGCTGTTGAGACCATGAGGTACTTGAATCTATGTATAATTTATGCTCTTGCTTCCAATTGTGAATTTTATTTCGAACGCCTTACTATAATACAAGTTTTTTACAAAAGAAGTGAGATATGTATAATAGCAAATATTTAAACTAAATTTTTTTATTCTAATTATGTAATAATTCCTAACATGAATGCATTAATCCATGCTTAGTCAAGCCATACACATAATCGATTCCAAAAGACTAATTGAAACCTCACATAACATAATTAAAATTCACGGCATTCACACACAATTGGCACTTATCTTATGAAAGTGTCTTGCAAATAGCTGCAAGAACCTTCCTCCAATTCATAGGGACTTTGTCAAGCCTTCTCTTTCTTTGATAGGTGGCACCCCTGCGTTGGGGATATCAATCCACAAGGGTTGAATTCCCATTTCTTACCCTTCAATTTATAACCACATTCCTCATAGAGCACTCCACACCCAAGGAAACCTATAATCTACCCAAGTGGTGTGTTTAACCCCATCCACATTTGATCCCAACCCGTCATGCATTCCCCATAAACCTACAAAACGCTAAGGAATGTACGCTTTCTCTGCACCACAGTTCTTTGGGCTGTCCCACTTCCCCTTCTAGTGCTCAAGCATAGGCCGACTTGGAAGTCTTAGTGACAAGGATCCAGTGATGTCACACTGTAGCCCAAGTTCTCTAATCCTGAGCATCATCTTACCAAAGTAGCTAGGATTCCATTTATTAGTGTGGGCTCAAGTGTAGCTTCTAGGAAATTAACTAATTTTCCTTTGGTTTACCCACATGTACTACCATGACATGGGTGCTCTTCCTCTTTGGATGCTAGAATGAATAATGATGAATGAAATGAGTTTCTGACTTTATATATGTATGGTTTGGTATTGAAACATGGATTCCCCCAAATAGGCCACTTTTCCCTCTTAATACTCAATCATAATATCATTAACCCTTAATTAATTAAAGTGACCTTGATAATTAGCCCTTAATTAATTAGAGATGTTTATGGTAAGAGAACTTGATACTAGTACAAAAAAAGGAAAATTGGGGAAGGTATGTTCAGAAGGGGAATACAGAGAGATTGAAATAATAGTTGAACTTAAAATATCATGTCATTGTTGCTGCTCCATTAGGGAGAGGGGAGAGGGGAGAGGGGGAGGGAAGAATAGAGGGGTGTATAAAGGGGAGGAGGCGAGTGGGGGTGGGTGAGGGCCTGTGAGGGGGACTAGGGGAGAGGGGGAGCATATGAGAGGGGCAAGGCAGGCAGGGAGTGGATGGGAGGGGGTGCTGGGGTGACGACTCGATTCCAAGAATCAAGCGCCCCCTGCCCAAAGTATTGAATTTTTGTGTTTTTGTTTTATATGTGTTTTATGTTATTTTAAGTTTTATATGTTTGTCTTTTGTTTTTTTTGTTTTAATTTTTAATTTTGTTTTAGTTTTTAGTTTTTAATTTAATTTAATTTAATTTTCTTTTATTTTTTATTTATTTTTTAATTTAATTTAATTTTAATTTTTGATTTTGTTTAAATTTTGATTTAGTTTTATGTTTTATTTTTTATATATTTTTTAAATTTAGTTTTTTTTTAATATATATTTTATATTTATATTTATATTTTATAATTTTTATAATTTCTTTATTTTTCTTTATTTGTTTAGTTTTTGCTTCAATTTTTTCTTTTCTTTTTTATTTTTCAGTTTTTTTAAATTTCTTTAAATATTTGTTTTTTATTTTTATTTTTTTAAACTAAAGTTTGAAGCTTATATTTTTAAAATTGATTTAACACATCATGCATGGTTTTGATTCAATGAATGTAATTATAACCCGACGGAAGGAAGGGGTACTATTGGTAGCACCACCTTCTGATTTAGGGGTTGATTTTGGGTTTAGACAATGCACCGACACTGGCCATAGTTTCCAAAAAGTTGTAATTTTTTCCCTTGAAATAAAAAGGGTGCTACCAGTAGCACCACTTTTCAAAGGGGTTGAGTTAGGGTTTTCGATTGCACCGACACTGGTTGGGGTTTCTAAAAAGTCATAATTTTTTCCCCGAAAAAAAGTGTGCTACCATTAACACCACTTTTCTATTCGGGGTAAAAATAGCCACTACATGCAACCTATAAAAAATTAGAACTCTTGAGAGTTCTTGTCAAGTTGTATAATATGTTTACCTTGTAACCATGGATCTGTGCATCCTTCTTGAATTCTTGATTCATCCTGGGATTCTTGCTGTGGCCAATCCATTGTACTCTTTATGGGTAGCGTGACATAAATGGATTCATCATCTCCCTCGTTGTTCATCCTATCTAAAACTAATTGCAACTTCTTCATAGCCTCTACATCATTCAAGATTATCATAAACAAGTAGAATAATGTCTGAGTCAAGTCTAAGGAAGGAACTTCTTCCTTGGTCCCTTATCCACCACCTCTAGTTCACTCCTTTCTTAGGTGCTTAAGGGGGTTCCAGGAAATTGAACTATTGTTGGTTGTATATCTGATGGTAGTTGTTGCTTCCTTAATTTCTTCCAGAACTTTTTATAGTACACTTCTTACTTGGTCATGTTGAATCTTTGCTTCAATAGGGATTCCTTCTTGATCGATGGGAGTTTTGATTGTGAATAATAGGTCCTAGTCTATGTCCCCGGCATGCATCACCCCATTAATCCTTGGTTACCCTGGTTCTAATCGATGTCGAGGCTCCAAACATAGAAGGATTTCATTTCTCTATCTTGTTCTAGTCTCCCATTTGGCTACAGGTCCAGGGAAATATTTGATTGCGTGTTTGATGGATCTTTAGGGTTACAACATAACCTATTAGGTTGAGGATAGTATTGATATATATATCTATTATCGTTGCGATCATAGCATCTAATGGGGCTTGAGTGACTATTATTCCTTCCTCCTCAATATCGTCCTATATATATGCCTCGTCCACCTCCGTCAATTGCACCTAGGCTCACTTCCTCAACTAAGAAGGAACTCCTTTAAAACCACTCAATCATAGTTTGCAGGGCACAACAATTCTTAGTAGTGTGCATGTTTTCATGGAAAAAGTCACATACCATAAGGATTGTTACAAAAAGGTATTTTTGCAACATTGGGCATAAAAGGGGTAGATGTTTGCATATTGTACATATTTCATATATTTTTTCCACCAAGTTACCTAGGAAATGGGTGGGTGGTGGTGGTGTCACGTTAGGGTTTGCTATCCCAACCCACAATGTTGGGTAGTTGGTTGCTAAATGTTCTTATGTTTTCACATAATGTACCACACTTATTCTCATTCGTACTTGTGTGACTCATTTGTTTAATTTTTTAGTTAATGCTTTGATTTAGGATTGAAATTATTAAGTTTAGTAGAGGCACTAGTTGAATCATATTTGCAATAGTTTTTATTTCTGATCAAGGGTATCTGTTCATTGATTCAATTTAAATTGCTTACACCAAGGAATCATGATGTGTATTCCAATGCTAATGCATCAAGGGTACCTTGGTGAGTGTAAATAACCCTTGAATAAACCACTCCTTGTGCTAGGTGTCATGTACGAGGTACATGATTCAACTGATCAAATCCAAAATCCTATGATCTTACTCCCAAGCAGTTTCTCCCAAACATTGTATTATCATCTTCAACTCATTACAACTATGTTGCTTCGAGTTCAATGTCTAAAATTCTACTACAAAGCCTACCTTTATTTTTTTCATTGTCCAAGGTGTGCCAAAAGGGTTTGTTTGCATAAATTTCATATACCACTAGAGGGATCCTTCCCTCAGGGTGGCTTGGAATTCTACTAGCTTAGACTCTAGGGTGGTGACTCCTTTGGCTCTCCAAATATGTTCACACAAAAGCTAGTGTTGTTTTGCATCATTGTCACCATTCATGGATAACTCTATAAGGTGCATCATTGATCTATCTATTGGTTTGACTATCACATACCCAGTAGCCACTATAACACTGTTGAGACCACGAGGTACTTGAATCTATGTATAATTTATGCGCTTACTTCTAATTGTGAATTTTCTTTTGAACGCCTTACCATAATACAAGTTTTTGTAAAATTAGTCACAGCAGATCTAATGAACAAGTAAATCAATCACAACAGATGAACATAGAAAATATGGTGCAAAACTGTGCAAAACATGCAGCAGTGCTCTCTATCCCAGAAAGGGTGAATGAATTACAATACAAACTGTCACAATGACAGAGCAATTCGAATTGCCTAAGGAGGTCATTCGAATCACTGAATGGAGTAGCTTGACTCTATCTAGGAGTCCTCATCAATCATCGGTGTTGCTCATCAATCACAACAACCAGTCATCCAGGTGTCAATCTGAGTCTAACTGAGTGTAATAAGTGTAACTGAAGTGTGTAGCACTGATATAGGATCTGGAGGCTCAGTGGGGGCGCATGGGAGGCTAACTGGAGTCAGAACAAGTCACCTAATCGAACTGGAGGTCAATCGAAGGTGAAACAGTCAGTCAGGAGTGAAACTAGCCTCAAATCAGGGAGAATCGGAGCTAACTGAATGTAACTGAAGTGAATCTGCAGTGGTAGGTGAACAAGTGCGCCCTTCTCTGGAAGTAGGTGAGAAGAGGGCGCCTTTCAGCTTAGGAGGGCTAAAACTCTGTAATAAGTGGCTCCCGGGTGCTAGAAGAAGGTGGATAAGGTGCTGGAGGCATCAAACTGGTGACTGGGATGCATGCAAGTGCATGCAGCTGCATATCCTGAAATAGATCATGCAAGATCCTGAAGTAGATATGTATCCTGAAATAGATGGTCCTGAAATAGATATGTATCCTGAAATAGATGATGTGGATATCCGAACACCCCCCCTCAAGCTCGACTATGATGTGCCAACTAAAATAATGTGGGGCCCTGGTAACTAAGACGAAAGGTCACCCCAATACAATAATCCAAAAAATGCTGAAAATAAACTAAGTGAGGAAAGAGGGAAAACCCAGTGGGAAGAAAGCCCCCCCTCAAGCTAAAGCATAATAATGAATCAATCTGTCTCCACCATGATGGAACTCACCCCCAACAGTGAACGGAGGTAAGAGAACTTCTTCTCAGTGAAGCTCTTGGTGAAGATGTCTGCAATTTGCTCATCAGTAGGGCAATATTGCAGAATGATGGTGCGGTCATGCACCAACTGTCGAATGTAATGCATATGAATCTCAATGTGTTTGGTCCTCTGCCGCTGAACTGGATCTGTGGAGATCTTGATAGCACTTTGATTGTCACAAAATAGGACAGTCGAAGTAGTGCCACCAAAACCAAACTCGGAAAGAATACCCTGCAACCAAACTGCCTGAATGCAGGCATTGACTGCCCCTCGATACTCTGCCTCTGCTGAAGAAAGTGCAATGGCTGCTTGCTTTTTTTGCTGGACCAGCAAATAGCACCATGACCAATCATGAAAACATAACCGGAAGTGGACTTCCGATCAATGCTATCACCTGCCCAATCTGAATCAGTAAAACCAATGAAATCTAGCTCAGAATCTGCAGCATAATGTATGCCAAACTGTCTCGTACCTTGCACATACTGCAAGATCCGCTTGGCTGCTCGCCAAGAGATATCAGGCCGTGAATGTGTAAAATAAAGTAGTGAACCAATCAACTGTCGATACATACTGCAATCTGCAAGCGGTGTGGAATCTCCCTCCTCAAGACTGATTCCTGAGAGGAATGGGAACGGGGCTGCCTTACATTCAGCCATATTAAACTTCAATAACAGGTCGGAAGCATATTTTTTCTGAGATATAGTGATCCCATCGAAATTTTGAGCTATCTCCAAGCCCAAAAAGTGACTCAGCAAGCCCAAATCGCTCATGTCAAAAGCTAGATTTAAGGCAGATTTTAGCTTGTTTATTGAAGTAAGTGTGCTACCAGTAATAAGCAGATCATCAACATAAAGTACAATAACCAACAAATTACCTTTAACTCGCTGAAGATAGACATTCGGATCAGATTTGCATCTTTGGAAATTCTGAGAAAGAAGGAAGGAGTCCATCTTTGTGTACCAAGCTCTTGGGGCCTGTTTTAACCCGTACAAAGATTTCTTCAATCTACAAACCAATGATGGATCTGATGTATAACCCTCTGGCTGCTTCATATAGACCTCTTCAGCAAGGTCTCCATGTAAAAATGCACTCTTCACATCCATATGGTGCACTTCCCAGTGTTTGGATGCGGCAATAGCTAAAACAAGGCGGATGGAATCCATCTTTGCAACCGGTGCAAAGGTCTCTGTGTAGTCCACTCCTTGGACTTGGGAAAAACCTTTTGCCACCAACCTTGATTTGTATTTGCTGATAGTGCCATCAGCAGCAACTTTAGTACGGTAGACCCATTTGCACTTCACTAATTTTCTTCCAGGTGGAAGAGAAACTAGCTCCCATGTATTGTTCTTTTGAAGAGAACTGTACTCTTCATCCATGGCACTTTTCCATCTCGGATCTCGATGGGCTGAATAGTATGATTGGGGATCTGAACCAGCCATCAAATAACAAATCTCAGGAAGAAATGGATCAGCAATAGAAAGAGCCATACCTGCCCTTTGAAAGTCTCCTCTTGTTCGTCTCGGATCAGCAGGATTTCCAAGACTAGAACCAGCAGATTGTAGAGTGTTTTGGGCCCACTTTGGTAACTGAGGGGGATCTGAATGGTCGGATTCCGAACCTGATATGTCATGATCATCATATGCTGCTACAATATCAGAAATATCAGAACTCATACCTTCATTATCACTGCTCGAATCTTCTTCTGGTGAAGGCGGTGAATCGACAGTTTTCTCCTCAACTAGTTGCAATTCTTGAAGCGGTTCTTCAAACTGCACACTGCGCTCTATGAATATCTTTTTAGATCTGATATCCATGAGTTTATATGATTTTGATTCTTCCCCATATCCTATCAATATGCACTCGATACTTTGTGGATCCAAAGCTCGTCTCTTCTCAGAAGGAATTCTAGCCCATGCAGTAGAGCCAAAAACTCTCAAATTTGACACATCCGGTTTGTGACCAAAGAATGCTTCGAAAGGAGTCATACCTTTCACGGATGAATGTGGAACTCAGTTCTGTATATATGCAGCAACATTGATTGCTTCAGCCCAAAGATTTGCAGCCAAACCTTTTGATTCAATCATGCATGTAGCCATCTCTTTCAGTGACCGGTTTTTCCTTTCCGCTACACCGTTCTGCTGGGGTGTGTAGGGAACTATATGTTGGATCTTGATTCCGCTTTGGGCACAAAGTTGCAGCAACTCGGACTTGATATATTCCCCACCATTATCAGATCTAAGAGCTTTGATCTTGCTCTCAGTGGTGGTCTCAACAGAAGCCTTAAAATCCTTGAATTTTCCAAGCACTTCTGACTTGTTTTTGAGAAAGAATACCCATGTAAAGCGGGAAAAATCGTCAATAAATGTCAAAACATACCTTGAACCATTTAATGACATATGGGGCAGCGGACCACTGATATCAGAATGGATCAATCCCAAAATAGTAGAGGCTCTGCTAGCCTTTCCACGGTCGAATCTGTGCTCGGGGTGCTTCCCAATAATGCAACCGGTGCATATTCCCTTCGAGGAACGGAGTTGTGGAAGCCCATCTACCATGGATTTATTTGATAGCAGCAGCAAATACTTATAATTTAGATGTCCAAATATTTCATGCCAAAGCCTACTAACCTCATTACCATGTGTGCGAAGAGCGGTGGGCTTTGCAAGCGGTATAAAGTGCGAAAACTCATAACATTTTGCAGTGTGGTTTGCCTTCCCAACCGCAACTAGTCTTCCACTTTTGATATAAGAAATTTCAACTGTATTAGGGCTGAATGTGACTTTCTTTGGATCACCAGTATGTGTCATTTGATACACAGAAAGGAGATTCGAAGCTAAGGAAGGCACATAGAGAACATTCTGAAAGCATCCATGTTCTACATGAATCGTACCTTTGCCCTTTGAAGAAATTTTTGAGTCATCTCCCAAATGGATGGGGATGGAGCTGTTTGGATCGAATGAGGAAAAAGAATCAATATTTGCAGCCATATGATTTGATGCACCCGAATCTATCAAGAGAGTGGGCTTCGAAACCGTTGCCATGAGTGCTTGTCCTCTTTCATGATCATCATTCCGATCCTTCTTCCTTGCACCGTCAGGAAGGGTTATGTTGTTCTTTTCCAAAAGGAGGGCCATTTGATCTATAGTATTCTTCATACATGAACTTTCGGGATGAAAGCCACGGTTACAATAAGTACATTTAGATTTTTGGTTACCTTCTTTGCCCTTTTGCTTGGATTTCGAACTGGATGGTGCATCCGTTTGCTTGCCTTTGTCTTTTTGCTTGTGAGGCTCGAATTTGGGCTTCTCCTTCTTTAGCTTTCCTTTACCATTCGAGATCTTGGGTCCTTGAACAAATAGGGCTGAATCTTTGGAGCTTATGGACCCCATTTGAATCAACTTGTCATGCTCTTTCGTAACGGACTCAATGAAGGCATTCAAGGTAGGCATCTTCCAATTCGGGGTAGTTAGCCGACCGGAATTGAAAGTGGAGACAAATACCGAATAATCTTTCCCAAGATTGCTTAGAATGGAGAGGATCAACTGTTTATCCTCTTTGATAACACCACTGTTCTTCAATTGCAAGTTCAAGTTCTTGAATTTTGTGAAGAATTCATTGATGGTCTCGAAATTCTCAGGATTAAGGCCAATCAATTCATTCTCTAATTGAAAAGCCCTAAGCTCATCCTGCTTGCCGAATAGTGTTTCAAGTTGCTCCCATATGGATTTTGGAGTCTTCAATCCGCTGAGATGGAAGTGGAGATCCTTGGAGATGGAGAGACAAAGAAGACCGTAAGCTTCATCAAGCTTGTTGTAGTGTTTGGTTCTTTCTGCTACATTGTTTGGCTCCAATTCAAGACCAAGAGTGACTCGGTAGTAACCTTTTGAACGTAATATGATCTCCATATCATCTTTCCAATCAAAATAATTGAATGGGGTGAGGATAGGCTTTGAAGAAGAATATTCCATTGCAAGGATTGAGTCAACTGATGAAGAGGAAGCTTGCATGCAGACTATAGCGAATGCAATTGAAGGAGGAAACCTTGCATGCAGAAAATAGCGAGTGCACTTGGAGGAGACAATAAACCTGCAAATCACATCAAAACAACCACAATAAGGTCGAACAATCCACCCTTTGAGAGTTGCATCACACCTGGGATTGGATTTCAAGCAATGTTGAATAGGTCCAATGTATCAGATCCAGGAATTATGTGGTAACTCAAGCTTCTGGAGTGGTATTGGAATATTTTTCAAGCTTTGCATGCACAGGAGCGAATGCCCTTGAGATATCTCATGCCAAACTTTTTGCAATTTTTAGCAATTCAGTCAAATCTTCTTGTATAAACACCTGTAGAAAAGAGATCTTGTCCCTGCAATGGCTCTGATACCATGTAAAATTAGTCACAGCAGATCTAATGAACAAGTAAATCAATCACAACAGATGAACATAGAAAATATGGTGCAAAACTGTGCAAAACATGCAGCAGTGCTCTCTATCCCAGAAAGGGTGAATGAATTACAATACAAACTGTCACAATGACAGAGCAATTCGAATTGCCTAAGGAGGTCATTCGAATCACTGAATGGAGTAGCTTGCCTCTATCTAGGAGTCCTCATCAATCATCGGTGTTGCTCATCAATCACAACAACCAGTCATCCAGGTGTCAATCTGAGTCTAACTGAGTGTAATAAGTGTAACTGAAGTGTGTAGCACTGATATAGGATCTGGAGGCTCAGTGGGGGTGCATGGGAGGCTAACTGGAGTCAGAACAAGTCACCTAATCGAACTGGAGGTCAATCGGAGGTGAAACAGTCAGTCAGGAGTGAAACTAGCCTCAAATCAGGGAGAATCGGAGCTAACTGAATGTAACTGAAGTGAATCTGCAGTGGTAGGTGAACAAGTGCGCCCTTCTCTGGCAGTAGGTGAGAAGAGGGCGCCTTTCAGCTTAGGAGGGCTAAAACTCTGTGGTAAGTGGCTCCCGGGTGCTAGAAGAAGGTGGATAAGGTGCTGGAGGCATCAAACTGGTGACTGGGATGCATGCAAGTGCATGCAGCTGCATATCCTGAAATAGATCATGCAAGATCCCGAAGTAGATATGTATCCTGAAATAGATGATCCTGAAATAGATATGTATCCTGAAATAGATGATGTGGATATCCGAACAGTTTTTTACAAAAGAAGTGAGATATGCATAATAACAAATATTTAAACTAAATTTTTTTATTCTAATTATGTAATAATTCCTAACATGAATGCATTAATCCATGCTTAGTCAAGCCATACACATAATCAATTCCAAAACAATAATTGAAACATAACATAACATACTTAAAATTCATGGCATTCACACACAATTGGCACTTATATTATGAAAGTGTCCTCCAAATAGCTGAAAGAACCTTCCTCCAATTCATAGGGACTTTGTCAAGCCTTCTCTTTCTTTGATAGGTGGCACCCCTGAGTCCGGGATATCAATCCACACGGGTTGAATTCCCATTTCTTCCCCTTCAATTTATAACCACATTCCTCACAGAGCACTCCACACCCGAGGGAACCTATAATCTACCCAAGTGGTGTGTTTAACCCCATCCACATCTGATCCCAACCCCTCACGCATTCGCCATAAACCTACGAAATGCTAAGGAATGTACGCTTTCTCTGCACCACAGTTCCTTGGGCTGTCCCACTTCCCCTTCTAGCACTCAAGCATAGGCTGACTTGGAAGTCTTAGTGACAAGGATCCAATGATGTCACACTGTATCCCAAGTTCTCTAATCCCGAGCATCATCTTATCAATGTAGCTAGGATTCCATTTATTAGGGTGGGCTCAAGCGTAGCTTCTGGGAAATTAACTAATTTTCCTTTGGTTTACCCACATGTACTGCCATGACATGGGTGCTCTTCCTCTTTGGATGCTAGAATGAATAATGATGAATGAAATGAGTTTCTGACTTTATATATGTATGGTTTGGTATTGAAACATGGCTTCCCCCAATAGGCCACTTTTCCCTCTTAATACTCAATTATAAGATAATTAACCCTTAATTAATTAAAGTGACCTTGATAAGCATTAATTAAAGTGACCTTGATAATTAACCCTTAATTAATTAGAGATGTTCATGGTAAGAGAACTTGATACTAGTACAAAAAAAGGAAAATTGGGGAAGGTATGTTCAGAAGGGGAATACAGAGAGATTGAAATAATAGTTGAAGGTAAAATATCATGTCATTGTTGCTACTCCATTAGGGAGAGGGGAGAGGGGAGAGGGGGAAGGAAGAATAGAGGGGTGTATAAAGGGGAGGAGGCGAGTCAGGGTGGGGGAGTGCCCGTGAGGGGGACTAGGGGAGAGGGGGACCATATGAGAGGGGCAGTGGGGGAGGGAGTGGATGGGAGGGGGTGCCGGGGTGGCGAATCGATTCCAAGAATCAAGCGCCCCCTGCCCAAAGTATTGAATTTTTGTTTTTTTTGTTTTATATGTGTTTTGAGTTATTTTAGGTTTTATATGTTTGTTTTTTGTTTTAATTTATTTTTGTTTTTGTTTTAATTTAATTTTGTTTTAGTTTTTAGTTTTTAATTTAATTTTCTTTTCTTTTTTATTTATTTAATTTTCTTTTTAATTTTTAATTTATTTAATTTAATTTTTATTTTTTTATTTTTGATTTTGTTTAAATTTTGATTTAGTTTTATGTTTTATTTTTTATATATTTTTAAAATTTAGTTGTTTTTTTTAATATATATTTTATATTTATATTTATATTTTATAATTTTTATAATTTCTTTATTTTTCTTTATTTGTTTAGTTTTTGCTTCAATTTTTTCTTTTAATTTTTATTTTTCAGTTTTTTTAAATTGCTTTAAATATTTGTTTTTTTAATAATTTTTTTATTTTTTTAAATTAAAGTTTGAAGCTTATATTTTTAAAATTGATTTAACACATCATGCATGGTTTTGATTCAATGAATGTAATTGTAACCTGACAGAAGGAAGGGGTACTATTGGTAGCACCAATTTTTGATTTAGGGGTTGATTTTGGGTTTAGACATTGGACCGACACTGGCCATAGTTTCCAAAAAGTTGTACTTTTTTCCCTTGAAATAAAAAGGGTTCTACTAGTAGCACCACTTTTCAATTTAAGGGTTGAGTTAGGGTTTTCGATATCACCGACACTGGTCGGGGTTTCTAAAAAGTCATAAATTTTACCCCGAAAAAAAAGTGTGCTACCATTAACACCACTTTTCTATTCGGGGTAAAAATAGCCACTACATGCAACCTATAAAAAATTAGAACTCTTGAGAGTTCTTGTCAAGTTGTATAATATGTTTACCTTGTAACCATGGATCTATGCATCCTTCTTGAATTCTTGATTCGTCTTGTGCTTCTAGCAGTGGCCAATCCATTGTACTCTTTATGGGTAGCGTGACATAAATGGATTCATCATCTCCCCCATTGTTCATCCTATCTAAAACTAATTGCAACTTCTTCATAACCTCTACATCATTCAAGATGATCATAAACAAGTAGAATACTGTCTGAGTCAAGTCTAAGGAAGGAACTTCTTCCTTGGTCCCTTATCCACCACCTCTAGTTCACTCCTTTCCTAGGTGCTTAAGGGGGTTCCAGAAAATTGAACTATTGTTGGTTGTATATCTGATGGTGGTTGTTGCTTCCTTAATTTCTTCCAGAACTTTTTATAGTACACTTCTTACTTGGTCATGTTGAATCTTTGCTTCATTAGGGATTCCTTCTTGATCGATGGTAGTTTTGATTGTGAATAATAGGTCCTAGTCTATGTCCCGCCACACATCACCCCATTAATCCTTGGTTCCCCTGGTTCTAATCGATGTCGAGGCTCCAAACATAGAAGGATTTCATTTCTCTATCTTGTTCTAGTCTCCCATTTGGCTACAGGGCCAGGGAAATATTTGATTGTGTGTTCGATGGATCTATAGGGTTACAACATAACCTATTAGTTTGAGGATAGTCTTGAGATATATATCTATTATCGTTGCGATCATAGCATCTAATGGGGCTTGAGTGACTATTATTCCTTCCTCCTCAATATCGTCCTATTATGCCTCATCTACCTCCATCAATTGCACCTAGGGTCACTTCCTCAACTAAGAAGGAACTCCTTTAAAACCACTCAATCATAGTTTGCAGGGCACAACAATTCTTAGTAGTGTGCATGTTTTCATGGAAAAAGTCACATACCATAAGGATTGCTACAAAAGGGTATTTTTGCAACATTGGGCATAAAAGGGGTAGATGTTTGCATATTGTACATATTTCATATATTTTTTCCACCAAGTTACCTAGGAAATGGGTGGGTGGTGGTGGTGTCACATTAGGGTTTGCTATCCCAACCCACAATGTTGGGTAGTTGGTTGCTAAGTGTTCTTATGTTTTCACATAATGTACCACACTTACTCTCATTGGTCCTTGTGTGACTCATTTGTTGAATTTTTTAGTTAATGCTTTGATTTAGGATTGAAATTATTAAGTTTAGCAGAGGCACTAGTTGAATCATATTTGCAATAGTTTTTATTTCTGATCAAGGGTATCTGTTCATTGATTCAATTTAAATTGCTTACACCAAGGAATCATGCTGTGTATTCCAATGCTAATGCATCAAGGGTACCTTGGTGAGTCTAAATAACCCTTGAATAAACCACTCCTTGTGCTAGGTGTCATGTATGAGGTACATGAATCAACTGATCAAATCCAAAATCCTATGATCTTACTCCCAAGCAGTTTCTCCCAAACATTGTATTATCATCTTCAACTCATTACAACTATGTTGCTTCGAGTTCAATGTCTAAAATTCTACTACAAAGCCTACCTTTATTTTTTTCATTGTCCAAGGCGTTCCCAAAGGGTTTGTTTGCATAAATTTCATATACCACTAGAGGGATCCTTCCCTCAGGGTGGCTTGGAATTCTACTAGCTTAGACTCTAGGGTGGTGACTCCTTTGGCTGTCCAAATATGTTCACACAAAAACTAGTGTTGTTTTGCATCATTGTCACCATTCATGGATAACTCTATAAGGTGCATCATTGATCTATCTATTGGTTTGACTATCACATACCCAATAGCCACTATAACGCTATTGAGACCACGAGGTACTTGAATCTATGTATAATTTATGCTCTTGCTTCCAATTGTGAATTTTCTTTCGAACGCCTTACTATAATACAAGTTTTTTACAAAAGAAGTGAGATATGTATAATAGCAAATATTTAAACGAATTTTTTTTATTCTAATTATGTAATAATTCCTAACATGAATGCATTAATCCATGCTTAGTCAAGCCATACACATAATCAATTCCAAAACAATAATTGAAAAATCACATAACATAATTAAAATTCATGGCATTCACACACAATTGGCACTTATATTATGAAAGTGTCCTCCAAATAGCTGAAAGAACCTTCCTCCAATTCATAGGGACTTTGTCAAGCCTTCTCTTTCTTTAATAGGTGGCACCCTCGAGTCGGGGATATAATTCCACAAGGGTTGAATTCCCATTTCTTCCCCTTCAATTTATAACCACATTCCTCACAGAGCACTCCACACCCAAGGGAACCTATAATCTACCCAAGTGGTGTGTTTAACCCCATCCACATTTGATCCAAACCCCTCACGCATTCCCCACAAACCTACAAAACGCTAAGGAATGTACGATTTCTCTGCACCACAGTTCCTTGGGCTGTCCCACTTCCCCTTCTGGCGCTCAAGCATAGGCTGACTTGGTAGTCTTAGTGACAAGGATCCAGTGATGTCACACTATAGCCCAAGCTCTCTAATCATGAGCATCATCTTATCAATGTAGCTAGGATTCCATTTATTAGGGTGGGCTCAAGTGTAGCTTCTGGGAAATTAACTAATTTTCCTTTGGTTTACCCACATGTACCACCATGACATGGGTGCTCTTCCTCTTTGGATGCTAGAATGAATAATGATGAATGAAATGAGTTTCTGACTTTATATATGTATGGTTTGGTATTGAAACATGGATTCCCCCAAATAGGCCACTTTTCCCTCTTATACTCAATCATAAGATAATTAACCCTTAATTAATTAAAGTGACCTTGATAAGCATTGTTAAGGGTCTCTGGGTTAAAAAGGTTAATGAAGGCTAAGGCTTAGTTAAAGTCCACTAGGGTCATCACGCCTTAGCCCCTTTCGCTTCCTCCACTCGTGGATTCATAGCGTCCCATCTCTTCTTTGTCTTTCTTCACTTGCATCGCTAAGGGATTTTGATATTAAAATGAAAATGTACATATTTACAATGTGTTTGGTCATCTTAGGCCATTTATATCCCACTTCTAGCCTTTACATAATTACATCATATTTACATCTTGGAGTAAAAAATGGGGTGTTACATTCCCCTCCCCCTTAATTTATGCATCGTCCTTGATGCATATCAACACTATGTACATTACAAAAATATCACAACAAAATTTTCAAAATAGTTGCGGGTATGCCTTCCGCATCGCATCCTCCAATTCCTACATTTCTTCTTCAGGGATGTAATGTGTCTGTTAGAACTTTACCTTCCCTATGTATCTGTTCCTAAGAAACATAATCTTCCTATTGAAGATGGACCTTAGCTGCACCTGAATATCTCCTTTCGGTTCACTTGAATCACAACCTAATTGATAATGTGGTTAGGATAAGGTATATAATTTTTCAATAATGACACATGAAAAACATTAAGCACTCTTATGTAAGCAAGCACAACAATCTCATTTGCAACATGTCCTATACTAGTTAATATTTAAAACAATCCATAATATCTGGGCGCTAGTTGGGACAAAGTCTGAGTTTCATGAACTCTTTTTCAGCCTGATTTTCTGATGTACATGATCACTAAATTTGAATTATCTTGCTACTCATTCTTTATCTGCATAACTTTTATGTTTGTCTTATGTATCCTTCAAATTTTTCCTGGTCTTCATAATCCACTCTTCATTTTCTTTAAGTAATTCTGGCTCAATTACTATTATGTTTGCTGGATTGTCCCAACTAATTGAAGTATTGCACTTTCATCCATATAAAGTTTCAAAAAGACTCATCTTCAAAGAAGCATGATACCCATTTTTATATGAAAACTCCACCAAGTACAAGTAATCTTCCCATTTATATCATTGATCAATCACATACATCCTCAACATATCCTAAATAACTTGATTAACTCTCATAGTCTGCCCATCTACCCGGGAATGATATGTTGTACTTCAATTCAGATTTATTCCAAATCCTTTGAATAAACCATTCCAAAATTTTGAAGTAAACTTTGGATCTCTATCTGATACAATGGCCCTTGATATCCCATGTAACCTAGAAATTTCCTTCATATAAATATTTGCTATGTTAGCTGCCTTATGTGTTGACTTGATTGGAATGAAGTGGGCAATATTGATTAATTTATCCACCACTACCATGATGGAATCATGTTTCTTCATTGTCCTTTGCAATGTAGTGATGAAATCAATGGTCACCACATTCCATTTCCATTCTGGTATTGGTAGTGATTGTAGCAAACCCGTTGGGTTATTGTGCTCCACTTTTACCCTATGACATTCCATGCACCTAGCTATATACTCAAAAACATCCATCTTCATTCCTAGCCAAAGTTATTGACTTCTCATTGCTGCAATTGTATTTTGGTATTCAAGGGGTCCTGCATATGGAATCTTATGCATCTCATTCATCATAAGTTTCCTTAATTCCATTGAATTAGGAACATAAACTCTATTTTTATGCATAAGAAGTCCATCACCTTCCATCATGTAACCTTCATATTTATGCTGCACATTTTACTCCTGTAATCCTTCTTTTACTTGTAGATAATGTTCATATGAGATAATAACCTCAAGAATTATGGTTCTTATATCCTATTTACACATGCTAATGGATGTAGCATGCATTACATGTACTCTCATGCTAAGTGTATCTGCAACCTTTTTCTCTTTCCCTTTTATATGTTTGATATCAAAATCAAACTCACAAATAAATTCCATCCATCTTGTCTGCCTAGCATTTAAAGTCTATTTTTCAGACAAGTATTTCAAACCTCTATGATATGTCCTTAATTCAAATTTCATACCCATAAGATAATGTCTCCACATCTTTAAGGCATGCAATATAGAAGCCAACTCTAAATCATGCACGGAATAATTTTTCTCATGTTCCTTCATGCCCATTTTGCATAAGCACTCCACCAATTCCTTCTTTGCAAGCATCTATGTATACCACACAATCTTCATTTGGATAAACAATTTTGAGAATTGGTGTACTAGTTAGCAATATATTTAGTTTCTAGAAACTTTTTTCACACTCTGGAGTCCATTCAAATTTAACTTCTTTATTTTGTAATGAGGTAATTGGATGTGCTACTTTTGAGAAGCCTTCTATGGGTCTTCTGAATATCCAACCAATCCCATAAATGATCTTACCTTAGACATATTCCTGAGTGTATTCCATCCCATGATATCTTCAATCTTCCTTGGATGTACTCCTGTCCCTTCCTCAGATATGACGTGTCCCAAGTAACAAATTTTCTTCTAGTAAAATGATCATTTACTCAACTTAGCATAAAGTTGTTTCACTCTTAAAACCTGTATTACTAATCTCAAATGCTCCTCATGCTCCTCCACTTATTTAGAATAAATAAGAATGTCATCTAAGAATACAATGACAAACTTATTCAAATACTATATAAATACGCCATTCATTAGGAATATAAAAGTAGTCAGTGCATTTCTTAATCCAAATGGCATCACTACAAACTCATAATGACCATATCAGGTTCTAAAAGTTGTTTTTTTGATGTCTTTCAATCTTAATTCTCACTTGATGATAATATGATTCAAATCTATCTTTGATAAAATCCTTTCTCCCTTCAACTGATCAAATAAGTCATCAAATCTAGCCAAATGATATTTATTCTTCACAGTGATTTTATTTGACTTCTTGAAGTCAATACAAAACCTCAATGTTCCATCCTTCTTATTTACAAAGAGTACTGGTGTTCCTTGAGGAGATACACTTGGATGTATGTATCCTTTCTTCAATAGTTCTTCCAGTTGCATATGTAATTCCTTCAACTCAAGTGTACTCATTCTTTGTCAAATTTTAGAAACTAGGGAAGCTTTTGATACCAAGTCAATAGAAAAATCAATATCTCTTTTAGGTGGAAAACCTGGTATTTCATCAAAGTAATCTACAAATTCATGCAATAGTGGAAAATATTCTAGGCTAGGGCATTTACCCTTTTATGTTTCCTCCACATGAGCTACATACAACTGATATCCTTTCCTAAAACACCTTTTTAACTGTACAACATAAATATGCTTTATGGAAATAGGCCTTGGGATTCCTTTCACTAACTTATGCTCTCCTTCATCAAGATAAGCGAGAGTCTTGTTATGGAAATCCAAAATAAAATGGTGTGCATCCAACCAATTCATCCCAATAATCCAATCATAAGAAGCAAAGGGTATTATGTTCAAATTTGCAAATGTATGGATTCCATTCATATCTAATGGACAACCCTTTACTATCTCATTGATTCTTCTTTTGGTTCTAGTAGCCAACTGAACCAACCATGATTTATCATGCTTACATTTTATTAATTGAAATATTTCAACCAGATTGGAGGCAATATAACTATGAATTTCCCCTGAATCAATTGAAATGGAAATAAGTTGAATGGTAATCTTACTGTCAACCTCAATTATATTGGAATAGTGCTCTTCCAGGCTATTATTCAAGGACGCATAGAGTCCAGGAATGTCTCTGGCCACATCCTTCGTTGTACTTGCTTCTTAAATTTTCCATATGTGGACAATATCTTTACATATGATCTCCTTCACTTCCCCAACACTTGAGTTTCTCCCTTGTTCCTTTCTCTCTAGAATCTATCATTTTGGGCCCTGCTGAGTTGGGTTACTTTGCTTATATGAGTTTCACTAGTTCTTGAGAAAAGGAGAAGTTAAATCCTTTCTTTCTTTGATCATGTTTATATTTCTACTTGTCCCTCCAAGAATTGTGAAAATCTCCTTTTCCTTTGCTCTATTCATATATACATTTGGATTTTCGAATTGTCTCCTCCAAAGTCTTGGGCTCATCAAATTGAAGTCTATTTCTATAAAATGACGGTAATCCACTAAAAAAATATCTATATCTTTACTTTCTCATCCTTAAGGAATCCAACATACCTAAGTAATTCTAAAAACTTCCTTTCATACTCCCCCATATGCATATTTCCAAGATTTAGTTAAAAGAACTCCATATTCTATTCATAGTAATGTTCAGATCAATACTTTTGTTGGAAATACCTCTTGAATTGCTTCCATGTGGTCTTATTTTTGTTGATGTGATTTACTTGATTTAGTTGATCCCACCAAATGGAAGCCTTGCCCTGAAAATTGTAAATGGCTATTCTAACTTCCATATTTGAGGAGTAGTTATTTAACAGGAGGTATGTTAACGCCTAAAAGTCTCACACATGCGACATTTCAACAATTCATCCAATAAGGCGTCATCAACATAAATAATGCATCTCACCACATGCATCCTCAATAGATCCAAAACATAGTATGAGTCCATAAGTGCCAAGAAATAGTCAAAACAAAGGGTAGCGTGGGTATTATGCAGTTGACCCTTGCTATAGCGCAGGTTGCCTGAACAATGCTCGTGTGACTTTTCCTTTGATAGTCGTGCTACTGTCAAAAGAGGGGACCACTCACTCCCAGTGGCGTATTGAAGACTCAATCCTCCCAAAGGATCATAATTCGACTCCTCACACACTTGGGGGCATTAATCAACCCCCCTTGTGTACCTTGGAACTAGTTCATGAAAGAGGAGAGTTCACATTTGGATCTAGTTGTTTGATGGCCACCTCTTGGCCTATAAAAGGAATCCATTGGCATGCATTTTGTAGAGAGAAATTAGAGAAGGGTTGTGATTCTGGATTTGAGATGGAGCTTCCTCATAGCCCACCTTTTCCTACCATTGTGAGCATTCCCAAGCTTGCTTTCCACCTACCATCAAGGGGCAAGTGTTTCTCTCCATTTTTCTTCCATATACATAGCATTTAGTTTGGACAAGAAAGGCCTACCTAAGGGATATTTTTGGATTCCCTTGAAGCCTTCACCTCCTAGTTGTTGTACAAGTATTCCATTGGGAAATACAAGAGTGGTTTAACATATCTTTGGTTGTTGTTGAAGTTTGCATTCTCCCCCCATCTCTTTCATTTTATTTTTATCAATATTTTCATGTTTAGATGTGAACTACACTAACAATATCTTGCAGGATCACTTGGAGGAATACCAAACCACATCAAAAGGGGCTCCAAGGATTGAGGCCTTGCAAAAACCTACAAGGCTTAGCCCCTTACCAAGTGGAAGTGTGCACTTGTGCAATTTTTTCCACAACAAGGTACTTCCTCATCCCCAATAGCCAAACCTCAACATCTTCTCCTTTCTTGTGCTCACCATAAAAAGTGGGTGGATTAATCTTCCTAAGCCCCCCCTGCATCTCTTTCTCCACATTTATTCTTTGATGATGTCTAGATGAATACATTTTTGGGTTGGTCCTTGATTCTTCAAATGAGTAGGACTTTCTAACTGCATGAGGTGGTGCGACATAATGTCCATGACTCCTATTATCACTCTTGGAATGTTTAGATATTTCATAGGATCTCTTCCTAGAACATTCTCTAAATTCTTTATGATGGAATGAGGCTGATCCAACCTGCATTTGTCTTTGCAATAAATTCAAGATTTGCATTTTCTAGGCATTAAGCTGGTTTTGCTTATCACGAGCCCTCTACATTCTCTCATTATCAACTCTACAACTCTATACTTCCATCCTCGAGGTTCTCATGGTTTCCACCAACTCAATTGGTTTAGTGTTATCTCTATGCCCATTAGATTTTGTTTCCTCATTTACCACGCTAATATTTTTCCCTTTCGCTTCTTCTTCTAGATTGTATGGAAGTTCCCCTTCTCCCATCTATACTTCTCCAGTTTTGTTATATGTTGTGATAAATGCAAACTTGTAGCCTTTAACCTATAGAAACTTGTTGTAGCGGTATCTTCAATGTGTTCATATATCAAATATGTTAGCTAAAATTTATTTCTATAATTCAAAAAAATTTCATGTATAGATAAGAATTATGGAAATTATTAATTTGACAAGTTTTTCAAATTATAACCAACTAGGCATTTCTTGTCCAATTTCTAAGAGGGAATACCTTTACAATTTCTAATAGGGAATACCACACTTATTCCTACAATATTTCCCATTCTCATTAGTCATGTTATCACCACCAGGAAATTCTTGAATTCCTCGATGTCTTAGGGGGTACTATCGGGGTCAAGGGAGCTTCCCCCCTTGCGGCTTTTCCCGGTGGGTCGAGGGAAACACCATTTTTTTTGTAAATATTTTTGATTTCATGCACTTTGGCACATACGAGCGACAACATTTTTCAATTTATGGTACTTGGAATCTAAGTATTGAAACCAATGCCTTTATTTTTTCATTTTCATAATTTTTTGAGAATAATGTGTCCAAGGGGTCCCTTCCTTTATAATGTCACCCTACTTCACTTTACCACTTATTGGACATAAGTGGTTTCGGTTCTTGAGAAAAGTGGTTTTCAAAAACCACCTTGACAAGTTGGAATGAACATGGGAATTCCACATCATAGTGGTGGTTTTACATTTCTATCTCATGGCAAATAAATTAATCCTCATGCATGTTCATGAGCCGGAATGAATATGAGCTATTGATCTTTGTAACCATCCAATGATGCAATATCCTCCCGACTTTGCACCTTTATTCACATATTGTCATATGTGCAATCGTCTGATGTGGTTGGTCCACATCACACCCCTTCTTCCATGTGGCTTTAGTGGGGCCCTCACCAAATTTCCAAAAAAAATGTTTTTTTTTTATTATTATAAATATGTAGATTTTTTTTAATGTGAAAAATGGCTATACTAAATGTACATGTGGCATGCCTCCATAAACATGTGGCCAACTCAAATTTACACCTAGCCCTAGCATTTTCTTCCTAATAGATGGCCACCATAAAATTACACCTGTCTTTTTCTTCATTTACATATGGACACCACAAAATTACACATGGCACCCATTGTCCCACCTATAATCACTACAAGGAAAAGGCCCTTTATTGGAGGTTATAGTGGATGCTCCTCTCAAAGAGCCCAAATATCCGTTTATAGCAAAGGTCACTAGCGGAGGCGAGCGACCGGAGGTTTTAGCGGATGCTTTTTCTTTTTTCTTTTTATCCATACAAACGCCCTGGTGCATTTACCACAAACATGCACCACCACAAATCATGTTGCACCACGACCATGAAAACCATCAAGTGCAACTGGCGCGTTAAATAATCTAGATCGCACTAGTCCATATATAACAAAGATGCATCATGTTAGTGTTAAATTTTTTTATTTTAAATTTCTACTACAGTGCATTTAAAAGTATGGACAACCCCAATGCATTATTAAAACCTACGCGCCATGTTAGGGAAAAAATGAAAATAAAACACATGGTTGGTTATATTTTATTTTAAAATGATATTTATGGTGCAATTTTTATTATTAACCGCTCCAGTGCTTTAAATAATATGGCGCATAAAAAAAATTCAAGTGGAAAAAAATTATATTTTCGCAACCGATGCGTTGAATAATATAGATAGCACTGGGGCTCATATAAAAAAGGCGCACCATGTTAGGGTTAAAATTTTTAATTTCAAATTTATATTGCAGTGCGTTTTAAAGTATGGACTGCAACGGTGCGTGAGTAAAACATATGCACCACGTTAGGGAAAAAATCGAGAATAAAAAAACATGCAAATTATATTTTATTTTAAAATTATATTACCAGTGCGATTTATATTATGAACATCACTAACATGTCTAAAATTTGGGCACACCGTAATAGGGTTTTATAAAATAAATTACCGCACGGTAAAAATCATTTTTACCTTCTATAGTGCTTTTGTTTCCTACAACAATGGTGCCATACATCACCTCCTTAGATGCCCCGACATCCAATATCTGTGCTGCACATGGACACATTTCTCATTACCATTGGCTCCTGGTTACATTTGAATTTTTCCAAACGGTGGGAAAAATTTCAAAATTTCCATGCGTTGCCACAATGCCTCGACGAGCAAGAGTCCAAGAAAATTGATTGTTACCTCACAATTTAATTTTTTAGCATATTGATTTTTAAAATTCACCCATAAATTGCCATCTTTAAAAAAAAAAAATTCGCATGGTGCATTTGAGCCATTTGGCTCGAACCGCATGATGGTGCACACTATAAATTTTACAGGGTGCATTGTTAGCAGTGCGATCCGAATGGAAAAAAATCCCCGCAATGACAGTGTGCTATAATTTTCATAGTGCATTGAACACCTTAATTAAAAAACCATTGACTGTAAATTGGTGTGCACATCAAACAAACTGCATTGCACCCCAGTGCGCTGATATGTCCTAATATCACTGATCACCTTAATTAACAAAGCCATTTATTGTATAACGATGCACATCATAAAATACACTACATAGTTTACTGGTGCACCGACATGTCCTAAGAGCACTGAATGCCTTGATTTTTGAAAAACCAATATCCATAAACCAATGTGCATTATAAAATGCAATGCATTGTATGCCAATGCGCTGACATGTTCTAAGTGCACCGATCACCTTCATTTTAAAAAAGAACATTACTATAAGCCGGTGAGCGTTGTAAAACACATGGCATCATATAACGATGCGCTGACATGTCCTAAGCGCACTGTAAATAAATAAATAAATACCAAACCTGCTACGATGTGCTAAGATAAATGTTGCACACTATCATGTTGGTGCGATGATGTGTAACAGGAGCACCATTGTGACGGTGCATCTATGTTTTGTTAGTGTACCACCATATCGAAAAATTTTATTTAAAAAAATAAAGAATGTTTCATGGTGCGTTCAGTATAGGATAGTGCACTGTCTTCTTGGTGCTCTGATGTGTAATAAACACACCACCAAATGCAAAAAATCTATGGTGTGTCAAGATAACGTTAGTGCACTATTACTAGTGCTAGCATGTATTTGGTGCTTTGGACACCCAACTTTTAATTTTTGATAAAAGTAACATATTTTACGGTGCTTCTATTCTACACTATTGCACTGGTGAGGATGCACTGACTGGATATCAATGCACCAGAGAATCAATTGTAAAACAATTACGATGCTTGGCGGTGCGCTTGTGTATATTTGCACATCATTTATGGTGCTTATTAGATTCTAGCACACCATTTGCGGTACTCTTTGTATCATAATGCACCATTGGCAGTTCTTTCTGGTCTGAAGCGCACCGGTCGCGGTGCATTGCTATTATTCAAGTGCACTGCCTATCACATGTATTTATTTTGAGATTTTTTTTATATTTGATGTCAATAAATAACATGCTCATTTAATGAAATATTCAATTTTTTTTTATATCTATTTATGAGCTTGATCAATGTTATATGTGTATCAGAGAGATGAGGAGCGAGAGGCACCTCAAAAGTGCTAGACTTGTTGGGCCTGGCCCAAGTGGGGCAATTTTGAGCAAGAACTTTTGGAACTGCGAAGCAGAGTGCAGTTCAGATAGAGTACTCTTTTGTACATATTTGGGGATGCTGTGAAGATGCATGCAACGCGGTAGAAGTAGTGCTGCGAAGATACGCGCAGCACAGTAGAGGAAGTGTTGCGAAGATCAGTGTTGCAAGGATGCAGTACTGTGAAGTGTCTAGTCTACAAGGATCCAGTAGGGTAGAGTGTTGGACGGGAAGATGGCACGTATTCCGGTTATACCGTCGGCGGTCTATTTTTGGCAAAGATGCTCCAGGGATGCCAAGTGGTGGGCAGGAGCAGTTGGGAAAGAAAGCGACTAGTCGCACACGCGAAAGATACCACTACCTGAGCCAGTCACACGAGGACGTTAGAGGAATAACGGCTCAGTGAAAGCGACCTATTGGCACGCATGCTTTAGGAAGGCCGATAGCGACGTGGGAATGTGCGAAGGGCAGGCCATGATGTAAGATTCGCTACCACGCACTAGCTAGTTCGATGAGCTGGAAATTGTAACTGTTTTGTAAACCGTAAGGGTTTTTGGCCTGCAGAATGTAAAGAAATGACCTATGGGCATGATCTATAAGTAAGGCACGATTTTTTAAGATAAGGGTTACTCTTCACTTTTGTCATTGTTGCATATTGTTAGAGTCTGTTGAGGTAGAAATTATTGTAAAGGCTCTGCAGCTGAGTGCGCAGAGACCTACTTGAGAGAGAAGAGAGTCTGCAATTGAGTGCGCAGACTAAGAACGGTTGTACCCTTACCAAAAAGATCAATATTAACAACCATTCTTGTGGACGTAGCCTCCATCCGGGGGGTGAACCATATTAAATCTTGTGTAATGTAATTGAATGTATGTGTTGTTACTTATTTGCTTATATTGAGTGTTGGATCTTCATTTACCTATGGTATATTAATGCTTTTGTACGCATTTGCCATAAGAAAGAGAGATGGGAATAATATGTTAAGCATTGTATGAATGAATGGATGTTGAATGCCTAGTACTCGAGTTTGCACAAGTATCAACTTATAGAACACTTCTAGTTGTGTATGAAAGGTTGGATCGTATACTCTTGTGACAAACACGCAGACCACGCACAACATTATATAGATGATCCACTGGTAGTGTTGGTAAAGTCACTTAGCTTAAGACAATAGGTGATTGCTTAAAGAATATCAAGTATAGATACTGATTAATTCTCAAGTCCGGTGTGCAAGCGTGTAAGTTAGTCACGCTACCCCTTTAGTATTGTCTGGGCCAAACCGCACAGTCCTTGGACTCGTAGATATCGCAGCAATCAGACGGAGTACCGCGGACCGCAACGTAGTCTATCTGTCGGGTCGTCCTGGGTTCGCAGCGCCAGTCCATCGGTGCATTGCACTGTTAGTCTGGTTAAACAACTCATCACTCACTGTGGAAACCTGGTTCCGCAATGCCCGCTTATTACACCTCGGGTGAGACTTCAACCTGTTCGCAGGTTGATGCCGAAAGGGCTGGTGCAGAGGGGTTTTTTTGGTTAAGTAAAACCGAGAAGAACCTTGGTCTATCTTTTAAACCCTTTATATCAGCTTGTAAGCCAACAAATGGTTCTGTTGCCGCGCTAAGAATCCATGATGAGTTGATGCAGTAATGTGCGAAGAAGAATACCAGTTCCCGTTGGGTTCAGACAATTGGCATCCTGAAAAGAAAGAGATTTGGGATTGGTGCGACAAGATCGAAAGAGATTTTGCAAGAAAAGAGAATAGACATCCGCGTCTTACCAACGTACAGTGGTTGAACAGATATTTGTGGAGAGATATTCGTGAAATCTTCTGGTCTTCATTTCCGAACGAGCTACACGCGTGGATATCGAGACTTGTAGAAAAGCAAACCTGTTTCCAAGGAGGAGTTCCTACAAAGTGGACTCTAGAGCTCACGGCGCAGCTCAAAGCAATAGATAGCCCACTGACACGAGCAGTCGAATTCTGGGTTGATAGCATACTTGAAGGATTTGTAACAGAATTTGTTGTAGACACGCTGAAGTCCTACAGTCAAGCCGAAGCATACTTTTTCGAAGGATTCAGAGGTAAGTTTCTGAACAATCTCACTCTATACATTAAAAAGCTCTTAGCTGAGAAAGGCATTTTAAGAATGTAGTAATATTTCTGTATCTGTCATGGTAGAAAGTATATACAGTGAATCTGACGAAGAAACCCATAACCTGAGAAGTGGAAAGAGGTATAAATTTAATAAAGAAAAGAATCCTGGAGGACCTGGACTCCACGTGAATACTGAACTCCCGTGTAACCTTAACAATCAGACCGCACCGCCATCCGCCATCATCCATCCTATTACACCTCAGAACCCACCCCTATCTCAGAACCCACCCGCTACGAACGTCGCACAGCCCACCCCGCAGAATATTAATACTGGAAGCGCCACAGGCGCAGGTTCCCAGGCCAATACGACTCAGAACATTCCAGTCCAGAACACCCAGCCGTAAAATAGTCCGCAGAGTGGTATCCCTACCACTATTCTGAATACCCCCTTTACTTTTTCCGCTCAGAACCCTCCCCAAAATCAGAACACCAATACATCACCGATAAGGAGAATGACAGATAACGACATAAAACTGTCGATATTCAAAGGAATGGGTCAGGAAGACCCTGATCAGCATTGGTTTCTATGTGAAGTCGTTTGGAGCGTAAAGCAAATTCAGGATGATGCTATGAAGAGAGCGTAGCTTGTCACTACTTTCAGAGACAGAGCCCTTCATTGGTTTATGAAATATTCTCAAGCACAACCAAGAATCTTAGCAGAGATAAAGGTTGTGATGGTAGCAGAGTTTAAGAAACCAAAATCCGAATCCCAATGTATCACAGAGCTGAAAGAGATTAAGCAGAAACCTAATGAGATGGTCTGGGAATTTGACCAGAAGTTCAAAACACTCTTAGACCAAGTAACATTTGTGATAGCTCGGAAACAACATAAAGAATGGTTCATTGCTACGTTGCTACCCCACATCATACAACCATTGATGCAACAGAAGGTTGCATTGCAAAAGAGGCCTTAGAGATCATCATGAAGTTAGAGGCTTCACCGATCGACGAGACTAGATCTGGGATGTCGCAGATCCAGAACTAGTTGACCACTTTGACACTAGAGCTGCAAAGCATGAAGAATGGAAAGGAACAAAGATATGAACCAAGACATGAAATCTGGTGTACAAGTTGTAAGGGAGAAGGCCACACTAGAGAACATTGCCCTTTATTTCAAGACTATCTTAACAATGGTGCACCCAACCTGATTAATCAGAACTAGGCACCCTGGTGTGAAATCTGCAGAAGCAGAGGACACCGACTAGAGAACTGTTATCTCATACAGAAATATGTAAAAACACCTAAGAGCTTATATTGTAATTTTTGTAAATCATTTGGACATGATGAATCCAATTGCCGCGCATATGAGCTCATGAATGAAAGGAAGTGAGATATGGAAGCGATGCAAGGTGTTGGACTATACCGCGTCCAAGAAGACAACCAGTCGAAGCAAGAAAACCCACAGTATGACCAGGGGGGATATAGAGGTCGTGGTAGTGGATACCGCGGAAGAGCAAGAGGCTCGGCACAAGCAAGAGGCCGTGGTCAGGTAATCTGCTATAATTGTGGCCAAACCGGTCATGTTTCTTGGGATTGTACCAACCCATGCACTACGTGCAATTACTGTAAATATTTTGAGCATGTTATTGAAGATTGCCCCGTACTAGAGGCCGAGATGCAGAAACGCGGAAGGATAGACCCACCTGCTCCAAACATTTAGTGGATCGCAACAGAGAGGAGACCTGAGGATCCAAGCATCAATGTAGTAACGTGTAGTGGTGCTGCGACAGGGAGAGATCGAGGAGCAAAAGCTTCGACTTCTGGAGATTTTGGGACTAAGAAAACACCCCTTGAGACACAATGGATAAGAAAAGCTGCTAAGAAAACACTTGCTTTCAACTTGATGAAGAACAAAGGAGCATTTACGGAAGCACGGGATATCCTTAGAGAATCGGCACCAAGGTCGCCAAGGATCCCATTGCGTAGCCAAATACCGTATGTCGAAGACATGCCGGCTGCTTATGACAACACAAGCGCCACAGCAGAGACATGCATCTCTGTTGCGCAATTCCTTAGAAGTTGTATGGAATTGTTAAAGAACTCGGATGCTATAGCAGAACTGCAGAAGGTTATAGACCAGTACGAACCGCACAGTGGAGAGGACAGTACTGATAGCGCAGTTCATCATATGAAGAAATACAAGCGAATAGGTAGAGAAATGAGACTCAATGCGCAGATAGGAGATTATGAAATGGATGAAATCATTCTTGACCTGGGATCAGAGGTAAATGTCTTGACTAAGAAGACATGGTAGCAGATGGGGTGACCAAAGCTATCATGGTCACCTATCTAGTTGTGAATGGCCAATCAAGAAAAAGTCATTCCGTTCGTACAGCTTGCCAATGTGGTTGTTGACATTGATGGAGTATAGAGTCGCGCCGACTTCGAGGTTATTGAGATTGTGGACGATAGCCAACCTTTCCCAGCACTATTGGGGATTGACTGGGCTATTGATAACCTCGCAATCATAAATCTCAAGACCAGGAAGATGATATTTGAAGGAAAACATATCAAGGTGATTGCGCCACTAGACCCTGTGGACGGAGACAGATACAGTGAGTCGATTCAAGAGGAATCTCAAGCTCAGGATTTGGATCGATTGTACAAACTGACCACGAACTAGGAATATTATATCCATCCTACTACAGATGGTACACTCAGCTGGAGATGCGACAAATCTTGCATTTCAGACTTGGATGCAGGTTTGGAGAACTAGAAAAGCCACATGCATGAAGTATCTGCAAGGAGATGCGCGCAGGTCACGAAGTCGATACGCTGGATTGGGAAGTAGGTAATCCTGATCCCCACATATGATGGTTCATCTAACGTTTATTCTTTCATCAAGGATTATACTCCAACAGTTGCAGATGAACACCGCTTACAAGCATTAGATGTAGCACTGCGCGAGACACCTTCCAGATGGTGGGCTGTGCACAAGCAGACATTGACTACATGGGATCAATGCAGAATTAAGATGCAAATTAGATTTGCTGAGAAGGTTACATTACCTTTTGCAAAATATAATGGACAGACAGATCCAAGGGATCACGTTGAAATTTGTTCACAAGCTTGGGTGGAGAGGCCAAAAACAGAATGGGTGCATCTGTTTGTGCATACACTAGAAGAACCGATTCCAAAGAAATGGTACCTAGACCTGGAACTGCAGAGGGGCACAACAGATTGGTCTACATTGTCCGTGAGTTTCCAGACATATTTCAATTTCGAAGATGAACATCCGAGCATTAATGATGCATTGCAGGTTCTTAAGAAAAAATATTCGGACCAAACTGTGCTGATCGAAATATAACCCTAGAAGAATTCCTTGGTGTAGAGAGCATACCTGCCCATGTTCATACAGGCTGGGAGGAGCAATTAGATCCTGGTCTTGATTGTTGTAACCTTGTTGATGAATATGCAGCTCAGGTAGACAGTGATGAGGAGGACCCGCGAAACATAAAGATACCTGAATCAAAAGGATCGCGCGAGGTAGAAGGACCTGCATTGGAAATCCCAGATATGAGTGGACCTGTGAAAACAAGGAAAGTGAACATTGGCACTAGAGCAGAGCCAATGTTCGCAACAATTGGTGATTATTGGGATGAAGATACAGTTGAAGAGGTGGCGGGTGTATTACAGGAATATCGAGAATTATTCCCGACCAAGTTTACCGAGATGAAAGGTATTCTGGGAGACTTAGGAGTGATGAAAATTCCTCTTAAGCCTGGCGCAAAGCCTATTAAGCTAAGACCATATCGACTGAACCCGCGCTACAAAGAATGAGTTAAG
This sequence comes from Larix kaempferi, assembly GCA_027924585.1. NCBI lineage: Eukaryota > Viridiplantae > Streptophyta > Pinopsida > Pinales > Pinaceae > Larix > Larix kaempferi. The sequence goes on along the minus strand of BSBM01000769.1, from coordinate 8,228,762 downwards.
GAAGAACTCGATAAGATGTTGGATGCAGGGATCATTGAGCTAGTTGAAGAATCTGAGTGGATAAGCCCAATGGTTATCCAGGATAAGAAAACAAAGGGTGAAATCAGGATTTGTGTAGATCTCAGGAAGTTGAACGATGCTTCAATGCATGACCCATTTCCTACACCCTTTACAGATGAAGTGCTAGATAATGTTGGAGGGAATGAAGCGTATTCTTTTATGGATGGATTTTCAGGGTACCATCAAATCAGGATTGATCCAGCAGATAGGCACAAGACCACTTTTGCTATGGAATGGGGCTTGTTCTAGTACACAGTAATTCCTTTTGGTTTGAAGAACTCACTTGCCATATTTTCTTGAGTAGTCGTCACAGCATTTAAGGATTTTATACATAAGTTTTTAGAGGTTTACTTTGATGATTGGACCATTTTCGGTCTATTAAAGAACCATGCCGCAAACCTCAGGATGATGTTGGAAAAGTGCAGACAGCATCATCCCATTGCATTTTCCAGCAGAAATCTATCATCCACTGAGAATAACTATAACACTACTGAAAGGGAAGGACTCACAATGGTATATGCGCTACAAAAGTTCAGGCATTACTTACTTGGTGCACACTTCTCCATGTTCACTGACCATTCTGCTTTGAAATACCTGGTCAATAAGCCAGTGTTAGGGGGGCGCATATGCAGATGGTTACTACTCTTTCAGGAGTACGACTTTGAGATTGTCATTAAGCCAGGCAGGTTGAATTTGGGACCTGATCATCTATCAAGAATCGAGTTGGGAGAAGAGTCTACGAATCTGGAGGACAACCTGCCTGATGCACAATTTTTTTCTATACAAGTTGCAAATGATTACTATTAGGAAATCATTGATTTTACAACCATAGGATTTGCACCAACAGAGCTCACTACGCAGCAGAAGAAGTAGCTGGTAGTGCGCACCGCAGACTTCACTATCATTGTAGGTCAGCTATACAAGTTGGGACTGGACGAAGTCCTATGTAGATGTGTACTAGTGCATGAGAAACCATTCATATTGGCGGATGCACAGTCAGGATTCGTAGGAGGTCACTATGCAGGAAAGGCCAATGTGTAGAAGATTCTAAGATCAGGTCTATGGTGGCCGACTCTTCATAAAGATGCAAAGGAACACTACCAGAATTGTGATGTCTGTGCCACTAAATCCACAGCTGACATTGTAGGCCTTTGAAAAATGGGCCATAGATTTTGTGGGACCTATCAACCCACCAGGGAAACAAACTGGGGCGAGGTACATTATCACTGCAACTGACTACCTCACTAGATGGGCAGAAGCAAAGCCAATGAAATATTGTAGCGTTGCTACATCAACGCAGTTCATTTTTGAAAACATCCTTACAAGGTTTGGATGCCCAAAGATTTTGATGAGTGACCAGGGCACTCACTTTTTGAACAGGACTATTGAGGCATTGACGGAGGAGTTCCACATTCACCATCAACGCAGTACGCCTTACCACCCTCAGGCGAATGGAACCGTGGAAGCATTCAATGAGATATTGGAGAATGCGCTTACTAAGGTATGCAACGTGAACGGAGATGACTGGGACATGTGCATTCCCTCAATATTATGGGCATACAAAACTACATGTAAGAAATTGACTGGCCACACATCGTTTAGAATGGCCTATGGATAGGAAGCCATAATGCCAATGGAGTATATTATTCCCAGCTTGAGGATAGCTGCTTTTACAGGCATGGCAGATCAAGAAGGACTACAAGAGAGGCTCTTACACTTGGTTGGTCTGGAGGAGGATCGCCTCATCACAGGATTCCACCAACAAGTGCAGAAGGACAGAGAAAAAGAATGGCATGACCGCCACATAGAAAACAAGAGCTTTCAGGTAGGTGATCTAGTCCTCCTGTATGATAGCAAGTTCATGAAATTTCTGGGAAAATTTAAAATGCATTGGCTTGGCCCATATACTATATTGCATGTTACTAATGGTGGCGCAATTCAGTTAGCCACCTTATCCGGAGATACCTTGCCTACTTTGATCAATGGAAGCAGACTAAAAACCTATCGGGATAGTCCTACTCCGCCGAACCAGTAACGATCCAAAAAAGAAAAAGTTCTAAGTGCCAAGTGCAGTTGAAATTAGGCACTGGAAAGCTGAGTGAGTCTGTACGCAATGTATACTATGGATTATTTATATACTGCGCAGCATGGTCAGAATGTGCTGCTGTGAATATATATATATATATATATATATATAAAAGAAAAAGGAAAGAAGAACAACGCAGTTGTGAAGCTCAAAAATGCAACTGCGAGGATCAAGTCACACGAGGCTGAGACTTAATTCAGAAGGCCGAGTTCCAACACTGCGAAGTCACTGTGCAGGACCAAGAATGACCTACTGTGCAGTTCGACGCGGCGTTCACAAAAATAGTCGTTACAATGTCGGTCGGAAAAATAGTCATTATATAGCCATTTCCAACAAGCGCTTGGACAATTAACGCAAAAATAGCCATTCTGCACTGAATTTTGAAGGGCGAGACCAAAGGATCCACCGAATTTGGCCAACGGATACTGCCATTAATGCTCTCCTAGCCATTGAGGGGCGCGGATGAGAGCCGCTATGCCTATAAATAATGTTGCATATCGTCTCGCGGGCGTTACCAAACATTTAGAAATTTTAGCAAATATTTCTGTGTGAGATTTAACCAGTGGATGCTTGAGAGCTATTCAAATGAAGACGAATTCACAATTGAGGAGACTGTGAGGATTTTCAAGAACGGAGGGATCGAAGCATTAATGAGAACCCCAGCTAAGAACGTTGCTTTCGAACAAGGTCAAGCATCACGAAAGTCGCCGAGGCATGGTCCAACTATGGAAGATAGAGGGAAAACTCCTGTGCAACCAAGAATGAAGGTCCACTAGAAGGGTTCCACAGTGCAAAAGCCACCAGTAGCGGATAAAGAGATACCACTAACCATGACTCCGAATTACATCTCGCCGCATGAAATGGATGCATCGGTCTTTAATTTGCTAAAGAACGCAAAATATGACATTCCGCTATCACCGATCTCCAAGCACATTCAGGTAGATAAGAATCTACTAGGAAAAATCCCAGACTGTAAATGGGAGGACTATGATTTGTTGGCAATTCATAAGGAGGAACCTAATAATCCGAAGTTCCCACAGTTCCAACTCGACCAATACATTTGCTGGAAAAAGGACGCAAAGGGTGAGCTTAACTTGGTTGCCGAAAGTTGGCTAGCTGGAGTAGTCCAATTTGGGTTGCTCAACCTACTCAGGATGCCGCATTTTGATAGAATACCAGAACTAAATGCGGTATTAAGGACGTTGATGGAAAGAATGCATCAAGGCTACTTGTGGCTGGACCAGAACGTGGACCTAAACATTGATTTAATCCACCGTGTTACGGCCTTGAGTAAAAGGGGTAAAAACCCAAAGATATTTTTCCAAGGGAAGAGAAAAGATAAAGAAGATTTGGCCATGATGAAGAAAACCCAGTCTATTATCAAAGGGAAGAGGGGTTTTCAAACAGAAGACATTGAGGATCGGGTAAGGAAGTTCGTCACGCAGCTATTAGCAAGAAAAATACTGAGGAAATGCAAGCCTCTAGAAGTAAACACAGGCGCAGTGCTACTTAGCTCCGCGACAGTAGAAGGAGAAGAGTTCAACTGGTCACAGTACCTCCTGAACGAGTTCATAGAGGAACTCAACGATACGCAGCTCAGGGGCGGAAATTTTCACTATACTTGGCTTATAGTACTGATCTCTCTTGTCGGATGGAAAGAGCCAAAGGATTATGTTGGTGTGATCATGGATTCCAATGACTGCAGGGGCGGCCTCTTTGCAAACCTCTGGGCCAACCTCAACTCACAGAGGCAGCATGCGATAGCATAAGTGTTTTACCAGTACTATCACCAGCTGCGCGATGCGATTGTAGCAACCCCCAGGATCACAAAGCAGGTAACTAGCAAATACATTCACATTGTGGATTTTTATGCTGACATGCACAGTATCCATATTTCACCTAAAGCGCAACAGAAGAAGCCGGAGTGGTACGCAGGAAGCTACCACATGTATGAAGCGGACATTGACAATATAATGAAGGAATGCCCTGCTGAGTTCTGCGTAGAGGTTTTCGATGTCCCCAGTGATTCTGAGGAGGACGAGCTGATTCCAAGTCCATGCCCGATAGTTGAAGAAAAAGAGTCGGCGAAAAGAAAGGAGCCGATGGAGAGCACCATGAAGCAACAGGGAGCACGCAAGAAGCAAAAGGATGATAAAGGCAAGTTGGACACCATCCTCAAGATCGATGATTACGAAATGATCAACGTAGTATTCAATGAAAAAATAGAATATCTGATGACGGACAAGGAAAAAAAAGATAAATCCATATAGGATACTCTATAGAAGAATCTGATCGCGTTGAAGGGCATCACGTTGAAGATCGACAAAGTAAACGAGAGATTACCCCCCCTCATGCGACTCAGAGTCTGAAGGGAAATCAGGAGGGACTTCGCAGCAGCCGCAGTTGACTATGACGATTCCTGCGAAGTCACACATCATCCATCTTGACACAAGTACTGTAATTTTACCATTACCAGAGCAACTAGTACTGGATACAAAGGATGTAGAGTGCGTGGAGCTGGATCTAGCGAAGATACAATTACCTGGCTTGCATTATTTACACTTGTAGTGCGTAGAAGAGATGCATGAAAGAACTATTGATGCAATCAAAGGACATGATGAAATGCAAGTAGCTAACAGGAAGTTGGAGGAAGATATCTCACGGAGAGTTATGCAATTGCAGGATGAACAGGATTGTCGGTTAAGACTCGAATCCACGATCACTGCAGTCGCCGATGGCATAGACGACTTTGAAGTACAAGCATGACCAACGGATACTATTATTAAGATTGGCGAGTTGGTGACCCATCTGAAGACAGAAATGCAAGACATGGAGGTTCTCCATGAGGCTGACATGGCTACTTTGAAGGAGCAGGTAAACCCACAGACCCCACTAGATTAGCAGCAACTGAGAGTAGGAGTAGTAAAGACTACAGCAGAGAACATTGCTGCCGAAGTGGCTAAATGCCAAAATCAGTTGGAAGCAGCATCGAAGGCATTTGTTAAATTTTCAGAATTTACTTCAATTTGATCTAGGATCTTAACTGAGAGAACAACATGTACAGCATATCTACATCATATCAATCATGGAGACAATAATGCAAGCACACAAGAGACAAAGATTTACTTGGGGAAAACCATAAAGGTGAAAAACCCCAATAACTTCCTCAGAGATAGATAGAGCAATGATACAACCCAAACATGAGAGATAGACATAACCTAGCAGCAGATCCTCCTCCTCCATAAGTGCGCCACTCCTCCTTGAGTGCATAAGTGAGAAGTGAGTGATCAAATAGAGTGCCTCCCGCACTCTATTTATACTTGACTTGACTTGCCTTTTACCTAACTCATGTAGGCTCGAACTTAACCACATAACATAATGATGACTGGGCCGACCCCTAATAGGGTGGTCTAATAACCCTTCGACCCACATGGCCGACCCCCAATAGGGTGGTCTAATAACCCTTTGACCCACATGACTTATATAGGGCCGACACCAACAAGGTGGTCTAATAATGCATCAAGTATAAGTTACGACATTTACAATATAAATGACGACACTTCCGTATAGAGGAATAATGCCATCTCTATAGGAATACAATATACATATATGTGAAATACATTCCGAAGTTACATATACATCAACACTCCCTCTTAACTAGGAAGGTATTTCTCAGCACAGTTCTTCTAGCACAAGTCATCTTCTCTGGATCATCGTCACTGGATAATCATCATCGAGTCATCATCATCGTCACTGCTGCTGCTATCTCAATCAATCTCTAAATCTACTCGTCATAGGAAGTTCTACAGAGCCAGTCCTTTTTCATACTGGATGTAGGCCCACCACCTGCAGGTCTTCATCATCATTGGCCATACTGTGGAATCCTCAGGACTTATTACGTGCGTCACAAAACCTCGAAAGAGCATCCCAGGCTGTTACAAGCACACAGCTCTACCTATAGGATCTCCCAGGGCACCGAATTACATGTGACCTCACCACAAAACATCGCAAGAGCATCCCAGGCTGTTACGAGCACACAACTCTACCTATAGGATCTCCCAGGGCAACGAATTACATGTGGTCATGGAAAAACCTCGCAAGAGCATCCCAGGACTGATTATGGGCACACAGCCCAACCTATCGGATCTCCCAGGGAACCGAATTATATGCCATAGGACAAAACCTCGAAAGAGCATCTGCCAGATATCCCAGGGCACCAAACTACATGCCATAGGAAAAACCTCTAAAGACTATCTGCAGATCTCCCAGGGCATCGAATTATATGTCCTCCCAGAGCAAAACCTCGAAAGAGCATTTGCCAGATATCCCAGGGCACCGAATTACATGCCATAGGAAAAACCTCGAAAGACTATCTGCAAATCTCCCAGGGCACCGAATTACATGCTCATCTGCACAACCTAATCCACGACCATAGAGTATCAACCTGATACTCACCATACATCATCCTGATGTACCCATGATCATACTGATCATCATCACTGCAACATCCTGCTGCATGCCATCTGGAGCAACATCCTGAAGCTCGTCATCCATGATCATCCTGATCATCATCACTGCAACATCCTGCTACATGTCATCTAGAGCAACATCCTGAAGCTCATCATCCATGATCATCCTGATCATACAATGCATCTACCTGATGCATACCAAGTATCTACCTGATACATATCATCATACATGATCCTCCTGATCATAGAATGCATCCACCTGATACAAATACAAATACATGATACATATCACCATACATGATCCACCTGATCATACAATGTATCCACTTGATACATATATAGATACATGGTCCAAGCATCCAACATGATGCATATACAAAAATTCATACACATGATCCAACTGATCATATCCAGCATCCAACATGATGCGTACATATAAATGATCCAACTGATCATATCCAACATCCAACATGATGCGTACATACATACATAAAAATGATCCAACTGATCATATCCATCATCCAACATGATGCATACATACATACATAAAAATGATCCAACTGATCATATCCAAGCAGAAACCAGAACATCATCCTGATGCTCATTGTCCAACGCTTACATCCACAGCCATGTGAAGGATCCTCCTTCCAACATGCTTGGAATGGCTTCAACAAATGTGTCCATCACTTCTTCCTCGAAGTGTCCTCGATCTGAAGAACGCCAAGCCTCTCTCTGAAGTACTCGAACTTCACCCTAGCTAGTGGATTCGTCAGCACATCTGTAATCTACTCGTCCGTCACAACATACAGGAGCTTCACAGCTCCTCTCTGCACCATATCCCTAATATAGTGATATTTGATCTCTATGTGTTTCGACCTGTCATGAAACACTGGGTTCTCGGACAGCTTCACACAACTCTGGTTATCACAAAAGATACCAGTAGCCTCCAACGGGAGATCAAATAACTCAGACAGTAGCTTCCGTAGCCATACTGCCTCACAACTAGCTGAACAGGCTGCAACGTACTCAGCCTCAGCTGTACTCAGTGCTACGCAGGACTGCTTCCTGCTAAACCAAGAGATCACACCTGATCCCATACTGAAGCAACACCCAGATGTGCTCTTCCTATCTGCAGCACTGCCAGCCCAATCTGAATCAACATAACCCTGCGGGTTAAGCTTTTGATTCGCTTCATACTTGAGCCCATAATCCACTGTACCCTTCAGGTACCTCAGAACATGCTTTACAACAACCAGGTGAACACGCCTCGAATCTGTCAGGAACTGAATCAATGTGTTCACAGCAAAGCAAATATCTAGTCTCGTGTTCGTCAGGTACATCAAGGACCCAATCATCTAACGATACGTAGAGACATCAACTGGCTCAGATGAAGCATCACATAGAAGCTTCAGATTCGATGTCATAGGTGTGGCCATGGCCTTGCAATTCATCATCCCGAACCTCTTCAAGATATCTTACTGCATACTTCCCTTGTCCAAGGAAGCTTCCATCTACACTCTGCCACACCTCCATGCCAAAAACAAATAGTGCATTATCCCCAAGTTCTTCATCTCGAACTCAGCAGCAAGCTTCCACTGCATGTCGGCAATCAATCTATCTTCACCTGTAACAAACAGGTTATCCGCATACAAAAGTAGTATCACTGGATTGCCTTCCTCAACCTTGTAGAAAAGGTTGGAATCCGCTTTATTCTTGGTAAATCCCAAACTGGATAGAAAGTTGCCTATCCTACCATACCAAGTTCTGCACATATATGATTTCCTGTCATGTGTCTCAGAACCAAGTGGCTGCTCCACATACACTTCTTCTTCAACTACACCATTCAAGAAAGCTGTTTTGAAATCCATCTGGTGTATCTTCTATTTCATCACTTTTATATTTCTCTATGCTGCCGTCTGCAGCATGCTTGATCTTGATAGATCCATATGGAATTCATAACAAACTTCCCTTCAGGTCTTGGGACTACATTCCAAACATCGTTCTTCATGATCGACGGATCATGGCATTCTTCCCATATCCTAGGAACTTCAATATCTTCAATAGATAATTTTGTTGTTGAACAAATGTTGTAGTTCTTCTTTTGTAGGTGATGGCATACGATCTTTCCTACACAACAAGTTAAATTGCATGATTAGAAAACATCTCAGAGTTTTCAGAACAAATTCTTACACATAAAGAAATATGTCATACAGTCACGCAATTATCTTAGCCAATGCTTCAATACAACATTTATCCATATCCCGTAACTTTATAGATGCCTTCCAATCTCTACCAGAACATTGTTAAGAGTGTGCACAACTCCCAACATGTCAGCAAAGAGGTTTCATTCTAGATAAGTAACAATGAAATGTTGTACAGTGCCATAGGCCACTTACCCATGCATATTAGTAGTATACTATTCATCAATGCAATTATTCTAATATGCATAATACACAACCTAATTCTAGGAACATCAGTATATACATTATTGAACAGTATTATTTAAGAAATGACAATTCAAATACTTATCTTTGTTTGTTCGTTGGGTGGACTCCCTCTGAGTCTTCACTTCCTTGCAGGAGCTACTGGAGTCCTAATCTGAAGTAGCTTCTTCTACACCTTTTTGTTGTGGAATGTAGAGAGATGTTCAACTCCCTCTGAATATTTGCATCCTTGCATAAACCACTGGAGTGTACTCCCTCTTGATCTTTGCTTCCTGGATTACCTGTTCTTGAACTCATATTCATCCTTGGTCCCTATGCATGCTTATTAGTATCATGATTGTGTTATCCTTGTGATATCATATAAAATCATACATTCATTAGTATACTATTAAAACACAATAATCTCAAGCATGTATAGTCATGATCATTTCAAACAGAAATAATAAGCATTAGCATTCAAGGTTTATGTAGGATTCTTATGGTTAGTCAAATCATAAGAAGCATAACATGTCTAAACCTATAATTACTAAACCTATGACTCTTCGGGTTAGTTGAATCATCAATTAAGATAGGAGATATAATATGCATAAGACCTGTGATTATTCAAACCTATACCTTCATGATTCTTCTGGTTAGTCATATCATCAATTATGGTAAGAAACATAATATGCATACAACCATGATTATTCAAACCTATGACTTCATGAATAATCATTATCAACAACAGTATAAGATCCTAACACAAGGTAGGATTCTAGCTTGATATAGGAAAAACATACCTGGATTAGCATGCTATCTATTTATGTCTAACATACCCGCATAATGTCTCCTGGTTCTCTTCAGTAACTTGTTCTAGTAACCTGCATGTCTCATAAGTTAACCATTGTAGACACAAGTTATACATACCTCGAAAGTAGATTTTCTTTGTCCTCATGTCATCATGATCATATGTTCTTGAACCAGAACATGATTTGTCTTTCTTGGTGTACCTTTCATGTTAGTAGACAACATAAACCTCATACAACACCATAATGCATTAGTACAATCATAAGTGTCAACACCCTAATCAATGAATATTTTCTATCGTGCATTCATCATTTTATTAAGGTGATATGACAAGTCTAAAATCAAGATTGTAATAATCATAATAACATGAAGACAAACATACCATAAACTTAATCATGAACAAATCTCAAAACATACCTCGATGAGTCATACCTGTCGAGATCGCTTGTAATCTTCTTATGTAAGGCCTTAGCCTCATCTCCCTCTGAAACAGGAACTTCTTCACTTATGCAGGTGACCAATCCATCTTCCTCTAGGATTAACCCAATCCACTTGATTTGCAAGAACTGGACCTGGATCTGGATATGGGTTTGTCAGAGAAACCCTAAAATTTCAAACTTCTGAAAGGATAGAAATATGTGCCTTGATGAGCTGATCAAACTGGTATATTCAGAATTTGAAAACTGCAAAGTTTCACTCCTCGATTTTTCCTTTGAAACTTCCGAATTCACTGGACGTGACCCTGAACTAGGGTTTGATGAAGCCCACTCTTATTCCCAATCAAAAGCTTTGATCCAAATCTCTAAGCTTCTATTTTTCTGAGGAGCTTGCAGCCGTGGTCATAGATTTCAAAAATTCCCATTTTTACAGAAGCCCTAATTTTCCACTTTTCTGATTAAAGTCCCGAACTAGGGTCTGATCAAGCCCGGCCTTCTGCCCAACCAAAATTTTTGATCTTGGTCTCTAAATTTTTATTTTGATGAGTATCATTCAGCCATGGTCTCCGATTACAAAAATTCCAACTTTCTCCAAATCCCTAAATTTCGGAAGCCATGAATGAAGTTACTCAAAAATAATTCTGTTTTGACAGAAATATGTACCTGATTGTTTCTGGTGTAACTCCGAACCTTTCGATCCACAGGGTCTAAAAACATTTCTTGAGATAGCCTGATTGGTTATCTTTCCATCTTGATAGGTCTGACCTCAATTGGATTCTCTGAGAGAGAGTTATGCCAAGTGTCGCAACATGACCTGTTTATGGGATAATACAGGAGAGCGAACTTGTACGGCATGCCACGTGTCATTGTTTCAACTTCGGCCTCTGAAATTTTTTTCTGAGATAGCCCGACCTGTTATCTTTCCATCCTGATAGGTATGACCTCAATTGGACTCTCTGAGAGAGAGTTATGCCAAGTGTTGCAACATGACCTGTTTATGGGATAATACAGGAGAGAGAACTTGTACGGCATTCCACGTGTCACTGGTTCAACTTCGGCCTCTACAAAATTTTTCTAAGATAGTACAGTCTATGTACTACCTGTCTCTTTTTACGAAATTTCATTTGGATCTTCCTAGCCCAAGTTATGACCTTTTTCCCAAGGTCACCTGATTTTGACTCAGATCTGGAAGAGGAAGAAACCCTATATTGTAAAGATCATAAATCACAAACTACAACGAATTAGAGGTTTTCCTTTGGACACAAGGTACATGGGGATTTAATATTTGACCTGTAAATATTTCAGATCCGAAAACTTCGCCAAAACGAATTTATAGCGAAAGTGCTACGATGACTGGTTTTTGCTATATCAAGCCCTAACATCATAAGTGCAACAAGTGTCATACATGCCATATCATGCTTTCTTTCAGGCTAGCTCTGATACCATGTTAAATTTTCAGAATTTACTTCAATCTGATCTAGGATCTTAGCTGAGAGAACAACATGTACATCATATCTACAACATATCAATCATGGAGACAATAATGCAAGCACACAAGAGACAAAGATTTACTTGGGGAAAACCATAAAGGTGAAAAACCCCAATAACTTCCTCAGAGATAGATAGAGCAATGATACAACCCAAACATGAGAGATAGACATAACCTAGCAGCAGATCCTCCTCCTCCATAAGTGCGCCACTCCTCCTTGAGTGCATAAGTGAGAAGTGAGTGATCAAATAGAGTGCCTCCCGCACTCTATTTATACTTGACTTGACTTGCCTTTTACCTAACTCATGTAGGCTCGAACTTAACCACATAACATAATGATGACTGGGCCGACCCCCAATAGGGTGGTCTAATAACCCTTCGACCCACATGGCCGACCCCCAATAGGGTGGTCTAATAACCCTTTGACCCACATGACTTATACAGGGCCGACCCCAACAAGGTGGTTTAATAACCCATCAAGTATAAGTTACGACATTTACAATATAAATGATGACACTTCAGTATAGAGGAATAATACCATCTCTATAGGAATAAAATATACATATATTTGAAATACATTCCGAAGTTACATATACATAAAGACCTAGGATTGTTAGCAGTCAAGAATGCGGTGAAGGAAAAGCAAACTGTATTAGAGCAGTTGGACACAGAAGTGAAGGCACTGCCACCGCGGGATAGGTTGCAGAGGTACAAAGAAATCAACGCGTTGAAGAAGGAAGTGCAGGCGTTGAGGGAAAAAGAAACATAAATAGGGGACAAATCGCAACTATTACTGGAATACGCCAGTACGATATCGCAAGAGATCGAGGAAAAATTAAAGGAGCTGCGCGAGAATCATGAGCAGGTGAAAGGACAGATAGGTGAGGAGATCTCATTTGAAATCCTGGAGATAGTTAGCCAGATTGAGCAAGACACAAAGCAGGCAGTCTAGAAGTTGACTGCTACATACAATGAGTTCGTTGCGAAGCTAACTTCGCAGCAGGTAGCACAGCTCGGGGAAGATGAAGTTGCAAGTGGCTCGGGGGCGAGCCATATGTGAGTGTTATGGGCCTGTTGGGCTTGGCCCAAGTGGGGCAATTTTGAGCAAGGACTTTTCAAACTATGAAGTAGAGTGCAATTCAGATAGAGTACTCTTTTGTACATATTTGTGGATGCTGGGAAGATGCACACAGCGCGGTAGAAGTAGTATTGCGAAGGTGCACGTAGCATGGTAGAGGAAATGCTGCGAAGATCAGTGCTACAAGGATGCAGTACTGTGAAGTGTCCAGTCTACAAGGATCCAGCAGGGCAGAGTGTTGGACAGGAAGATGGCATGTATTCCGGTTAGACCGTCGGCGGTCTATTTTTGGAAAATATGCTCCAAGGATGCCAAGCAGTGGGCAGGAGCAGTTGGGAAAGAAAGCGACTGGTTGCACACGTGAAAGATAACACTACCTGAGCCAGTCACACGAGGCCATTAGAGGAATAACGGCTCGGTGAAAGGGACCTATTGGAATGCATGCGACAGGAAGGCCAATAGCGACGTGGGCATGCGCGAAGGGCAGGCCAGGATGGAAGATTCGCTACCAGGTGCCAGCTAGCTCTATGAGCTGGAAACTGTAACTGTTTTGTAAACCCTAAGGATTTTTGGCCTGCGGAATGTAAAGAAATGACCTATAGGCATGATCTATAAGTAAGGCACGATTTTGTAAGGGAAGGGTTACTCTTCACTTTTGTCATTGTTGCATATTGTTAGAGTCTATTGAGGTAGAAATTATTGTAAAGGCTCTGCAGCTGAGTGTGCAGAGACCTACCTGAGAGAGAAGAGAGTCTGCAGCTGAGTGCGCAGACTAAGAACGATTGTACCCTTCCCAAAAAGATCAATAATAACAACCGTTCTTGTGGACGTAACCTCCATCCGGGGGGTGAACCATGTTAAATCTTGTGTAATGTGATTGAATGTATGTGTCGTTACTTATTTGCTTATATTGAGTGTTGGATCTTCATTTACCTATGGTATATTAATGCTTTTGTATGTATTTTCCATAAGAAAAAGAGATGGGAAATGTTAAGCATTGTATGAATGAATGGATGTTGAATGCCTAGTACTCGAGTTTGCACAAGTATTAGCTTATAGAACACTTCTAGTTGTGAATGAAAGGTTGGATCGTATACTCTTGTGACACACATGCAGACCGCGCACAACATTATATAGATTATCTACTGGTAGTGTTGGTAAAGTCACTTAGCTTAAGACAGTAGGTGATTGCTTAAAGAATATCAAGTATAGATACTGAGTAATTGTCAAGTCCCTTGTGCGGGCGTGTAAGTTAGTCACGCTGCCCCTTTAGTATTGTCTGGCCGAACCGCGCAGTCCCTGGACTCACAGATATCGCAGCAATCAGATGGAGTATCGCGGACCGCGACTTAGTCTATCTGTCGGGTCGTCCTGGGTTCACAGCACCGGTCCATTGGTGCGTTGCACGGTTAGTCTTGTTAAATAACTCATCACTCACTATGGAAACCTAGTTTCGCAGTGCCCCCCTATTACACCTTGGGTGAGACTTCAACCTGTTCGCAGGTTGATGCCGAAAGGGCCGGTGCAGAGGGGTTTTGTTAGTTAAGTAAAACCGAGAAGAAGCTGGGTCTATCTTGAAAACTCTTTAGATCAGCTTGTAAGCCAACAAGCCTCGTGTTGATCCCTACAACTTCCAACGTGATTAGGAGGCTTGAGGGAGGGAGAGGGATTTGTACCCTCGCCCCATCACAACCCATACACGATACCTCTTGATGGTTGTAGGCCTCCTAAAGTTCTATGCAGAGGTTAAATACCTCAAGGGGAACTCGTCTCTATTGCGACAATTCATCCATCGTTGGGACCACGACATACATGCATTTTGTATTGGTCCTGATCAATGGTTCTGACCCATTGAGGAGGATATCTACTTCATCACCGACCTATCGATGAGAGGGGAGGATTTTCCCTAGTTCGCTAATGTCCCAATAGGATTTGTAGCAAAGAGTCAGCTTGTATACTCTCAGAGATATATCACTGATGACATCGTCGATCCTAGTGATTTTAAGGTGTGCAGGGGACAACTCCAGATTGGTGCTTTTGGTGCAGAGCATGTTAGATGCCTCTCACTGTTGGTTACCACCATTCCGCACTCAATCACCGATGAGAAACACATTAGTTTCCCTCTTTTATTTTATGTCGATTATTTAGTGCAGTGACCTAGATGCATTAGGTGGTCCGCCAATTTGTTACGATCGTTTTTTTTTGTTGCTTTGGATCGATGTCGTGCAGTTTTTTATGGGAGGACCAACTTCCCTTTTGGTTCAGAGTTTTTTTGTTTATATTTTAAGAGGATTTCAGCCATGAGGCCATCATTTGATCGTCACCCTCATAGGCCACTAACCGAGGTGTGTATGCATATGTGGGGGTAGATGATTCCCAAGAGGGGGCAACCGGAGTTCCCAAAACAGATTATAGTAGAGGTGTTGGAGATGCTCGCTAGCAAGGAGGACCATGCATTGGACCTCCTGACATACCTGTATGCGGGTTAGACTGGAGAGTATGTTCCAACATATTTTTCATCCAGGATGAGCCACTAGATGAGAGAGGTAAAATTAGCGTTATGTTTAAATTAATATAGTTCCAGCAATTTATTGTCTTATTTAATGCAAATGAAATATATTCTAACATTTTATTTAAATTATTTTATTAATTTTCTTAATGAAATTCTCTAATTATATTTGTTGTGTACTTATATATATTCTACAGACATTGGGACATTCAATCAAAATTATGTGCCTCCTCTCGTTTAGGAGCACGATGTGGATATGCAGGAGGATGAGGTGCTTGCATTCCCCCGACCTTGCCTACGACGTAGGATGGATCAGAGGTACCTCCGGGAGATTCAGATAGGTTATCCATATTTTTGGCTAGACGAGGAGTCAAGCCAACACAACCCATAGAGATCATGCGAAACCCTAAGATCACAGAGATATGGAGGATGCTGCTAGGTGATAAGAGACTGTTGATGCAGTATGTAGTTGGTGCATCCATGGTTTTAGATGCCTGGAGGCCTAAGGTTTAGTCGACGTCATCTGATGAGAATGTCATTGATCCTCATGCTTGTCCATCACCTCCTCTTTCTTGCTTCCATGACATGGGAACGTATTCATTGCATGCTCCACCACCTCTACCTAACCATAATGTAGGCGTGCCATCATCTCATTCTCAACCTCCTCCTCCTCATCATGATGTGGGACCTTCGCCATTTGATGCTCCAAATCCTCCTCCTTATCATCACCATGATCACGACTTATTTAATCCTCCACACCTAGTCGACCCATCACCATCTCTGATCCATCCACTCGTCATACCATTCACTTCACCATATCCTACTCCTTTCCCTTAGCTATAGATAGGATGGTTGCAGCAAGTGAGATTCATCTTGATGGAGATATTTATGATGCTCTCCTATCTAATTTTTCTCCTGACAGAGGTACTGATGCCTCTACTGGTGGAGGATATATCTTTTAGCAGTTTTTGGATTGGATATGTATATTTGGCATGTATCATGGGATGTTTGATATTATTGTTTGCACACACACGCACACACACAATTTTCCATGAATGTTGATGTCGATGTTCATGTTGATGTTTATTTATATATGTTGATGGTGATGTGTATGTTAGGTCAGGTTAGATATGTTTTCTAGGTATCCTTGATAGATGTGTATGTTAGATGGTGTTAGTTAGATTTGTGCATGATGGTTATGCTAGATAATGCAACTAATTGTCTACTTTTTTCAAATGTTATTACTAGATCTGTGTGTTAGATGATGTTTAAATCTGTTAAATGTATATTATGTTAGATGATGGTAGATATTGTTTACATGTGTATGTTAGGTGATGCTTCATATGTATGATAGATTATGTTAGCTATTTTTTTATGTGTTTGTGAGATGATGGGGCTTATGTTTGATAGGTGATGATAGATGTGTATGACGATAGATGATGCTTGTCATACTTGTGATGGTTATGTTAGATGATGTTATGATGATGACGATGGTACATTACACGATCTTAGGTGATGGTGGTGGCAGCCATTGATATGATGATCACATTGTAATATTAATTTTTATTGTTATGCATATATATGTATTTAATTTTTTATGAACTTAATGGGTTGTCAAATATTTATTTTATGATATTTATCTTCATGTGTATGACCATGTATATTGTTTATGTTGACGAGTATGATTCACGTGTGTGATACCATTTTATTGATTTGTTTATGTATTTATGTCAAAGCCATTTATATTTACTATAATTATAATTGTAAATTGTGCACAATCACAATTGTAATTGAAAGTTAACATCTCGAGTATAATTAAAATTTACAATCATTGTTATAATTTCACAACTGCAAATTATAAGAACAATTACAATAAGAAATTACTAATTAGATTTACAAGGTACAAATTACAAATTTGACATTCACAACTACAAATTTACAATTGCAAATTGCAGTTGCAGTTACAATAAGAACTTACAAATTGGAATTACAAATTTGCAATTACGGGTACAAATTATTGCATTATTTACAAGATTGAAACATTACAAAATAATTTACGAAATTAAAAAAATTGCAATCATTTTAACCATCTTATCAATTAATTATTATGGGGTGGTCAAATATGAAATATTAATTCATAAGCAACGATTAAAAGTCTTTTACAACTATAATTACAATTTACAATCATTATTACAATTTGTGGGATACAAATTGGTTCCTATAAACTCAAATAAAATAATGATAAAGGAAAATCTAAACTATCAGAAATATTATATATATAGTCTAAAATGATAATGTCCTCCCATATCTCTGTTAGTATCGACAACGTCAGTTTATATAACTTGGTCTTTTGACTTCTCCCTTTGCATTTTGACAAACTGTGTAACTTTAAATCCAATTCTTTATATCTTTAGCCATTCCTAGCCACTAATAAAACTTCTCAACCAATTCTCTTGTCTTTTCAATACAAAAATTCCCATTGAAACCTCCATTATGTAGTTCTTTGATAAGATTTTCCCTCATGAATCTTATTGGATTACATAACTAATTATTTTTAAATCAAAATCCTTCTTTATGAAATAGTCTATATTTGCAGTTCAATCACCACTCCACAGCTCTCTATTGTTTTTCCATGCTTTAGTAGAGTACCAATAATTTATCTTGATTCAACCACTCCAACACTTGTCATAAATTTTATCATATGTTCTTATTTTGTCTTGCTAAAAATCAAAATATCATCTAAGTAAACAATGATAAACTTACCTAGATAGGGTTAGAGTTTTAATACTTCTTTCATTAGTTTCATAAAGGTACTTGGAGCAGTTGTTAAATCAAATAGAATGACCAAACATTCATAAATCTCTTCATTGGTATTAAAATCATTTTTTCATTGACCTCCTTCACAATGCACATTTTCCACTCTCCACGCTTTTTTTCCTCCAATGTAGTTGGTACACCACATTGGTTTAAGATTTCTAATTAAATATCTTTCCAATAATTAAAGGTGTATTTGTTATAATTATTTAAAATGTAAGAATAAATTAATATAAGAGTAATAGATTTAGGAAGGGAATAATTAAAAAGAAAAATATACATTAAATTAGTTTATTATAAAGGACAATTTTTTTAATAGTGAATAATAAAGTCTTATAATTTATTCAAAAAATATTTATGAAGAAAGGGGGGGGGTTAGGGGAATAAATAAAATTGATATAGAAGAATATAATGAGAATTAATGATTCAAAATTATTTTATAATTAATTAAAGAAGAAACATAAAATTTTATGATTATGTAAAAATGATAAAAGAAATAAAAGGGGAGGAGGAAAGAGTAAATTTATAATGATGTAAAATTGATAGTGAAATAGGGTAGGGAATAAGAACCAGGTTAGGGTAAGAATATGTAAGAATTCAATTGCAAATAAGGGATCATTGGGATATAGTTATGTTGATGTAATTGTAACTTTGGAAGATATTTGCTTGTATATTGTATGTATTACATTTGTACTTTATTGTATCCCCAACGAAGATGTATTATTCCTCCGATTGGAAGTGTCGTCATGTGTACTTGCAAGTGTTGCAAGTTATATTGTAAGTGTCATAACTTATACTTGGTGGGTTATTATACCACCTTGTTGGGGTCGGCCCTGTATGAGTCATGTGGGTCAAAGGGTTATTAGACCACCCTATTGGGGGTCGGCCCAGTCAGCATTATGTTATGTGGTTAAGTTAGGGTCGACCTAGTTGAGTAAAGGTCAAGTGATGTAGTGTATAAATAGAGAGTGTGTCTCTCTCATTTTACACATTCTATTGTTCACTCACTTCGCATTAGTGAGTGAAGAGGAGGATGCGCACACGTGGAGGAGGAGCATGCTGTTATAGATATCTATCTCTTGGGTTTGATCATGGTGATCATTGTATTGATGCTTATTCTATCTTTGAGGAAGTTGCGGGGTTTTTCACCTTCTTGGTATTCCCCGGTGAAATGTTTTGTGTCTCTTGTCTCTTGTCTCTTATGCTTGATATGTTGTACATGTTGTTCTTTCAGTTAAGATCCTAGATAAGAATGTATTAAATTCTGAAAAACTAACAAGTTAATGCAGGAAGGAGAGAATGAGAAATAACAACTAAAATTGAAAAGGACGGAGGAACAAAATTAATGACTGAGATGATGGAGAAAGGGATTCCCCCATTAAATGTTACCCCCTATAACTTTAATTACCCCATTTTCACCTTAATTACCCTATTACCACCATCACTTCAATTATTTCTATATTCGATAATCACTCTAAAATCTATAACCTCTAACTCTTACAACCCTTAAAACATAACCCCGATAAAATTTAAATCCCAATCCATATAATCTATAATAACTAGCACTTAACCTATTTAAGCATGAGCACTGACAATGCTAATACTTGACCCTTAACCCCTGACTCATGTAATCCTTAATCGTTAACCTCTAATTCTTAATTACAACCCCTAACTGAACCAATAATACTAATAATCTATATTATTTACCCACTTAAACATATTTTGATGAAGCACATTGATGCACCTATGTTCAGAAAGCACACTATAGGACCATATGGACCATGGCATATGATATGTTCACATCTATGGTGCACCAGTGCACCATTTCTATGTCTTTGCATAAAAAAAATAAAAACTTGGTGACCAAAAATGACCACAAAACAATTTTTGCTCCTCTAAAATTTGGGTTCCCTCCAAAGGGGAGGGGGTCATTTTTTCAATGTATAGTGATAATTCATAAACACAAAGTAATTAATATTGTTAATTTTTTTTAAATTTCCAAAGAAATTTATTAATTATATTAAATTTAATTTTTGAAAAATGAGGCATTATTATTTTGCCATTGTCTAGGGTAGGGAATAGTAGGTCAGGTGTTTGAATTTGGGTTTGCAATTGAATAAATTCACAATTGAATTTTAACAATGTTAAAATTCAAACTAATATATTTTGTGAACAAATCCTAAACCCTAGGAACCCTAAGCCCCAAACCCTACTCTGCCATTGCCTAAAGTAGGGTAGATTTGTATATACCTGGGTTCTGTAAGTATTGCGATTTGATTCAACAACGCGACCAATAAAATTCCATATAATGGAAATGGTGACTGTAATTAAATATTGTGGCCATTATCAATCATGTTCTTAGCATTGGAAGTCAGAATAACGACCGTAGCCCAAGGTTCCTACCACTGCTCATTATCAATCATGTTCTCCAAATTTGAGCTTTCTAAATATGGAATAGTATCTACTTGGATATTCCTAAATAAAAAATACAATCTTACAACAACACTTTTCTAATTTACATGGTGTGCTATAATAAAATACACTACACCAGTGTGTTTGTAATTGATGGACGCACCGATGCAGCTAAACACTATACGCAATGCTATGGAATATCCGCAAAACAACTCGTAGAAGAAACTATTTGCTATATTTGATAGTGGATAGTTATCTATGTATTTTTCAATTTTGCAGAAACCGGCGCACTTAGTATCTCAAGACGCACTGGGAACCCAAAATCTCGTTTCACACCGTATATGATGTTTTATTTTTCGAGTTTTCATAACGGTGCGTCCTAAAAAATAGATCCCCGTGGGATTCATGTCTTTATGGAACACCAGATTTCCGAATTTAAAAAAAATTATGATGCATTTTAAACTATGACGCACCGATGTGTCTATTAAAAGAGAGCATGAATGTCTGGAAAATAAAAAATAAAATGTCCGATGAATTATTTTCCCATAACTTCAAAATAAGCAGGAATTTCAATTTTTAAAAAATATACAAGGTATTAAAAAAAAAACCTAATCACTAATTCATTATATTGGCGAAATTTCGAAGGGAGAGTTTTGGGAGAGTCTTACCAAGGATGAGTTTAGAGCAATCTGATTATTTTGAAGATTGAAATTTCTAAGGTATATTGAATCAAACAAATCCTTGTGTAATAGAAATTTCAAGTATGTAAATCATTACTATTATTTTCATATTTAGATTTTCTAGTTTCTTTTTTCGTTTTATGTGGATGCAAAATTTTGCATTACAGTTTAAATCCCTCGATTGTTTCACAATTGGGATTTTTATTCTTAGGGATTTTATCTTTAATGGGTTTGTAGTTTTATAATAAGCCATTTGGGTTTGTAGTTTTAGGGAGAATCCGAAACCTTGTCAGCCCTGTCAGTTTTTTTTATTCTTAAAAAAACCCCTTACGTAGTTTCCAATGCGTTATATTTCTCTAAATGCACCAGTGTGTTTATAGTACAAATTCACTGGTGATGTCCAGCCTGTTAATTTAAAAAAATATGCTTACGATGTTGTTGGTGCATTCTATTTGCTATAATGCACCGTTGCATTAATTGTGAAAGCACACCATTTCATTTTTTGGTGCTTTATAGTTAATAAATTGCACCGACAAATGCCTTTCTGACTTTTTTTTTATTCTATTGTGATTAATGGTGCGTCAACATAGGAGCAATAGTGTGGCCATATATTTGAATCAGCAGTGTGTTTCATATGTTGTAACACACTGGTATGGTTGTTGTTTTTTTGAATTTTTATTATGAAGATATGCAATTTTTTGTATAATATATTTGATGGCTTCTTTATTTAATGGTATTGGTGTTTATTGATAGAAAATGCAGGATAAAATTTCAATTAACAACAATTCTAGTAGACATGATGGGAGCACATACAAAGTCGGAAAGAAGGAAAGTTCTTTGTAATTTATATATCAAATTAATATGTTTGAATAATTTGTAAATTTAATTTAATATGTATTGGTTAATGTCTCACATGTAGAGCCAAAAAATGAGGAATCTCGATAAGATTCTTTGCAATCTAAGTGCAAAAGAGCGTAAAACCCTGTTGGAAATGTTGCAGAGGGATGAATCGGGTGAATAAAAAAGAAATCAATATGAATTTTTTGTTGAATTTTGAGTAATATTGTACTTAAGAATATTCAATAATAAGTTTCAAACAATCTAATTCATGTATGTTGAATGTTATACAGGGACTGGAAACAACATAAGGGAATGCCATCATAAGAAAAACAAATTATGGAAGATGTAAATGATGATGAATTGGTGCTTAGCTCATCTGGAGTGGTGTTGGAATTTATTGAAAGAATGTTTTTTTTTTTATAAAACTATGAGGGATATAGTGAAAAGAACGTATAGACGTATTTTACACTTATAGTATAGAAATAATTCCAATGAGTTAAAGAATTAGGATATATCTAAACTACATAAGACATTTCTAGAGCAATGGTCAATGAGATTTGTCAAACTTGCAATAGAAAAAACGAACAAAAAAAAAAAGAATCGTTCAAAAATCAATATTCTTAAACATGTTTTTATAGAATATGTATGTACTACTACAAAGCATTCATTTACTAATATTAATTTTTCTATAGCTTTTTTTCATATAAGCATAAAAGTAGTTTGATGTCATTTTATGTTTATAGGAAGACTTTGAAAATCCTAAAGGATGAACAAGGAGATATCCGAAATATGCTAGTAGGGATGTAAAAAAAGTGTACAAAGAGATGGTTAAGGAAATGGACATAATTGCATCATGGGAGGATCCATATCAACAACAACGTGCTTCAAATGTATGTAATCCGTTGAATTTTTCAATTATGTACATATAATTAATTAGTTTAGCATTAAATATTAAGTTTTTATTTTTGTTTTATTGTAGAAAAGAAAACAAAATGGGTCTCATTCAACACATAAGACAAGAAGACAAGGAAAAAAGGGATTGATAGTAAAGTTTGTGAGTAGTTGTGATCTCCTTATAACAAATTAAGATTTATTATTGGTTGTGATCTTTATATTTTATTTTTTTTACAATGGCCATTCTTTGATCTCTTCAAACAAGTGTTAACATACAAAGAAGGTCCATCAGATGAATTGATTGACATTGGGTTAAGTAAGGGTTGTGAGTATATGTTAGCATATAAAGAATTAATTGTGGAATTTGTAAGTATCTATGTTTTTTTAATTTTCTCATTTTATAATTAAATGGAACAACAAAAATCCTTTATATTAAATATATGATTTCTTATGGGTTATAAAACTTGTAGGAAATAAAGTATGGAGTGCAACCAACATAAGAGATGTTGAGAGATGGCATGAGACATGGTTTTGAAAGAATGCATGGCATTCAGGACACAATTCTTTCTCTAGTACGTCGATTTTCAATTTACATTCATGTATATTATCTATTTTAATTTTCATTATTCCCAACAATGTAGATACACTCAATACACTTTATTTTTATGTTTGTAGATGGAAGTTGAAGAAGAGGGAAAACAATCAACAACACATTCAGCCAAATAACCCAAGTGATGCAAGTGGCTCGAGAATTGATAACAATTCTAGGGAAGAATGCCGATTCATATATTTTGGTTGTTAATGCAAGTTGCTGTATATTTTGAAATAGTTATCTACGAAAATCAAACATTTTAATGAATAATGTATTAGACATAGTGTCCCAATTGAAGGATGGGTTATCAATAAGTGTAACAATTATGTGCATGTTGACGTTCTAATTATTATGGACTTTATGTTGTCCCTACTTTTTGTATGACAAAGGACCTCTTATTGATATATAATAAAATGATAAATTTTATTATATTGCATTCTCCGGTGTCATTAAATGTTAAATTGTTGATTAAATATATGGATGATTAATACTATTACAATAGATGCGAAAATTTATGATATGATAAATTAATCCAAACATCATATCCAAACACAATAATAAAAATTCAAATGAATATTACTATAAAATATATATCAATTTCTGATGAATCATATAACTAAATCAAATAAAAATCAAATATATATATTCCAATGCAATATCAGTAGTTACGACTCACCAAACATAATAAAATATGTGGTTATTTTTATCTTAATGATCGCATCGGTGCATTTATATCATTGCAGCACCGGTGTGTTTATGCCTTTTCAACACTGACACATTCAAGAGATAGTTTCATGCCCCAATGCTTTTTATACTATTACATGCCGGTGTGCTACGATATATTACCACACCGTTAAATTTTAAAAATATAGCAGGCGTCAATGTCCTAGTCAACTCTATCGATGCATTGTCCTTTAGTTGTCACACTGGTGCTTTGTAATAGTTAGACAACACCGGTGCTTTTTAATAGTATGAGAGCACCGATGCTTTTTAATAGTTCATAAGCATAAGTGCTAGTTTTAACATAAATCACTAGTGCATATATTGTTATATAGTATCGGTGCTATTTAATAGGTCATAAGCATCGGTGGGTATAGTGTTATAAAGCACCAGTTTCTATTAAAATTTTGTTGCGCATCGGTGTTATGTGTAATGTCATACACCGATGCTTATTGTTCTTATGTGCATCGATGATTTTATTGGTTACAAAATCCTCGGCATGTTAGGTGTGTGTTAGCACCGGTGCATTTCATCCAGTAAATTGCACTGAAAAAAAAAAGGCCTCCAAAAAAACCTTTGGCCATTGAGTTTTTCTAGTTATAATTCATTTCCATATAAACCTCTGTTAAAACATCTGTTACCATTTGCAGAGGTTATAGCGGAGGTTTTTTTGATTAATTTGACAAATCTTGTAACACTAAAAACCTTTGCTACAAGGCCTTTTACTTGTAGTGAATTTTCCATCAATTGATGTTTCTACCCCTACTTTCATTCATTCCCAACTTCTATCAATTAATAGAATGACCATTTTGATATAATACAAAATTCACCCATGAATTTTGATAGATAATTTGAATTACTCCCAAGCAAGCTGCTATGTTGTATTTGAGACCACCACCTGAGCATTTCCACCAATATATAACATGTATCCTACGTTTTTTCAAAATTTATTTATAGGAATTTTGTCAAACATTTGGTGTTTAGTCTACAAATTCTTTTTGAACATTGAATTTTTTTGGCCCGTAATTGGCTCCAGTATTGTAACTTTGGCCTAATTCAAACAATTGATGATTTCAACATCGTTTTCCTAATTCTACCACTGAGTCATTTCACCAAATAATTAATTTTCAACTTTGAAACTTATGTACCATGCAATCCCACTACTGCAACCTGGGGCTCTGATACCACATTGCCACATACCTTGTAGCCACTATAACTTTGTTGAGACCATGGGGTACTTGAAGGAAGTATCACAGTCCCTCGGGCTGTCCACTTCCCTTTTGGAACTCTAGCACTGGATGAAAAGGAAGTATCCATGTCAAGGATCCAGGGATGTCACACTACAGGCAAGGTCCTCTAATCTTGTGCACCAATTTATCGAGGTAGCTAGGATTTTATTTTTATTAGGGTGGGATTGAGTGTGGCTTTTGGGAAACTAATCTTTTTTGGTTTACCCACTAGAACTACCATGACATGGATGCTCTTCTTCTCTAAACGTTGGAATGATAATCATGAATGAAATGAGTTTCCAATTATATATATAAATGCTTTGGTCTTGGTACATGGCTTCCCCAAAAGAGGCCACTTTTTCCCTCTTAATACTCAATTAAGATAATTAACCCTTAATTAATTAAAGTGACCCTAATAAACATGGTTAAGGGACTTCGGGTTAAAAATGTTAATGAATTCTAAGGATTAGTTAAATTCCACTAGCCTCATCACCCCTTGGCCCCTCTCGCATCCCCCACTTGTGGCTTCATAGCCCCCCATCTCTTATTCGTCCTTCTTCACTTACAATTGTTAGGTATTTTTATATTAAAAATAAATTGTACATATTTACAATGTGTTCGGTCATCCTAGACCATTCATATCCGACCTCTATCCTTTACATATTTACATCTTCGGGTAAAAAATGGGTGTTACATTAACCATACTATCTACTAGAATACCAATTGAAGTGAACCCTTGAGCACCTGGTTGGTTGATTTCTCTAGTCCCTCTTATTACCAAAGGATTTACAACTACTCCTATACTCCCACTGCTACTGCTAATGTTTCCTCCACTTGATTGTCCACTATTATTATCTTTGTCCTTACTATTGGAAAATGGTGGTAAAATAGAAACAAAACTTAAGTTTAGGATTAACTCTATATTTTTTAAGTGCAAATGGGGTGGTCACTATTATGGGATAGGTTTAATTTTGAGGGGGTGTACAATGTTTGCTAGTTGTTGGTATTCGACTCTAAATAAATTGAATATGTCATTGATCACTTCTTCTTCGTGTGGACTAATGGTCATGGTATTTGTGGTGGAAACCTTATTAATTTCTCCAAGCACAAACTCTTATTGTTGTATCTCTTGCTCCTCTAGTTGAATCTCCTCAATAGTTGGTATATCTTCAATAAATAATCCTTTCATCTCCTTGAATATTGTAGTCTATTCTATTCCAATCCTTAGACCTTATTCCATAGTTGATCCCTGCTTCTCCAGCCACTGGACTAATTTTTCTCCTTGCTTACAAAACTATGACAACCCCTTTGGGTAGGTTTCAATGCTTCCTTCCCTACCAATAACTTCTCTAACCATTCTCTCTCTCCTTCCAATCTCCTTTCTCTTGTGTAACCACCACTTTTAAATAACTTCCTCTCTTCTTAGGGATCTATATGCTGTTTCCATTGTTTGTTACTCCTTGATGGTGTTATTCTGTCCTTACATGCATCTATCAGCTCCATCCTAGTCCAATCTCATGTGCATGGGTCTACATTACCATCATTGTTAGTTTAGCCAACATTAAATCCTCCTCCACTGGGAACATATTGACCCACATTTCTACCTTTTGTGCTCATATATTGCATGCTCCTTTCTTGAAGTACTCTTCAGGTTGTGTGAAGATTGGTTTAGATTTATTACAAACTCAATAATGTAACTTTCTATGGTTGTCTTCACCTAGAAATCAATTTCTCTTGAGATTTCATGATTGAAACTCTATAATGAAATCAAGTTTTGTATTCCCCACTAAATTCATCTCCTTTTCTAGGATGGTTGTGGATACTCCCCTAATCTCTTCAACCATTCAAAAAACACCAATGGGAATTCTACCCCAAAAATATTGTAACTATCATGGTAATCATGCTTCCACTAGTATCGGTTGCATTGCACATGTTTTTCTTCGAAGTGATCGATTTGTACAAACCACTATTTTTCTATATAACTCTGGGTTAATTTTCCAGTCATACTTCTAGAGCACCATATATGTAGTTGAGTATATCAACAATGGAGCCATTTTTTGGCTCAATTTCAAACCAAGGTTAATAGAGGTGTCCAACATAGGGGTCCACTATAGATTAAGCACCAACTTCTTCAATCCCTTTGAGAAGGAAGATCTTACTTGAAGTTCAGTGCGGACTAGGGAAACTATAGAATTAGAGAAACATGGATATCACAGCCAACCATAGCATAGGTTATCTTAGGGATTCTCACCAACTAAATAGAATGTTGTAATTAGAGATAAAGGGATCGAAGAGCTGCCAATTTAGCCTCCTTTTAAAAATTACAATAATTTGATTTAGGAATATGTATTTAATAAAGATGAAGAACACAAACCTTTTGAGGATAAAGTGCCACAGGTTGATGTGAATTCTATAGAAGAGGAAGAATATTTGGTTCAATTTACTCAAGAAGATTATAAGGAATCCTTGGGTGTAGGTAATTCTCATATTTATATGATGAACTACGTGATGACATTTTACTTGCTCAATATTGACCCTTTGCATATATTGTTGTGCAAGCAAAAAAAAAAA
This sequence comes from Larix kaempferi, assembly GCA_027924585.1. Taxonomy (NCBI): domain Eukaryota; kingdom Viridiplantae; phylum Streptophyta; class Pinopsida; order Pinales; family Pinaceae; genus Larix; species Larix kaempferi. Next base: position 8,200,652 of record BSBM01000769.1, on the reverse strand, counting down.
AAACACAAGTATGATCTTAGACAATGAATAAATGAAATAATTGAAGCCTTAAAGATTCTAATCCAAAATAGAAAATATAAACTTATCCTATTGCACCAAAGATGATTAAACCAGAAAATGCAGTTGAGAAGAGTAAACAACATAAAATGAATGAGAAGGGGAATTTTGTTGTTGTTGAAGTTGGAGTAAAAATAAAATAACTTCAAGGTCAAAATTATTCTCCATTTAGTTTAATGCATGAATTCGGTAAGATTGAAGTGTCTATTCATTTGACTGAGTTAGCGAAGGTTCTTGCTTTTAGAGGATATCTGGAAAAACTAATGGGTACTCCTAACCCATAACCCACTTAAATACAAGATGATTCTCCTTAGGTGTTGGTTAAGCCACCTTATGAAGAAAAAATATTTATATACCACCTTTCTATGTCAATTTGATAATTAATAACCAGATGATTCTCCTATTCTCCTTAGGTGTTGGTTAGGCTACATTATGAAGAAAAAAATATTTCTATACCACCTTTCTATATCATTTTGATAATCAATAACATTTGCTACATAATTGTATGCTAGAATCTAGAATATCATATAATCCTATGCCAAAATTTATATTGGATAAATTGGGCCTAGAAATCACAAGGCCATATAAAGACTTTTTCTTCAAGGCATGTCAAATGCATGGGAATCACCAAAGGCTTGGAGGTGAACTTAGCCCATATCCCCATGAAGAGAGCGATGATAGATGTGGTGGTTTTATATGTGCCCATTAATTATGGGATATTATTTTCTAGATCATGGGGAGCAAAGTTAGGAGGGGTTTTGCAATTGGACATGACATATTATTTCTAGTTTTGAGTTGGGAAACAAAAAGATCATATAGGGAAACTAAATTCGTGCATACCCTTAGTGATCTAGGAAATCCCATAATTTTATTGTAAATGCAACTTATGATATGTGGATTTGTGTACTTGCATTTAATGATCATATTGGACAATGCCAATTGTTTGAGGAACCAATTTTTCAAGAGTCAAAACCTAAGATATTTGGAAATGAAATTTGGACAAGGTTTTTTATGGATCCTCATCAAAAGAAAGGTGAGGAGTAAGTATTTTATTTATTTCTCCTTAAAGTGAAAATATTCTTATTTCTTACAACTTGAAATTCGATACCATCAATAATATAGTTAAATATGAGGCCCTAATCTTGTTTCTGAAGCAATTAGAAGGATGGATATACATAATGTTACTATATTTGGATATTATGAATTGGTGGTAAATTAGATCAAGATTAAATCTCAAACAAAGCACCTAAGGATGAGGGTTCACACAAATCAAGTTTCGGATTTATTGAAAAACCTTTTTGGCTTACAAATATCTCTTTTATATTCCAGGAAAGTCAAATCAACAAGTAGTGTTTTTAGGCCTCTAAATACCTCACTCCTAAAATATGAAGTATAATTGCTCCACATACCTTACATTCTAGATAATAAAAGCATTGACAATTTTTTTACGATAATCAACAAATTAAGAGGTTTCTTGAAATGGTTAATGAATTTCAAGTACTAATATTGATTTTGATGAGTACTTAAATGATGAAGATACAAGGCATAAGGGTGATCATAAAAATAATAAAGTTGATAGATTCCATTGGGAATCATAAAATCGTTCAACTTAAGAATAATTATATTACTAGAGGACTTATAACATTGGAGAAGCTTTTTGACTAGAATGATTAATCCTCTTTGTAGATACAATCAAAATACGTTGAAGAAAGAACATAATCGTGGGACTTCACACTAGCAAAAGATGGTTAATTATACAAATAATTAGTTGATCAACATCAAAGGTATGTCAATATTTTCAAGGAATTTATTGATGTCTTTGTATGGATTTATGATGACTTGAATACTTATGATGCTAACACAATATATCATAAAATCCTTTGAAAGAAGGAGTAAAACCTTTTGGGTAGAATCTTAGGCAAGTGAATCCATTACTTTTTGCCTATAATTGAGAATTGAAAAAAAAAATTAAATGTTTGTATCATAATCCCTTTAAGATATTGAAAGTGGGCGGATAATTTGGTTCATGTAAAAAATAATGATGGAGAAATTCATTTTTGTGTAGATTTTAGGAATCTTAATCAAGCTTCTCTCAAGGATAATTATCCTTTACCAAAAATGGATCACTTGTTACAGAGCGTGGTTGGTGCTCACATCTTACCTAGTATGGATGGATTTTAAGCTATTGTTCATAAAGAAGATTGTTATAAAATAACTTTCACTATACATTAGGGTACATTCATGTATGACGAAATTCCCTTTGCACTTACAGGTGTTGCCACAACTTTTTAGAGAGCCATAGATATCACATTTTCTCATGAAAAGGAGAAATTCATAGTCATTTAATTGGATGATATGATTGTATATTCCAATTCATATGAAGATCACCTCAAACACTTGAAGTGATTATTTTCAAAATGCAGAAGTTTTGGTCTATCCCTAAATCCCAAGAAGTCATTTTTGCTATGAAAGAAGGTAAGCTTTTAGGGAACATTGTTTCCAAAGAAGGATTAAAAATTGATCCCAAAAGGGTGACATCCATCAATATTATTGATTTCCCAGGACATAAACAAGAAGTGCAATCATTTCTCGTCAATATCAAATTTCTAATAAGATTCATTTAAAACTTTGTGGAAATTGTCAAGGAAATTACTAATATGTTGAAAAATGGAAATGATGTAAGATGGTTAGAGTGTTATAGAATTATCATGACCATCACTACCTAAAACATGCTATTATCCATTTGAACCATTAAAATCACTGAATATTCTTCTAAAAAACTAAAATTTTCTTAATAACCCCTCTGAGTTTCCCCATAGAAGGTATCAGGGCAACGCGTGTTTCCTTAAAGCAACATACAAGGGTGTTCCCAAAATTGCAAAAAATAATTAAGGCACATTAATTGTGTCCTCTTGAGCTATTTTTTTATGTTCAGTACACCTAGACACATTTATGTCCCCTACCAACAACTTAAACCACTTTCTCCAAGTATAAAGTGAGAGATTAAGGTTGGGAAGGGGCATTGCATCATTATTGTACCCTCACGTTGGAGGAATCGACCAATAATTGATTATGAATTTTAAATATAAACCCCATTCCCATTATAATTAGAATCCCCTTGTTTTTTTATCATTTGTCCCTTCAATCTTGAGTTAGGATTCTAATTCCTAAAATTTCCCTTTCCCTTTGTGATGGAGAAGGAACGGTGAATTTGTGGTTTGTCACTAGCCTAGGAATGAGTAACTCAAGACTTGGTGAAGGATGTACTAAAACAAATATTCAAGTATACAATTATTTTTGTTGTTATATTCTATAATACACATAATATCTCTCTTTTCCCCCTTCCTCCCTCGCTAAACACTTGTGTCAAATGTTGTATGCATTGATTAGTGTATCTTGTGGAGGAAATAATTTTGCTTGAAAGTAAGTTATTTAGTTAGTTAAGAATTTCACATTATTATAATTATGTCAATTGAGAGTTAAATGACTTTAAGAAGGAATTCTTGTTTCCACGTGTTCAAGTTTCACATGGAATTGATTTAGAGCAAGGATTAAAGCTTGGGTCAATGGACTTCGACAAGCAGGTTAGCCATCTAGCCAAATGTAATTTTCAATTATTTCTTTTGTTTGATTCTAAATTAACTAGCTAAAAAGGAAAGTAGTGCTTCTATATACACTTTCGATATTTTGTTGGTCTCACCCTATCCATTTAGGAAAAAAAATACTCAAACAAAAATGGCGACCGTAATGGGGAGGGACTCTTAGAGTTACTCCTTATAGGGTTTTTTCCTAGTTATTCCATCTTTAAGAATCATGGTAATTAGTAAATTGTTTGTTTCTTCCATCTCTATTATCTAGCTCCCAAAAACGAAGAAAACAAACAGTTCTTGAGGCATTTTCCCTTATCTTGTATGTTGCCCATGTGTGTTTCTTATTCAACAATTGCAGGTATCTGCAGGTTTCGATCCTAACAATTGTAGGACCTCACCACTTTCCTTTGAAAAAGTCATGGGTACATGTGGGTTTCCCTTTGGGGACCTGCATCGGTCTTCCTTAGTTGAAAACTTGCTACTTGAGGAGTTTTTAATGTGTTTTTTATTGGTTTCCATGACAATGAGGAAGGTCTTTGGCTACATGTTTAGTTAAGTTAGCATTCAATTTGCTATTTTTTACTTGCATTCGCATCGAATTGAAAATAAAAGTAAGTTAATTCCTTGCATTTTATAGGTGAATTGTTGCATTTTCTTGAAAATTTCATTCTTAGCATTAATGTTTCGGTTTTGCATCATTAATTGGAAAAAAAAAGATAGTTGCATCACATATGCATCTAAGACATTGATCTCTTTGTTCTCACATTATTTACAAATTGGTTGGAGCACATATTTTTCAGTGAAAGTTTTAGTATAAATTGCATCGTTGAATTGTAAATATCTTTATCAGTTCAATGTTCTTATTTGAGTAAAACACATCATCAATTCCCACATCCACCTCCTTGCTTCGAGTAATCAACATATTTTAAGAGGAATGATAACTATATAACATAGGATTAGGGCCTCAATGTAGGATTGGAGAGGAAATTGCCTAAGGTTGTTGAACTACAACTAGAAACCTTAGGAAGACAAAATCCATTAGTAACAGAAGGAATTTTTTAGGAAATCACGCCTCACATGCGTGTCAAGCACTAGGTCAAGCTTCACAAGTGTTGAGATTATACCCTCCTTCTTTCTTAGTCAGATATACATGTACATGGATATTAGGTGAAATGGAAAGTCCTTGGGGTGACATCATTTCTATCTAAGGTTTCAGGTCCAAGACTTAATTCTACGTTCCCTATCCATATGAAAAAACTTGACTTATGACTATTACATGCAATTTTTCTCTATGAAGGGGTATCCTTAGTGGATTTTATTTAGGCTCTTATTCTTGGTTGACTATAAGTAAGAAGTTCTTGTGGTACCTGAGATATATGCATAATATCCACCTTGACTCCCTTGGAGGGTGCCCATTTTTTCAAGGGTGATTTCACATTGGGTGATTGTTGTAGGAGGTTTATTGTAACTACCTCCCATTCCTTCATCTGTTGGACTTGGTCTCTAATCAATATTAGGTCAAGTTCTCGAAAGTATTCTTGATTTTCTCTTCATTAAATTGGTATTTTCAGCCTCACCACTTCAAAACTATTCTTTGGGAGAGTTTGTTGATTGCTAAATCCTCTTAGGAATTTTTGTAGTTGAGTGCTTGTTTGAAGTAGCCTACCTATGTTACACTTGTGCGATATGATCGATTAAAGGGGGATGACCAACTGCTCGATCATTCTTCAAGGACCAGAGGTTTTTCCCCCAAAAACACAGAGACATCTCTAATAAGAGAAAGACTCAATCCCAACACACTTACTAATGTGTCAGCAGTTGATAACCCATAAATTATGAACAATCTTGAAAGAGATGTTTGAATAGAACAAGGTCAAGGCCATAAAAGTTAGAAAAATCAAGTGGATCATCAACCTAGAAGGGATTTACCCGTCACCCTAGTGACAATTTTGGACCTCTTGAGATTGAGGATATTCCTAGACCATCTTCAAATACTTTTAGTCCTGCTCTGACTATCCTCAGGGTCCTCTTCTTATGCATGTATGAGAATTATCACATAGATATTTTGTCTTGTGTCTGAATCCTTTAAATCATTGGGAAAATATGAGTATTGTTCCTAGTATGCTAGTTGTAGGGAGTACTTATGCTCCCTTGACTAGCATCCCTCTTGTGGGAAATAATCCTTATGTATGACATTTCATTAAGGGGCACCAATCCTCGTATTTATGGGACACCTATAGGGACCACCCATGTGGGTTCTCTCAGTAGTGGGATCAAATCCTTGTTTGTTGCTCCTCATAATAGTGCCCCCTTCTCATTTGGTATGTTGACCTTCAATGTTATGGCACCTCCTATTTTCCCAAACCTGAATGTGTTGATGGGTAGATTTACTATCCCATTTTCCCTCGGAAGTGGACACATCCCAACATCCACACCCTCTATAGGGATTGGTTACTTTTCATCAGATAGTTTCCTAGGCCAAAAGTGTCAATTTTTAGGGAACATAGAATTTAATGAGCGACACTTTTCTACAAAATTGGGTTTTTGATGCACACACCTTACACTCTAGTATGTGCAAATACATCATGAGAAAACTTCTTTGGGGGGTAATTCAATGTATGATCCTAGATGGGGCAACATAAAATCTCATGGAATTTTTTTTCGCAAGCCCAATTGTCACTTCTCAAAATGTTGAATCTACAAGATTTGATGAAGATTGTGAATGAAACAATGTGGTATAATCTCAGTTGGCCTCTCATCCCGACCAAGTTTCCCTCGAATATTCCAAAGTTCAAAGGGGAAGTTAGTAAATATCCTGAAAACCATGTAATGCATTCCATATTTGGTGTTCCTCAAACTCTTTGATGGGTGACGACATTAGGTTGAGACTTGTAGACTGCACCTTGATTGGGGCCATTGCGTATGGTACATAGATATTGCAAGCTATGCTTATAGTGACTTTGATTGGTTAGATGTGACATTTATCACACATTTTCAATTAACAGTCTAGTTCAAAATAGGGACAAAATTGTCAACATATTTACGACAAGTCACCACCCACATCTCGGATCAAAGCCATGAATGGAGAAGGAAGTAGTGCATGATGAATGCCCAAATCCCTTATGGTTTTGTAGTATATTGGTTTTTTAAGTCACTTTTACTTTACATAGCAAAGTATGTGTCCATGTTGTTAGGATATTCCTATACTCCATCCTAGTCCTACCAACATTTTCATTATTTTTCATTTCAGACATGCATGCATCCCAGTCATCAGGTTGGTGTCTCCCAGCACCTAGAGCTTAGTTTACTATCCCCGGGAGCCTATTTCTACTAGGTTCCAGCCCTCCTAGTCAGTGATGCGCCCTCCTTTCACCTACCACATGTGAAAGGTGCCCTTCTTCACCGACCACTCAGTTACACTTCAGTTAGTTGAGTTATTTGTGGATCTTTCCTTAATTTAAGGTTAGATTGACTTGTTAACTAACTAAAACACTCCGTTGGACCCCTAGTGAGACTAGATTTCCTATTTTGACTCCAGTAAGCTCCCCATGCACCCTCCACTGAGCCTTCTTCACTACATTAGTGCTCCCATGTGCCAGTTACACCTACCACACTCAGTTAGACTTAGTTTGACACCTGGTTGACCGTTACTTATGCATTGATGACTCCACTGATCTGATGATGAGGACTCCTAGTGGTGTATTGTTGACACTCCACTGATGATGATGATGACTCCTAGTGCAGATAAGCCATGCCCATGCAAGCTAATTCGAATTGCCACCTTGGCATTTGAATCCTCTCCACCATTGTATTATTTATTGTTCATATTATGATTAATGAATTAGTGTGTGATGTTATTTTGCTTCTATCCGAGTTCTACTATATCGTAATTATGTTGTTCCTTTACACTGCATTGACCACTCTTCTTCTATTTTTCTGCTTAATATTAATCTTTCTAGTGAGGTATACATCAACTCTTAGATCTGCTATGAGGATTTTCACATGGTATCAGAACCCGTTGAGAGTATTGTCTATCTCCATTCCTGAGAGTTTTTTGCAGGTTATTATCAAGATTTTGAGTGCAGCAGTTTCTGCACTTTTACAGCAGTAGCAGTTACAGATATTTTCTATTGTTTTTTGCAGGTCTTCTGAAACAGCTTCCATGAATCCGGAAGGAATTCCTCCTCTTTCTCCATTCAACTATGATGAGTGAAAACCAAATATGACAGCACATTTGAAGAGACATGGTCTCTTTGATTATTGTTTTGAAAGAGAGTTCGAATCCTCTGAAGAAGAGAATGATTGGTTAAATGAAGGTGACAGAGACTATGCAGCAATGATATATGCTATGTCTCGTTGCATGGTAACCCACTTCCTTTCTGTTGAATCTCCAAAATAGCTATGGGCCCATCTGGATGAAAGATTTGACAAATAGAATGAAGGGATTGGTCCAAACCATTTCGAGAGCAATCCCAGTGATGCATTCGCCCTCCTTGATGGTCTCTCTGATCATGAATCAGTATCAAACATATCTCATAATGAAGTTGTCAACAAAGAAGAAGAACTTGTAGATTCTACACTCATGCTCTCAATATCTTCCATTTCGAATTTTGTGCCAGCTCACACTCTAGAAACTGTAGAGGTTCTTAAATCCTCTCTTGCACAAGAGTCTATTGGTTTGCATAATGATGATCTCATGAATGTTTCAGACGTTAAATCAACAATTGGAGGTAATGCATTCGCTATCCTTGATCACTCACCTCTTATGTACTACTATAAGATCATTTGTACATGCTCTCATAATTTTATTGAAGATGTAGGGCATTTCCATTTGCTTGGGCTAATTTCTCATGCATTTCATGGTTTTGATCTCACCTCTAATGGTTCAACGGAGATCTCAAGAAACCATTTTTCAAGTCTTGGATTTGATTTGGATTCCAAGCAATCACTATCATGTGATGGTTCTTTTGGGCATAATCTCACCTATGATGGTTCAAAGGACAAAAAAAAATACTATCTACACATTCATGGATTTGATCCTACCATAGATGATTCGAATCACAGGTTCCAGGATCATCCTCATACCTCTGGATTTGTTCTCATCACATTCGTCTGAAGAGCAAGTACAAGCACATGATTTTTTAGCATGATCCACTTCTTCCCAAGAAGAAGATACCTCCAGACATATGACCAAGCATCACACCTGCTTGAGTTTGGAGCATTTAATTTGGTGTGCCCTACAGTCTATTTTGAGGGGGGTATTTTTGCCATGAGGTTTTCCCCATTTCCTCGGTTTATGGACTATTATTTATTATTCATTGTATTGGGTGACCTTTGGTATCAGTTACCAGGGCCCAGGATGGATTAAGGGGGGGTGTTAGGATATTCCTATACTCCATCCTAGTCCTACTAGCATTTTCATTATTTTGCAATTCAACCATGCATGCAGGCATGCAATTGCATGCATCCCAGCCATCAGGTTGGTGTCTCCCAACACCTAGAGCTTAGTTTACTAGCCCCGGGAGCCTGTTTCTGCTAAGTTCCAGCCCTCCTAGTCAGTGATGCGCCCTCCTTTCACCTACCACATGTGAAAGGCGCCCTTCTTCACCTACCACTCAGTTACACTTCAGTTAGTTGAGTTATTTGTGGATCTTTCCTTGATTTAAGGCTAGATTGACTTGTTAACTAACTAAAACACTCCGTTGGACCCCCAGTGAGACTAGGTTGCCTATTTTTACTCCAGTCAACTCCCCATGTGCCCTACACTGAGCCTCCTTCACTACATTAGTGCTCCCATGTTCCAGTTACACCTGCCACACTCAATTAGACTTAGTTTGATACCTAGTTGACCATTACTTGTGCATTGATAACTCCACTGATATGATGATGAGGACTCCTAGTGGTGTATTGTTGACACTTCATTGATGATGATGATGAATCCTAGTGCAGATAAGCCATCGCCATGCAGGCTAATTCGAATTGCCATCTTGGCATTCGAATCCTCTCCACCATTGTATTATTTATTGTTCATATTATGATTAATGAATTAGGGTGTGATGTTATTCTGCTTCTATCCGAGTTCTACTGTATCATAATTCTGTTGCTCCTTTACATCGCATTGACCACTCGTCTTCTATTTTCATGCTTAATCTTAATCTTTCTTGTGAGGTATACATCAACTCTTAGATCTAGTGTGAGGATTTTCACACATGTCTGGGGTTACGATTGAAAAATAGGCCATCATTAGAGCCCAACAATTGGATTTATTAATTTTATTCTCAATCTAGGGTTGTTATGATATCGAGTTGAGATGAAGCCAAAACTTGGACCACATAATGATGTTGTGATTGTTTTTGTTGAGGATACCATAATGATCCAATTATCTAGTCAAATGGGACCAATGTATATGTATACTAACACAATGGTCACTACTCAAAATAATGTGAGTACCACAGGCCCTTCACAGCCCTCCAATGTCCTTTCAATGTATCCCTTTGACAAGAGATGATCCAATGAATTGGAGGGAAAAAAAGGTAAAAATAAGAAGCAAGGGTTTGGTAAAACAATAACAATAATAAAAAAGCTAGTGTGGAAAAAAAGGACAAGAAGAAGGAAAAGTTTCCTTACAATTTATGCTAGGAATACCACCTTACTCATGAATGATCCAATATGGAGGAAGCACTAATATTTTTGGTGCATCAGGATCTCACCAGCAACCCATTGTGCTACTAAATCCTTTCCTTCCTCAGCCCAACAACTCATTGCTACGGTCCCCAATAATTCTCTAGTCTTGTAAGGGGGAAATCAATGTGCCCCTCCCCAAGGGGGAAATACAACAAATGATAACATTTACATGTGTGAATGTGAGATAAATTATTAGACCAAGGTACATAACTATGATACTTCCAAGTCCGGTTCTAATGACAAAAAGGTTTCTACATTGCAACCACCACCTTCTCTCCAGATATGGAAATTGATTGTAGATGTAATGCCTTGACCCCCCAAGGGATTATTACAAATATTTGCACATAATTGTGATGCTAGGGGTATCCAAAACTGCAATATAGTTTAGTATTTAGCACACACACCATGTGCCATTTCTACTGTAGAGTTTCTCTAGAGTTTCCTTGCACAATGTAAGGCTTTTTTGTTAGCTATAGGCGAGTTTGATTAGTTTTATGCACACTTGAACACTTTCAACATGGATAATAATAAGACATGCCACTCTCATCATTCTACATTTCAGTTTCATGTCTCGTCTCATGGTGCTAACATATTTTGTAGCATTGTTGATGAGGGAGTGTCAACATGCGCTATGTCTCTCTCATGTTGGATACCTTTAGGCTTCCAGATATTTTTCCATATCCTACCATGTTAACCACATTTGATGGTTGATCCTTTAGAACTAATGGAACTATACCCTCTATCACTTTTAAATTTGGGGGTAAGAGGGTATTAGTAGAATTCAAGGTTTTTAATACCACGTTAGATTACAACCTTCTACTAGGACGTAGTTGGACATATGACATGACTGTAGTGGTTTCATCACTATTTCAATTGATTCACTTCCCTTACCAAGGACAAATCATCACCATCGACCAGTTTTCATATTGTTGACATGATTCAACAACCACTTTCAGATCAAATGGTCCAATGATGGATAATTCCATGATGGTACACAAAATATTGGTGTTGGATTGTATTCCACATTGATGGGAAATTTTGACCTTCCTTCACCCATAGCGTTTATTGAATCTTGTCTAATATATGTGATTTCATTAGTTGTAATAGATCCTAGCTAGTCCTTGTCAGGTAGGATTTATGATAAACAATGCTTGAGTTCCTTTAAAACAACCTATTTGAACAACGATCCTTGGATCTTATCTAATTTGTCTATTTTTTATATGAAGAAGGATATTTCAAAGGAACTATGTCATTGTTTGCAGCTGAAATTGCTTATTAATCTATTCAAGTATCTACTATAGACTTTGACCAAGTCACTCCTCCCTAGGAATAACTTGATAAATTTACCTCACCCATCTAGTCCTTCAACTCTCTAGCTTCCAAAGACTCCTTGAACATCGTCTTGCCTTTGGAAGAGGCCATTATTGAAGCTATGACTAGCTCTAAGAGGCCATGGGAGGGGGTGCATCATGGATCATATTTCCTTCCCGCATTGAATAAGCTAAAAGTTGAGAAATGTTTTTTGACCATCTTTGGATATTTTGAATGGTACCATGATTTGATTTCGTCTAGTGAGGTATACGTGGAAGGGAAAATGGCCAATATTTTGAATACCATTCCTATCAATATCTCTAAGACCCTCGAAATTGTAGAAAACATTATGATTGGAGAAGACTATTCTCTTGAAGAATTTAAAATATACACTTCTCTTTTCAAAGAGTTTCATGTCGTATTCACTTGGAGTCATGAAGAAATGACAGGAATTGAGCCTTAGATAGTTGAGCATGAGATCAATGATTATGAAAATGCAAAACATGTTAGGAAAAAGTTAAGATTGGCCAATATTTGAAAGGTTGTTGATATCAAGGAAGAGGTGGAGAAGTTGGGGAAAGCTGGCTTTATCTACCTATTCATGCTAACTAAATGGGTTTCCAATCCTATTTTCGTTGATAAGAAACAAGGAACCATTCATGTATGTACTGATTTTTGGAATTTGAAGAAGGCTTGTCCTAAGGACAATTATCCTACTCCCATTGATCAAATTATCGATGTATGAGTTGGAAGTGAAACATTCTCTTTCATTGATCAATTTTTTGGCTAGAATTAGATCTAGATTCATGTGGAATATCAACATAAGATGATGTTTATATGTCCTTGGGAAACTTTTTCCTATCAGAAAATGTTGTTTGTCCTTAAAAGTGATAGAGTTGTGTTCCAATGGGCTATATATTACAGCTTACATGATATCGAACATATCATCAAAGCTTACCTAGATGACCAATTCGTTGATCCAAAATAAAATTTGATCATCCAACTCACCTTCGAGTCAAGTTTTCAAACATTTTCATTTCTATAAGATTGACTAAATCCCAATAAGTGTATCTTTTGTGTCGTTACTTAGATATTGGTTGGATTCATTGTATCCAAGTACCGAATCATGGTCGATCCTTTTAAAGTTGAGACAATAGTTAAGTTTCCACCCCTAAAAAACATTAGACAATTCTATATATTTCAAGGAAAGGTGAGTTTCTTATGAATTTTTATCGATAAATACATTGATATTACAAAATATTTATGGAAAAAAAGAGTTCCTTTTATCTGGGTGAGGCTGGTCAATGGTCATTCAAGGAATTGAAAAATGCTATGATGTCAATCCCATTATTGAGTTCACCAGACTATAAGAAGGATTTTCTCCTATATCTCACAACTTCTAGATCTACCATTGGTATGGTTTTGGTTTAGGAAGGCGATCAATGTCAGGAACATGTGATTTACTATTTCAGTAGTAGCTTATCCAAATTAGAGGTACGATATTTGCATGAGGATAAGTTGATTTTGCAATAGTCTATGCTATTCATAGGCTTTGACAGTACATTCTCCTTCGATCCACTATTATAATTGCAAACATGAAACCCTTGTCGCATATCTTGACCCATCAAATAATCGGGGCCAAATACTCCAAATAGATAATTATATTGCATAAATTTGATTTGGAGTTTGCATTACCAAAGTAAAAAAAGTCCCTTGCATTCATCGAGCTTATTTTAGAGTTTCCCTAACATGATGATGAGAATTACAAAGTTGAGTCTTTTCCTAATGAATATTTGTTCCTCACTACCTCTAATGACCCTTGGTATATTGGAGAGATTCTTGCGTATCTCTTAACCCAAAGGTTATCCTCTCATTTCTTTCACGACGATCATCAACATATTCGTTATCATGCAAAGGGATACCTCATTATTGTTGACACCTTGTATCATCATGGAGTTCGTCTCGTTTTGTGTTGATGTTTAAGTTACAAATAACTGAGAAAGATATTAACAATGGCCATAGTGGATCCTATGGTGATCACTTATTTGGGCTATCTATTGTCCAAAATATTTTTCATGATGAATATTTTTTACCATATATCTTCAAAGAGTGTGTCGAAGTAGTTAAGAAGTGTCACTTCTGATAGATTTTCACAAAGAAAATACGTGAACATCGTACTCCATAGTACCCTATTATCAACATTTTCCCCTTTATCAAGTGAGGTGTGGAATTCATGATCTGTAGCTCAGGATTGACGAAATTTCATAAGTGCATCATTGTGGTAATAGACTACTTTACTAAGTGGGTCAAAGTTATGCCTACCTTTTCCAATGACATTGAGACAAAAACAATTTTCATATTCAATCAGGTCATCATTAGGTTCAGAGTGCCCAGAGGGATTATTAGTGACCATGGCATTCATTTTCAAAGTAAGATGATGACATGATAAGTAGCCAAGTCGGGTTTTCATCAAGAAAACTCATAACCTTAATATTCTCATGCATATGGACAAGTAAAATTCATCAACAAAACTTTGGAAACCATTCTCTAGAGGACTATTAATAAAAGTAAAAATAATTGGCACTTAATATTCTTTCTGTCTCTATGTTCCTAATGAACCTCAGGTAAGAAAACCATGGGTTTCACTCTATTCTAATTGGTTCATGGAGTGGAAGAGTTCTTTCCTATTAAATGTGAAATCCCCTCTTTAAAGTTAGTTGTAGAACCCCTACCAAGCACAATTTCTGAAGAAGAACATGTTGTTTACCTAAAATAGCTCACAAACATCGTAGAGATGCAACAACAGAAAATGGGGCACATAAGAAGCATGTCAAAGTTCAATGTGATAAGTCTATCCATCCCAAAGTTTTATTTAAAGGATACGTAGTCTTAGTCCATGACCAATATAAGGACAATATGGTGGCACACAAATTCAATCCTATGTGGTATGGTCCTTACATCGTGAGGCATGCCCTTAGTAAGGGATCCTATGAATTAGATTATTGTCAATGTAATTTCCTATCCTAGCCTATAAATGAGCTCTATTTGAAGAGGTTTTATGCCTATTCAATCATGACAAGGCCAACCAATGTACATGTTGTTTATAAGTAGTTTTAGTTGCTTTCTTTTTATTTTTTATATTCCTTGTTTTTTTGGTTTTCTTATCATGTTTTGCACTTGATTGGAAAATGTCATATGATTCACCTCTATATGTGGGATTTGTGGATGGCACCAGAACTCTTGCTTAGAATATTTTTCCATAACTTGGGTGATTCATTCTCCCATAGGTCACATTGCAAGCTCAGGGTTTGTATTGGTCGGGCGATCAACAATGTTGATTAATATAGTGTAGTTATTGAGTTACCGTTGAACGCAAATTCACTTGGAATTTGACATTTTGTAGTTCACTTGGAATCATAGTTGGAAGTGCCGTAATTAAATAGTGTTTATCATGTCCATGATCCTACCCTTATATGAATGTATATATGGGTGAGGATTCTTAAATGAAAATTTGAATTTATTACATACATTCATATTCCATGACTTGGTTAAATGAATTAATTGGTACCTTAGAAAATTGTGTTAGATTGGAATTTGTTCCATTAAAGTAAAATAAGCATGCATGTTCCATAAACATGAAATCAAGCTCATTAATGTTTGTAAATAACTAAAATTGGGAAAACCATGTGTGGGTGTGTGGGTGTGTGTGTGTGTGCGCGCCGGTGTGTGCTGTGTGTGTGTTTAATTAAAATATACATCATGCCCAAAAATGGGTGCATCCATGTACAAAATTGAGCTCTCAAACCCCTAATGATGTGATATATCTCCATAATTACAAAAACATAGTGATACATCAAAATATATGTTTCAAGTATTTCCCCCACCATATACATCATGATACAAACTATAGCGGAAGTTAGTTGCTGAAAGAGTTGGACCCAAGGTCACGGTACTCCTAAAACTTGCCTCTGAAGGAACTCTGATATATCCTCTATCTATGCCATGGGTAACCTATGGCTCATCCCCTCCTGGTTCCTCTCATCACTACAAAAGTCTCTATTATTCTCATCTCCATATCCTCACTAGTCAGTGCTCGCTCTCCTCTATTGCCTTGCGTATATTGCAGGTTGTACTAGACCTACATGTGCAATTTTTTTAACATTAGCTTCACACACATAAAAATTATACATGTTTGGAAAACAAAAAAAATCATAAATGATAAATTATTCAAAAAATATTTTTTACTTATGTTGTCGCAGTGTGAGCCAAGAGGAAGATGAAGCTCCAGATCACCACAATAATCCATATAGGACTAAAGGTATTGCTGATCACAATTACTCGATATGACCACCAATGAAAAACGTCATCCCTTAAGACATAATTCATAAGGCATCCTCCTCCACGTCTACATATCATGTTAGACCATATATACATGCATGTTCATCATGCCTGATAGATGGAACATTCACATGAGAGAACATGTCGGGGACCCGCTCCATGAATAATGAGACTACAATGGTCCATATCCAAAGTTCTTAATCCAAACTAGCCTGCAGTCTACCAACCGTGCTCTCATGTTGACTAGCACAATAATGCACCTATCATATATGGTAGGCCTTAGACACTCAACAATATAGAACGTATGGGATTGTGAGGCCCGGTGAGGTGAACCAGACCCTTACCATCCTAGTAATGGTAAGCACAATAATATTGAGGCTCAGGTTGACATTATTTTCCACCAAAACCAGGGAGCTAATCTTATGAGCATCAGGAGTACAATATTCATATAGGTACTCATATATTGTGAGGCCTCCCCATACTCCTCCTTATCTGAGGGTTGTAGTATCTCCTCGATGAGACAATCTGGTAATGAAATAGATGTCCTCCACCTCGATCTTGAGGACTACATCATCAATGACAAAAGCCTCCCGATTAGGATCTTAGTGGCTAATGAGTAACTCTATTAGACGGGGCTTTGCATGTATGTTTGAAGCCTGAGAAGTCCACAATCATGAAGTGCACTCATAGATTTGTAATTGTGTACAACAAAATGGTCAACTTCTTTGTGCTCTTGCTCCATCCAATTGATCATTGTGGTAATGCACCTACAAATCGCAAGGAAAATTTGAGAGTTAAATTTTTTATTTTGCATTTTAAGAGGACCCTTGTGAGTGTTGGAATCAACAGTCATAGGTAGGGATTTTCCCTTGGGACTTGCGAATGGGGTACCCATGGAGGCACAATAGGGGGACTTTACAAGGTCCCCAACCCTCAAAATTTGGCAAAAATGAAGAGGATGAAATGCAAGAGGAGGGTGAGATGAAGAAACTGGAGCTAACAGATCTGAATTTGAGTAGTTGGATCTTCCACAATATTCACTTGAATCTAGAGGTAAATTGGTAATTTGGTAATTATTTGGATAAAAAAGTAATTTGGTATTGTAAAATGAATCATCTTTTACTTTCTAAAATTTTTAACCCAAATATATTTTGCAAAATTCCCTATTTAACTTTAGGGGAACTATTTTGTGTATTTTTTACTAGTAAGGAAGTGTACACCTCTACCATTGCATTATGCATGAATAGCCTTTATCCACTTTCTCCTTAGTATCCATCCCACTATGTTGCGACACTTAGAAATATTTTAGTTTAGTTGTCTAAATGATGGTGGAATAAACCTACCTATCATGGGTGTCCTAGTTAGTATATTCATTGTATGTTGGTGCCCATGTTGAGTTTCTCTCATAGGTTTGAGATATGTGTAGTTCCTCAAGACAATGAGTTTGAACCACATGATTCTCTCTTAGTTTATAGTCTTCCCCTAATGAGCTACCACTTATGTTTTTCTAGATGCATTTTCTTTTCATACACAAATACTTGTGCACTAAGGTATAATGCACTATTGTATCCTTCATACTATTATTCACATTCATTTGTGTTGCTAAGTCATTTGTATTCATATCATATCCATTTCGAAATCCTTATAACTGGAAATGACCGTCGATGAGTGTTCACCTCCTACCTAGTACCTTTTTTGCATTTTGTTTTGCATAGGTTTTTTCCATGCACTTGGAACATAGTTTCATGGATCGTGAAATTCATTTCTTCCATTTTATCACGGGATTATTTTATTATTTTTCAATATTTACTAATATGAAAAAGAGAAAAAATCAAATATTAAAAAAAAAGCTTGTGAGTGGGGAAATGAGTTGGATGTTCCATGGAAAAAAGTTGTGTTTCCTTTGAAAAAATCACCTGTATCAGGTCTTCCTTCACAAATTGGGTTTTAGTAATGAACTTAGAAGTTGAACCATGATTTTGATTTTGTAACTCCTCTAGTTGGTTACTCTTCCAATCATTGTGGAGTAGCCTTCATTGCCTCCAACAATGTTGGATTTATACCATTATTCTATATGTGGGTCTTAGTTGTCTATCAAGTCATAAAATGTGTCGTGATCATGTTCAAAGGAAGTACTTTATCCTAGGTAATCCATTCCTCAAATTCCCTGACTTTGCATGTCAACCTTCCATGTTTTCAAGTTGTTCTCATTAAAATCATATTTAGTGTGCTAGTATGAAAAGGTCTCCACAAATGTCTTTCCAGTGGGTCTTCCCTTATTGACTTCAAATCATTATCTAGGAGATATATCTAGAGTTGATAGAACCTAGGGGCTTACATTCATCATGGATGAGTTACCCTGCACTCAACATATGACACCTCATCATTGGTCTCTAACTGAGTGGTTTCTCTCTAAGTTCGGACAAGACATCTATTCCCATAGTGGAATTCCTATTATGGCTTGGGTTCCATTTTCATGATTGGTGGAATTCGTCACCTCTATCAATGAATTTCATTGTCAATCATCACTCGGAGGGTGTTGTTATAGAAATAATTACATTTGGTGCATGCAAGGGATGTACTCAATGATGTGTTTGTGAAAAAAATTCCCAATACCTTTAAACATAAATCATGTTCCTAATTCATACTTGTGCTGGTTGATGGAGGATTTCCTAACGTCCTCCTTCTTATTGATCTCGTCCTACTGACACCAACTCATTTGCTATAGGATTGAGATCTAGAGTCCTATTTTAGAACCTTAGGGATTGCAGTCCTTAGTGGCAGGTTCCCTCCCTAAGGACAACATGAATTCATTAGAGTAACTTTCTTGATAGATTCTAATAATTTTTTGACATTATCTTATTTATTCATACTTGTTGGATTGTACTAGTGTACCTTGACACCCATTATCATTATCGATGGTTTGTCCTGTATTTATTAATGATATCCATCAATGACTGGTTATCAAATAATTTCTCCAATGTTTGATGTTGGCACAAATTTAGAGACTAGGGTCCTTATGTGAGAGCCAACAAAGGATCACTACAGTCTAGATGGGCTAACAATTTTTGTTCTTCTCGAAAGAGAAGAAAATCTAACCCGAAGTGTATCCAAGACTAGTATTAAATGAAGGAAATGATAGTGAATAAACAAAGATGTGAATGTAGATTTCACTTTAACCTTAACTTTGATTACTCAAGTGTAATGTAAGGCTTACATGTCTGTATTTGTCATTTTTTATGTTGGATGTTGGTTGAGAGAATCTCTCAACCACTTCCTTTTAAATAGAATTTGTTAGAGGATAGTTGAGATATTCTCTCAACCTCTTGTTTTCTTATATGTTGATGACATGATTTTCATAGGAAACCTTTCAGTAAATCAATTTAAGTAAGCTACAACATAAGAATTTGAGCTGAAAATTTTGGGTTTGATGAAGTACATCCTTGGCATAGAGGTAAATCAATTAGATTTTGGAATTTTTATATGTCAAACAAAATATGCACTTGATGTGTTGAAAATATTTAGAATGATGAATTGCAAGGAAACACCCACACCGGTAGCAATAGGAACAACACTAAGAAATGAATATAAAGGGTCAAATGCATATCCTACATTATTCAAGAGATTAAATGGTAGTCTCATGTATCTCACTACTTCTAGACTAGATATTATGTTTGCAATTATCTTGATTTCAAAGTTAACAAACAATGAACATTATAAAAGAGTTTAGCTTATTGTAATTTACCAATTGATTCATAATATCAAGTGTGAAGAATTCCCTGTGTATCTCTTGTCTTATGTTGTGTTACATACTTAAACGTTTCTTTCATGTATCCGATCCAGGACAACCCTGACTTTCTAACAAGAGGGGATGGAACATGAGCAGTATGTTTATTTTGTGTGTAGAAAAAACCATGTAAGGAAGTTGTTTCCAATTTAACACGGGGAATCCATATCAAATAAAATAAATACAACTACCATAGGTAGAGGTTAGTCTCCAATATTGAAAGGAGCCATCGCCACCAAGATCATTATCCACCATCGATGTTGCCCATATTTATTAGTTCTGTGTGACATACATATAGAAACTACCCATTCCTTCAACACATAGACATCTTATCTTTAGATCTCTAGATCCCATGGGATTTACATGGATGTAAATTATTAAATGCATTAAGCGAATGTTCAAGAGAAAAAAATTGGGGTAGATGATGTAGAAAATAGTCTTTGTGAGTAGCAGCAAGCCACAACTAATTTGGCTTTGACCTCTTGGCTTTGACAACTAATTGATGAAGAAAGTGCAAGACTTACAGAAATAGGGCCACTATTTACTGTGGCCCATCCTAGCTGCCATGTGAAAGGAAGGGAGTCGTCAGACAAAAGGAGATACTAGCAATTAAAGAGGAGCACTCTTCTATGTCCCAACATTTTCCATATTTGGAAATTGTTTTCTAGAGCAATAGAGAAATTCTTCCCAGCGACTTATTATGTGCAAGTATATGAAAATGTTTCTTCCCAAGTGGTATTTTTTTTAGTTTGGTTTTTGAGAAGCTTAGATAAATTTTCTGAAAAACGGATATTCCTGTAGAAAATTTTAACGGTCTCAATTTTCACACATGGAAGGTGAAAATTCAAATGTTATTGATAAATTGTTTGACAAACAATCTACCGAGAGCGGACTCAAGGCCTGACTCCCTAGCTTAACGTAAGTCTAGAACAAATAGGACAGAACACAAAATACTTTCCTAGATCAAATAGAAGTGCAAATGGAAGGATAGATCATTTACCTTGGATTTGCAGATCCCTTTCTCCTTCCTTGATCAAATGCTCCAGCGCTGCTAGATCTTAAACGGATATACCCTGTTGAACATATAACAGACCAAGAAGAGTGAAAGCATACATTTCATATGATAGATCTAAGTTAACAGTTAAGGAGGAAAACTCTAAACATCATCAACGCGACAACATTTATGGAAAGCAATGGTATTAACTGTATTGAAAAGTGGAGAGTACAATAGGAAAGAGGATTACAACCATGTCCTTAACATTGCAAGCTCCTTCTGACAAGCCATGCCAAAGCTCCTAGAGAGAAGTGGATATCTCCCAAGCTAGAGTGCTAAATCTATTAAGCCTAATTTCACTAGCATAAGAGTACCATAGACTTCCTCCCCTTAGAGAAGGGTAGAGCTTCACTTATATAGGGCTAAGTGGATAGGATATGGATAGGGTAGGTTGAGATATGGTAGGAGAGAGATAGGGGATCCTTCCAAGAGGTTAGGAACCAAGTGCCAGCTCCCCCAAGAGGTCAAGGATAAGGATACAAGTCAGCAGGCTTCGAGAATGAGCTCGAAAGGCATATTTTTGTCCATTAACTGGCTTCGTTGCACCCTGTAGTGGAGCAAGGTGTGACGTCGCAGGTTGCATGAGTGCAGCCTGCGACGACCTCTCAAAACCTAGAAAAGGTGCAATGATATGCCTTCCAGGTAAATGACTTAACCAATGGAACTTCAGGGATGTATACATTGCATCTAATGGTGGTAAGATTTTAGGTGTAACATAAATACAAATTTGTGGGGTATAGTGCAAGGCACAGAAGTAGATCCTACAAATTACATTAAATTGATTGAGTACAAAAGTAGATATGGAAAATCCAATTCCATCATAAGTCTTTCTCTTTCAGAATCACAACTACATCATGTTGATATTGCAAAGTCATCTAAAGAAATTTAGAAATAGTTGAGCAAGTAGTTTGGTGCAAAAGATGTAAATGCAAAATGATCTTTGAAGCTACAATTGTTTGGATTTAAAATGCCTGCTGAAACTACTATGTCCAGCCATATAAACAATTTGAAATCGCTCATAAGATTGTTGTCATAGGTTGGTATAAAGGTAGAAGAAGATGATGAAAAATCTCTTTTGTTAAATAGTTCGCCTTCAAGTTTTAACAATCTTGTTTTTACTTTGAGTCAATTGTCTACTAAGTCATTGGATGATTTGGTATCAACCCTTTTGGTTGAATAAAAGAAGCTAAATGCAAGGGATGCAGAAAGTGATACACAACATGAGATGGCACTATACTTAAGAAAATGGTAGGTGAGATTGAAATTGATTGCTACTACTATGGAAAATTTGGTCATCCAAATATTAATTACATAATCTGGAATCTGTGCCAATGATCTTCTCAAAGGGAAGCTTAAAGAATCAAAAAATTAGCCAACGCTGAAGATCCTATGGATTCCAAGGATGGTGATGAAATCAATGTGGGAATGCAATCTTTCACACTTAAAAAGGCTTAGGATTTTAAGATAGGAAATGATGCAGTGGAAGATATATAGTTGTTCAATAGTCTGGGATGCTTGTGGATCAAAGAAGCGATACCTCACTAGGGTCATGAGACACATGTGGGGATTGTTTTCCAATAGTTCAGGGGATATCCGAGATCTGAAAGTTCGACATCATACCATTTATGAGGGTTATGGGACATTGCAAGTGCTAATGGTGTCCAATGATGTTGGGAAATTGGATACGACCGGGAGACTATAGAGTTTGATGGAATAGGGAGCAACTTGAAGGAGTTTGACTAGTGCAATAATTGTTTTCAAAGAGTAGCTTATGAACAGTGTTATTTGTGTTGTTTTTTTAGTTAGTGTGTATTTTTTTTAAATTTTATTTTCAATAATGTAAGTCTTAAGACGGGGTGTTGTAATTTAAATATTTTAGGTTTTTATTTGTCATGTTTTTGTTTGGATGTTACTTGAGAGAATCTATTAACCACTTCTTGTTAAATAGAATCGGTTAGATGATAGTTGAGATATTATCTCAACCTCTTACTCTAAACTAGGAATAAGTTAGATCTGATAACAAATAGTGAACTTTATAAAAGAGTTCAACCTATTTTAATTTACCAAGTGATTCATAATATCAAGTGTGAAGAACTCCCTATGTATCTCTTGTCTTTTTTTTGCTGAATTCTTCATTTTTTCTTTCAACCATCCATGCATAAACAAACATAAATTATAACATGGTTTTATCCATTAAAAATTCATTAGAAACCATCATTCTTTATTATTCACCAAAAAATGCTTTTTTGAGGGTCACCAGAAACCATCATTATTTATTATTCATTCCCCAATAAGAACATAGAATTACATGAATTTTACAATCTCCAGGGATAGATATATCGCATTAGACCTTAACTATTCTATCCCTCCCTTTACAAATAACCAACCAATTGGATCTCTCTTTCTCTAACCCCATCCTCTTTCCCTTCATGAGATTTTATACAAATCACAATGGTTAGTTCTAACCACGCCAAGACAGTTACAACCCAACTGCTCTTACTCGAATGCATTAATATCATGCTTATATTTCACCGCGTCCTATTGTACATTTAATCACATTGTCTGTCCATCCATATTCCATGCCAACTAGGTATTCAAAAGGGAAGGGGCTAATAAGCCCCAACCATAATAATTTCCTCTCCCTTGAGTCAACTCTATTGTTCCTTTGACCCTTCAAATGAAGGGCCAACTCATTTCACTACCAGTAGGGGTTTACTTCGAAATTACTCAAAATTTTCAACCTGTGGCTTCCATTTACCAATAGAAATTAGTGCAAGTAATGAATGCTTGGGATTGATAACTATATGGGATCGAGGGTTGTTGTCTCTCTAAGGTTTTCCACTTTGAATCTATAAATGATTCTAGCTGCTGCAATGTAATATTGGTGGATTAGGTTGTAGGGAATAATTCTTTTATAGTCTTCTTGGAAACTACTATAGCTTCATGGAGGGCGTCATCTGAAACTTGAATTTATTCATACTTATGATGTTGCTCCAGAGGATCAATCATATCCCGTGTCTCATGATGGATCTATTCAATCATCTTCTGCAACTCATCAATAGGCCTTTCTCACTATTCCAAAAATCCCATCCAATCCTGCAACGTGGAGAAGATGGCCCTGCTTTGATATGTAACAACATGAAGCTAGGTGCGAGTTTCGTTGATCTATGTCACCAAAGGAGGTAACCAAGCCAAGAGATCATATTATTTCTTCATCCACTGGCCTTTTATTGTGTTGACCTCAACCTACAAGGTATATGATCTATCACACAACTATTTCTAGGAGTAGAGTACTCAACAATATCCCACATACTTGAATGTGATAAATCCTCTAGAAGCACATGCTTATATAGTCAAAGTTTGGGTCACATACCTGTGAGTTGCTAGAAAATAGCCTCCACATCTCGTTCCACAACTTTTCGAGTCTAGTGCATAACATATTTGACTGCGAGTGATTCAACTAGTTAGACCTCTATATGTTGATATGATTGTTGTGCCACTTCCTTCTCCTGATCCACCCTAAAATTCCTCTACTCAAATTCAGAGGTGGAGATGTGCATCATGTGAATGATTTGCATAGTAGACCAACTCTATATATCCTATGAAGCAGAGGAAACACCGCCCGGAGGCATCCAATTCACTGGATGTCCAATAGAAATTGAAGGATCTAATTTATTTGGATTATGTACTTCTACCTCTTCCTATGGTCTTCTTACTTGATGCTGTTGCAAAATATGGGCATGTGTATCCTTGGTAAAATATGAAGCCACATATGTGTGTTCCTTGCATATTCTCAATATTGCTTTGTCGTGCATCAAATCTTGTGCTAACTATTGTAGTTGTGCCATGATGGATAGAATATATTGAGGGGAGGAGGAAGGGGTGCTCAAAATGATGTATGGAATGTCCTCCTCCCCACTTCCTCCATGGTCACCTTTGGAGGGGTGCTTACCTCAAATTGAAATTTTGTTGGACAATGGGGAGGATGTGGCGGCTAATAATCGCCACCACCTTTCTCTACTCAAACCTATTGCGGTGTGGACTATACAATTGGAGAAGCACTATCTATAATATCCCTTGTTTCCTATTCATAAATCGTGTTGGGAGATGTAGTTGTTGGCTGATCGATACAAATAGGCTATCTATGTCATACTTCATGAGTGACCAAGACACTAGGAACCTCCTTTAAGGACCCAGACTTGTTATCATCGATGGTCATAACTAGGATGAGAAAGAAATATTTCTCAAACTCTTAGAAGCAATTGAGGGTCTCTGCATCCAATAGACTCAAGTCCTGCTTGGCCAAAAATTCCTTCAATTATTGTAGAAAGGGGTATACTAAAGGAGTAGATCCATTTTCTACATCAATCATTGTGATAATTTCCATAGCTGTTGTGGATTCTAAGGACATACAACCCATCACAAGTTTAATTAGGGTATTCCCTATAAAAATTGTGCTACTAACCCAAGATAATATTTGAATTCCTTATTGGTTATCTAGGCTAAGTTGAAATTAGAGAAGGGTAGAATTGTAGGAACCTTAGGTGCATTTGAAGGTTCAATCACATATCGATTTGGGCCCAACTTAGGGTCTTCTTCCATATCATCAGATTTCCTTTTCTGCATCACTTCCTCTTTTTCCATCGTCTATTTTTGCTGGGAATTCCTGGCGGTGATTTCAGGTAGTAGGTTGTACCCTTTTTGGTTTTATATTTTCACACACCAAACCATTGGGAACATCCCGATCAAACATCTTCTCAGTTAAACAATAAGGGAGGGAAACAACATTGAATATATCAGGATCTACAACATGAGGTTGCAAAAATATGTTGTCCCTATACACCCCAAACCAAGTCTTCCCCGCATATGCATCCAACATAGCTTGGGGAATCCTCATAATAGGGGTGGTGACCAAACTCATGTGATTGTTCCACTTCTCGAATGTGACATCATTGAACACAACATTTTGGGTATTGTTGCAACTATTCCATGGTTCATTATACCATAAGGATAGGAGTATCATGTCTACTACTAAATGCAACCCTCACCCTTTAAGAGGTTTCCACTTCCACATGGAAAATTTCATCAACAGGTATCCAAAAATAAAGTATGTGGAAGCTACACATGCATTCGCGTAGGGTTGGATAAAATCATCCAAGAGAAATCTACACCAATTCAATTGAACTCCATGTACATAGAATTATGCCATAGAGAGAGCGTCCATGGTGCATTCACCCCTTGTATATTTTTGAATAACCTAGATGGATATCAATTGGCATGCAATTTTGACCTATGGGTTGTTGGTCAAAGATATAACTGCTCCATGCTCACTTCTCCTGATTCCATACCTCTTGTAGAGGTTGGGATCATTTTTCTTTTGGCCATGCTTTTTGCTTTGCTAGTATGCCGATGGAACATCTTGACCCTCCATGGACATGCTAATCAATATGTGGATATTGTTGACATGGATGAGGTAATCTCACTCCAACCATAGAGAGTGTCCATGCACCCTATTAATAAGGAGCTTGGTGCACCACTTGACCTCACCGATGGTGCCAAACATAGGCAATTCTCACAGAACCACATAAGATTTGACTTGCATAGGGGTTCAATTAAGGGTTTCCATACTAATATCACCACTCCTATTTCCGATGGAATGTAGTTCATGTACACCTTTTATTTCATGTCTAGAAAGAGGTTGTTCAAAATATCACTATCCACCAGCCGGGTGAGTTCCAATTTCCTGTGCAATTTTCCCATAACCTACACCCTTGGATCATAAACATATGCCAACAGTGATTGTTTCATTCCGGGGGATGCCTTTAATGTTGAAGCTTTGCTACCCAAATCCTTACCCATTGAGATTGACTGTATTTGATACACAACTTGAATTACTAGTCTTGGTCTTGCATTGGAAGTTTGACTACACTCTATGTAAATATTAGAGGGATCCAACATGATGATCATAGAGTGCACTACACAAAGTGAAACTTAGGTGAAATTATGGACTTTTAACCATTCGACCATCTACAAAGTCAGAATTGATGGGTTCATTTAATGAAATGTGCAGGAGATACCGCACCATTCTGTCATTAATGAAGGAACTGTTAATGATTATTTGAATCAGAGTGACCTCCAAACATGTCTAATTAATCATTAAATACTCTTACCAACTTGAAATATCACCTAAATTACTAGATCTAGATTGATGGACAACATAAAAAAATCCGAATAGACTAATGATACATAGATTTCCTACCCTTGACACTTGCAAAACTTCAAGTCTTAATTGTTGGAACACGAATGAAATATTTCAGATTCCCCCCTAATCACATGCGTTGACATAACTACACAAAAAAAATCAATAGATAAAATACATTATCTCAATCACCTCGAAGTCAAGAAATATATTTATTGCTGATAGATAAACTTCCACAATATTCATCCTTCCTATGGGAAAGATCCTATATTGATTGGCCATACACAATTGGATATGAGAGTACAACAATGGAGGGCTACCTATATCTCTCAAGAATTATTAGGAATAATATTAAGATTGAACCTGAGATCCAACATGACATCCTTGATATCATATCCATCTACTTGAGAATCTAACCTAAATTCCCTCTTGGTCCACTTCCTCTTTCTCCTTATATATTAGTTTTCCTTTCACAAAGGTTGGTCGAGATCAGGTCCTCCTCCTCCTTAGTTCGAACAAGTGTTTGAAGGGTGTTTCGACACATATGTGTTAATATTTCGTCTTCTTGGATATCAAAAAATAGTTTAGCCAAAGGCTAATAAGCTTCTTAGAATTACTTGAGGATCCAACTTCTGATTTCTTTCTACAACTCAAGAAGGATGTATTAGGACCCATACTTTCATATCTAGAATGTTCTGCAGTTGTGGGTGATGAAGGGGGTGCCATATGTTGAAATATATCACATGTAATTTTGAAAAATTCCCTTTGTTGAATGGGGTCCAACAATGGTGTCTTTGGACCTACTTTCTGAATCTTTGGAAGCTTGAAGGAACTATTGTCATCACCTATGTGGGCCTCACCATGAGTGACATCATTAATGGTAGTACCAACCATACTATTACCATCTTGAGGCTCTACATTAATCAAGTTTGCTGTCTTGTTTATAACTATGTCTTCCCATTTTGCAATAAGTTATGGGAAATCTTGAGTAGTGTGGGTATTCACCCCATAGTAAGAATGCCATGACTATTGTAGCAAAGGAAAATCCCTAGAAACCTGGTTTCCCTTCTTACAGTCGTAACATTGAATAAATTCACACTGGCCACATTTTCTCCCTCTATAATCACCACCTCATCCTCTCTTCCTTGAGGTTGTGTATTATCAAACACCTAGGATGTAGAACAATCCAATCTTTTGCTAACACATCCAAGGCTCTACATTTATACATGTTGTGGGTGGAAGAACCAAAAAAATTACAATACACGGTAATAGGAATAGAGAAACAATTTTGTAGAATAGGACAATATCAAGAAGGATGGCCATAGGTTTTATAGATCTCACAATGTTCTATAGATTGAGTATTTATGAAAGGATAGTATTGTACTAGTCCATGGAAAGGAATAGAAATACCGACTTGTGTGACTCCTAATGAGGATATTAATGGTCCTAGTCTTGGTGAGGAATTGAGAGAAGTTCCTTCTCTTAGCCTTGGACATTGAGAATCATGATGTCCTTTTTTCATACACACAGTGCACCATACTTGTTCATGGCCTACCTTAGGTAGGGTCAACTCATGGATATTTTTGGTTAACATAGAAATATGACTCTAGACTTGCTATAAATCAGGTCTTGTCATAGATACTGAAGTTCTTTTATTCCCTAGATACTTATCCATAACCTTAATTTTTATAGCCTGCTCCAAAGTACTTTGGGGAGCATCAATGGTTTTTTGGGATATGGGAATTCTTGTTATGTTATGCAACAAATTTTCAAAAAGAGCATGAAAAGAGCATAAATAGATTAGAAAGAGTACTCCATGACTTTAATGAATAAAATAGATGAATAGAAAGCCTCTTCGAGGAGGAAACCTCCTTATACAATGTACTAAGTACAAAATTCAAGACAAGACAAGATGCTCCAAATGAAAAGGTCTCCTTCCTATATATAAGATATTAAGAGGTACAATTCCAACTAACTGACCCAAGCCGACGTAACTAATATAACCATACTAATGATAATTACAACTAATGGACCAAGCCGACATTAGAACTAATATAATGTGACCCATATAATGGGAAATGTGCCCACATTTAGGGATTAACATGCCCATCCCCTTTAGACAAGTGTTGTCCTCAACACTTGGTTAGCTATGGATGCTTATGTATGAAGGACTCATCTTCACATGTTGAATATTCAATTGGTAAGTTCTTCCACTTGATGAGATACTCCGTAATAGACCGATTTTGTAGCTGCTTGGTCCTTGTGTTAGTGATTTATTCAAGTTCCAATATGAATTTTCCTTCTTCATCAAGTTCCAGTAGGATTGTTTGAATGGGAATCTTGTCTTTGATTACCTTCTTTAAGTAAGAAACATGGAAAACTGGATGTAACCTTGAAGATGAAGAGAGCTCCAATTTGTATGCCATACTACCAATCTTATGAAACACTTTATAAGGACCATAGTACTTGGGTGCTAATTTATTCTCCTTATTTAGTTGCTTGAGGGACATCCGTTTGTAAGGATGTAGCCTCAAAAATACCCAATCCCCTTCTTCGAAACGTATTTCACTGTGATGTTGATCTGCTTGTTGTTTCATCATGTTTTTTGACATATCCAGGTTTTCTTTCAGTATTTGGAGAACTACTTACCGGTGCTCTATGTGATCTTCCACAGCTTGAACTTTAGATTTTCCTTTCAAGTGAGATGTTATAGATGGAGGCCGGTACCCATAAATTACCATGAATGGAGACATTTTTGGATGATGTATGGAAGGAAGTATTGTATCACTATTATGCCAAGGAAAACCATTTCACCCATTGTGTTTGTTTATCAGATGTAAAGCAACAAAGATAGCCTTCCAAACATTTGTTCACTATTTCAGTTTTCCCATCAGATTGAGGATGATAACATGAACTGTGAGCCAACTGGGTACCCAAACAAGAAAACAATTCAGTCCAAAATTTACCAGTGAAAATTGGATCTCTATCACTTACAATAATCTTCGAGTTTCCATGTAACTTATGAACTGTATCCATGAAGGCGAAAACTATTGTACTTGCGTTAAAAGGGTGAGAAAGTGCACAAAAGTGTGCATACTTCGTGAGTCTATCAACAACCACAATAATAACATTCTTCCCCTCCAACTTAGGTAGTCCCGCGATAAAATCCATTAAGACTTCCTCCCAACGTTGGCAAGGTATCTCCAAAGGTTGAAAAATACCCAGGGTCTTAACTGTTTCAACCTTATTTTGTTCGAAAACTAAACATTCTGCCACAAACTTTTGAACATCAGACTTAAGACCTTCCAAAAAAAAATTCTTCTTGATCCTATGGTATGTTTTCAAGAATCCCGAGTACCCACCTATAGGAGATGTGTGTAATTCCAAAAGGACCTTTTGATTGAGTTGGGAATTCTTGCATAGATATAAGCGGTCCCTATACCATAGTGAATCAATTTTCCATGCAAAAATATATGATACACTGGGATCCTTCTATAGCTTTTGTATGAGCATCCACACATATATGTCATTTTCCCATTATTCCCTTGCTACTACCACCCAATCGGATTATAATGGAAATTGCACAAAGTACTTCCCCAACATCCTCATCTTTTTTGGAGAGTGCATCTGCCACCACATATTGTTTCCCTTTTTTATAGATAATTTCAAATTCATATCCCAACATCGTGGTTACCCATTTTTGTTTCTCTTCTGGATATAGTCTCTATTCCAAGAAGTATTTAAGACTATCATGATCTGTTTTGACCTTGAAGTTCCTACCTATTAGGCAAGGACACCATTGCTTAAGTGCATGTAGTATTTCCATAATTTCCTTCTCATAAATGGGTTTTTGTAAGTTCTTTCCCTTGATTGATCGACTTTGGAAAGCAAGGGGGTGTCCTTCTTGCATTTGAATAGCACCAATGCCATTTCTCGAGGCATCACATTCCACAATAAAGGTTTTTTTGAAGTCTGGTGTGGCCAAAATAGGAGATTTTCACATTTCCTCTTTAAGTTCTTCAAAAGCTTGAGTTTCCTGTGGAGTCCAAGAAAATGCTTCTTTATTCAATAATGTTGTTAGTGGTGCTGCTATTCTTCCATAGTCACAAAAAAACTTGTGGTAGTACCTTATCAACCCTAATAATCCTTGAATATTCTTCAAGGTTTTGGGAATCGGCTAGTCCATCATGGCTTTAATTTTGTCAGGGTCTACCTTGACACCTTCATGAGATACAATATGACCCAAATATTCAACCTCACTTATTCCAAAGGAACATTTGGAAGGTTTTGCATATAGTTGTTTCTCCTTTAGTAGTTGGAGCACCCTATCAACATGTTGAACATGTTCTTCCCAAGACTTGTTGTAGATTAGTATACGAAGGGTTTGAAAATGGAATTCATCAAACCTTGAAATGTGGAAGGTGCGTTCGCGAGACCAAATGGCATGACCATAAACTCATAATGACCTTCATGAGTTATGAATGTTGTTTTTGGGATGTCCTCATCCTTCATTCTAATCTGATTATACCCAGAACGAAGATCCAACTTTGTGAATAAATCTGCTCCATGTAATTCATCTAACAATTCATTAATGACAGGAATGAGAAACTTATCTTTAATGGTGATCTTGTTGATTTCTCTATAATCTGGACACATACGCCATGATCCCTCCTTCTTGTGTACCATTACTGTTGGTGTAGAGTAAGAAATTTGGCTAGGGATAATTATTCTAGCCTCTAGCATTTCTTCAACCATACGCTCAATTTCACTCTCCAGGCCATAGGGGTATCTGTAAGGTCTGATGTTAGGGGGAACACTTCTTGGAATTAAATGAATAGCATGATCAAAATATCGAATAGGTGGAAGACCTTTTGGAATATCTTCAAATATCTTGGAATGCTTATTAATGACCCTTTGGAGATACGGGGAAATAGGAGTCTTAGATGTTTGAACATCTAATGAGCATAATTGTTCAATTACACCTTGATGTCCCCTTTTCAATAATTTTGTCATACCATTAGAGCTTATCACCTTGCTTGGTTTCCTTGTGATACCATTTAACTCCTATTCTTTTCCTCCCCATGAAAATTTCATGAAAAGCTTCTAAAAATTAAAAGCCACTGCTCCTGATGATTGTAACCATTGAACCCCTAATACAACATTAACACCACTCATTGGGATAACAATCATTTGACCATTCAATACATATTCCCCATAATAAGATTGATATTATGGCATCTACCAGAGCAATTGATAGTTCCTTCATATGCAATCATTACTTGAAACTCTTGTGCTTGATATACAAAGCAATTGAGAACTTTGGATAATTTACAATGAATGAAATTATGAGTATTACCAGAATCAATCAACATTGTTACCTTTCTCTTTTTGATATATCCTTCGATATTCAAAGTTTGAGGAGTGCTAATTCCAGTCAGTGCATGACAAGATATGGTGTGAGCAATCTATTCAGAATTAATCTCTTCTATTTCTTCAATTGGAGTTGTTTCTTGTTCTTTTACTTCTTCCTCTTCACAATCGATGTCGAATAATTTATTATCGCCACACTAATGTCCCTTAAAATACTTGTTGTCACAATTAAAGCACAAACCTTTTGATATTCTTTCATCCAATTTTTGAGGTGCCAGCCTTTGAGGTTGGTTATAAGAAGGAACATTATTCTCTCTATATGTGTTGGAATTGGTCCTTTTAGTAGTCATTGCCATATTTTTACTTTCAACCTTCCTTTCCAACACAAAATCCTTCTCTAAGGAAGTGGGTTCGAAGAGGCGCACCTCATGTTGGATGTTATCCTTCAAGGTTCCAATAAAGATATCCAAGAATTCATCATCTGGTATTCCCTCTACCATAAGACCCAACTTTTGAAACTATTGAATGTGATCACTTGCTGGACCCTTTTGCCTTAGATTTATCAATTGGGTAAAGAAGGAATTGCTCTTAACATCATCATGATATGATATCAATTCTTCTGTAAAAATGAACCAAGAGATAATGAGTTATTTTTGTGATCACAAAGCCATTGGTACCACAGGAAATTCTCGGGTTCTAAATATAAAGATGCAATAGATACCTTTTGGATATTAGTCACCTGGTGTATATCAAAGAATTGTTCCATCTGGAATATCCATGTTATGGGGTCCTTTCCATCAAACTTACTCATGTCAATCTTGGGGATTTGGATACCCCTTGGGTACCATCCTTGATTAATTCCATTATTAGCATCGAATCCTCTTGGAGAATTCTTATTAATGAAAAGTTTCTCGACATGGACACTATTTTTGTCTTCCTGCATAGCCAGGGACATATCATCACCTTTAGGAAGATTTTCCTTTGGATTTTGTAAGAGCTTAGAAATCCTTTCTATATTTTTATCAATATGTCCCATCCTTTCCTCCATAATAGTCTCCAAATTTACTAAGTCAAACTTACTCATTGTCCCTTTGATCATATCTTCCAACTTGGACACCTGAAAAGATAGATCTTCACTTTCATCAAAGGTGAGGGATGAATCCTATGGTGGCTTGATTGGAGTGTGATTTTTTCCACTGCCTTTTGGTGGCATTTTGAAAAATATAAATAGATATCACACCCCATGGTTTACATCAATTAGATCCTTCTACTCAAAGTTATTCAAATTTAAAATGGCGTACCTTTTCCAAACCCTGATTTGGAGACTGTTTACTAGCCGACTTGGAACTGAGGTAAATTTGAATTTTCAGCTCCTATGGGTCTAAACATTTGGAATGTGGTATCCCGATATGTTTTATTTCCATTTTTGTAGGTCTCGTTGAATTTGGATGTGCCAAAAAAAAATTGTGATACTTTTCCCAACACTTGTTAATTTTGGTATTTTCAGAAGAGCGAGGGTGTATGGCATTCCACGTGTCCAATTATATTGAATATGATTATGAAAATGCTACCACAGATACTATAGTCTATCTTCTTTCTAATGCAACTTGTCTCACTCAATTTGGATCTCACATTCTCCAGATATAACAATTCTCCCTAGAACACTTGTTTGAGACTGACTTCGAGGCTAGTTAGAAACCCTAAATTCTCGAGGGTATAACTCCAAACCTGTAATGATTTAGGATTTGAAAATTTTATCATAGGTATTTAGGCCTATTTTCAATATGGGTTCCAATTTTCTCTGTCTGAAACACCGTAGAAAAAATATATAGAGAAAATTCCAAGATGACTTGTTTTAAAGAAACCAGTCCTGGGGAAAGAGCTCTGATACCAAATGTTATGCAACAAATTTCCAAAAAGAGCATGAAAATAGAAGAAGAGATCAAAAAGAGAACTCCGTGAATTTAATGAATAAAATATATGAATATAAATCCTCCTTGAGGGGCCAACCTCCTTATACAATGTGCTAATTACACAAGACAATACAAGACGAGATGCTCCAAATGAAAAGGTCTCCTTCAAATATATAGGAGACTAAGAGCTACAATTCCAACTAACTGTCCCAAGCCTACGTAACTAATATAACCATAATAATGATAATTACAACTAATAGACCAAGCTAACATTAGAATTAATATAATGTGACCCATATAAGGGGAAATGTGCCCACGTTTAGGGCTTAACATGTTAGCGGAAGCAATCCTTGAACAAACCAATATTTGTGAGTGTATCATGAATGGGAAAGGACAAATTACACATGATATCCATATATATCTATGCCTTCAAGTCTATCCCTGATACAATCTACAAGCATAAACATAGAGTCAATCACAAATAGATCCGACTCAACTGAGCTTGTCAAGATGAAACCTCAAATAGACTTGAAGAGAATAGGTTGCATCTCAAGTCAATAGATCTAATACCATGTTAAAGAGAAATAAGAGATTAGAAATAACATAAATCAACAATATTAAGAAATTCTAAGAATAGGTGGTGTCTAAAGACACCGTTTCAACACTTGAGCAAAAAATGACAATACATCAAAATGCATTGCTTAGCTCTCACAATTTCACACATATTGTGTTAGCACACATTATACATAATTTATTCATTCTTTTATAGCTCCAATATGTAACAAAATCCCTTGAGTGAGGAATATCATGTCTACATAGTTGGGTCATTGCACATAAGGATTTCCTTGATATTTTCACCATAATCGATGGTTTTGTTCCAATGGTTTGTTTGGTTTGTCAGTTAGTCTGCTCATTCATTGGTTGGTCGGGAAGACTAGTCAACCCATTAGTTGACCACTCAATCATCCCATCGGTTGACTCTTCTATTAGACCAACACCAATCGATTTTTTCTCTCTAGAAAATCTAGAGATGTGATGAACTAGCAAACCCTATTGTTCTAATAGAAAGGACAACTAGATATAATATGAGTCCACATTATACCTTAGTTAAAAGATATCATAATCCTTCCATGAACTTGGATTTGACTTTTGATTCTTTGTTTTCTTGCATTGCTTAACATTGGACCAATATGGTGGGGTGATGTTATGATGACCAATTATGAGGCATTGTCTAAAAGAATGATCTTGGTGTAGTGTGGTGAAATAGGGTGGTGGAATGTGATGTGTAGGAGACATTATATATGTGGTAGGTTGGGACATAAGGATAATTTTGATAGGGTTCAATGGCATGCGTAGAGATTGAAGTGTCATTAAGAGGTTTAGAGTTGGTTTACCTACTTTGATAAGGTACACTTGTGTCAAAACCAATGCACAAGTACATTATTCTAGTTGTACCTCTAAGTATTATGGATGAAACAAAATGTATATGGTTATTTTGGTCCATGTTCTTGATGGTTTACATAGCAAAAATTTGTGCCAGCGGAGTTTAGGTTTTGCAATGAACATTCTTTTGGTAAATGATTATTCTTTCATTACAAAAATAAGTTGTTGATTCTTATGAATAGTGAGTTGACTAACATGCTAATATAATTCTTGTAGTTATTTTACAATTAATAAGGTTTGGGTGCTAGTGTAATGGTATCTAGAATATCATAAAATTATTCTATCAACTATAGGATTTCTTGGTATGTACCTAGTTGTAATATGTTAACTATGATGCAAATTCTATCTAGCAAGGAGTAAAGAAACCACGAATGCAATGATATTTTAGAATATAGGTTCTGCTTTGTTTAAACCTTATTTTAAGCTATGATCAAAGTCACTTAAGGGATTAAACTTGTTTCCAACAAATGTGTCTGGGAACAAGAATTCTGATAGAGGGTTGGAACATATCACTCCACTCTTAAAAAAATGATGGGAGTAGGTTTTAAGCACCCCCTGCAATAAAAAACATACTTCCTTAGGACTCTCCAAAAACCAAAAAAATAAATTGGTTGATGGATTTTCTTAGTAGAAGGATATATCCAAGTGGTTCTGCTCTATGATCATGTGATTTCATCCATCAAATTATGTATCATATGTGGGAACATGTATGAGGGGTATGTTTCTCATGCTAACAATTGGTGTAGTCGTGACCTAAGGAACATTGGTACCAAAAATTGTTGCAAGGAAATGTGTGGGCACCAAATTAGACTTCTCATATTCTATACTTGGGTCAATAACAATTACATAGGTGTAGTCAAACATAGGAGAGTGAGAAGGATCTTGTTGATCCTATGTCATCTTATGTAACACAATTAGACAATGTTGGAACTAAATATTCTACAACTACCTATAAATATTCTAATGATTTTGCATCTACCAAACTAGAGTAAACATGGTTTGAATTGTGCGAACATGGGATTTCATAAAACTATTCTCTAAGAACAAAGTTATGCTCTAGATTAAGGTTCAAGGCATTCAAAAAGTGTTGAATAACATTGACCCACTATTGGTGGTATTCAACCCAAGATTGATGAGTCAGTGACGGAAGTAAAGACTTTTGTTGGTGGAAACCATTATGAGTGTACATATAGACACACATGTTACAAAATAAAACATGTTTTAGGAAAAAAAACAGATGTTGTTGGCATACATCTCTTAACTAGGATAAAACATGGAAAACCCATATTAAGATTCACTTAACTAAGTAAACTAAACCCAAAAATAGACTACAACCATGAACCAAATAAATATATTTATGGACTAAACTATACCAATAAGGAAATCAAATTCCAATTCAAATACGAAAAAACACAAACATGCATGACCCATATATGCTTGGATATTAATATCTTGTTGTAGTCTAGAATCTATTTATAGTTATAATACAAGCATGATACAAGGATTTCACTCTTGGTTTTCACAAAGGGACTAGTGGGTATAAATACTATTTCATCTCATCAAAGGGACATTATTTGGGACCATATTTTGGCTCAAAAATACGTTTGTTACAATAAACTACAATAGAATGGCATTCATAATGCATAAGAATACATCAATTACATGGATTCGTACAAAAATTAGGGGTATGATGGGTTTTATCCCAAGTATGTAACTTGTCTCAACAACATGCCACTTCTCTTAGTTAACACTAACAACTTGTAATGCTTATTCAAATCCTCACTACACCAACCTTGATTAAATAACAGATTAAAATGGACACCATGTGCTAGAATGTAAACAAAAGATCTTGACCCTGTTATGTTGGTTATTTTTGTGATCATGATCCTCATCCTCTATATTAGAGAAAAATATTTATTGCAACACTAACAATACAATTGGTTTACTCGTTCAACTCCAATTTATGAACAAATAAATAAAGTTCATTTAAATGGTAAACATTTTCCTCTTTATCCCTAAGGGTTAGCTCAATTGTTAAATGCTCTTGTGTGAAAGTTCACAAAGGTATTAAGATCAAATCCCATTGATTCCTTTGGGTTACCAATTTGTATTTTGGCTAGTAGTTACTATCATCCTCCATCTGGGAAGTCGAGGAAGAGGGGGGAATTGCATAATAAAAATTTTCTATCAACTATAGGATTTATTGGTATGTGCCTAGTTGTAATCTGCTAACTATGATGAAATCCTATCTAGCAAAGAGTAAATAAACCATCGAATGCAATGATATTTTAGAATATAGGTTCTGCTTTGTTTAAACCGTCTTTTAAGCTATGATCAAAGTCTTAAGGGATAACCTTGTTTCCAACAAATGTGTCTAGGAACAATAATTCCGATAGAGGGTTGGAACATATCACTCCAGTCTTAAAAAAATTGACGGGAGTAGGTTTTAAGCACCCCCTGCAATAAAAAGCATACTTCCACAAGACTCTCCAAAAACCAAAAAAATAAATTGGTTGATGGATTTTCCTAGTAGAAGGTTATATCCAACTGGTTCTACTCTATGATCATGTGATTTCATCCATCAAAGTATGTATAACATGTGGGAACATGTATGATGGGTATGTTTCTCATGCTAACCATTGGTGTAGTCATGACCTAAGGAACATTGGTACCAAAACTTGTTGCAAGGAAATGTGTGGGCACCAAATTAGACTTCTCATCTTTTAAACTTGGGTCAATAACAATCACATAGGTGTAGGAAAACATAGGAGAGTAAGAAGGATCTTGTTGATCCTATGTCATCTTATGTATCACAATTAGACAAATTTGGAACTAAATACTCTACAACTACCTATAAATATTCTAATGATTTTGCATCTACCAAACTAGAGTAAACATGGTTTGAATTGTGTGAACATGAGAATTCGTAAAAATATTCTCTAAGAACAAAGTTATGCTCTAGATTAAGGTTCAAGGAATTCAAAAAGTGTTGAATATCTTTGAACCATATTGGTGGTATTCAACCCAAGATTGATAAGTCAGTGAGGGAAGTAAAGACTTTTGTTGGTGGAAAACATTATGAGTGTACATATAGACACACATGTTGCAAAATAAAACATGTTTTAGGAAAAACAACTGATGTTGTTGGCATACATCTCTTAACTAGGATAAACCATGGAAAACACATCTTAAGATTCACTTAGCTAAGTAAACTAAACCCAAAACTAGACTACAACCATGAACCAAATAAATAGATTTATGGACTAAACTATACCAATAAGGAAATCAAATGCCAATTCAAATATGAAAAAGCAAAATCATGCATGATCCATATATGCTTTGATATTAATATCTTATTGTAGTATAGAATTTATTTATAGTTATAATACAAGCATGATACAAGGCTTTCACTCTTGATTTTCACAAAGGGGCTAGTGGGTATAAATACAATTTCATCTAATAAAAGGTACATTATTTGGGTCCATAGGTTGGCTCAAAAATACGTTTGTTCTAATAAAATATAGTAGAATGGCACACATAAATGCACACAAATACATCAATTACATGGATTCATACAAAAATTAGGGGTATGATGGGTTTTATCCCAAGTATGTAACTTGTCTCAACAACATGCCACTTCTCTTAGTTAACACTAACAAATTGTAATGCTTATTCAAATCCTCACTACACCAACCTTGACTAAATAACAAATTTAAATGGACCCATGTGCTAGAATGGCAACAAAAGATATTGACCCTTTTATGTTGGTTATTTTTTTGTGATCATGATCCTCATCCTCTATATTAGAGAAGAATATTTATTACAACACTAACAATACAATTGGTTTACTCTTGAAACTCCAATCGATGAACACGGAAATAAAGTTCATTTAAGTGGTAAGCATTTTCCTCTTTATCCCTAAGCGTTAGCTTAATTGTTAAACGCTCTTGTGTGAAAGTTCACAAAGGTATTGAGATCAAATCCCATTGATTCCTTTGGGTAACCAATTTGTATTTTGGCTAGTAGTTACTATCATCCTCCATATGGAAGTCAAGGAAAAGGGGGAAATTTCATGAGGAGATGGAAAGGTACCAATGTCCTCACTTAATGCATGCTTAAGTGAGGGACTGTATTTATTTTGAAAAACAAATTGTGTCCTCTTTCTGAGCTCCTTTAGATGATATCAATTTTCCATTCACATATCTTATATGGTTATAAATTATTAGTTGAATATCCTTTTACAATTCATGCTACTCAATGTTATTGCAACCATTCACCTTAATGGTTTGTCACTATTTATTCTTAGTTTTGCTAATCTTTGTTAAAGTTTTTTTTCCTTGGTATATCTTTATTAATTATGCTTATGTTGTCCAGATAGATTAGTGCAATCTCTCGCCTTATTGATTTTTCCTTATGTTGTATATACACGGTTTTGTGATGTAATATTACAACTACCAACTATTTAGAAGCCATCTCAATATAGGGCTAGTGACATAAGTAGTACTAGACTACTTTGAGATTTTAATGCCTCATGTAATTTCTTTGCACTGTAGTTATTCAATTATTTAATACTTGATTTGGTACATTTAATTTGGAGATGAATTGACAAAAAATGAACTCCTTATAAACAATTCTCCATCCAAACTCATTAGCACAATTCTTCAATATAACTCCTTAGCACAACTTTAATTCACTAGTTATTTGTAGTTCATCTAAATAGTGTTGAGCCCAACATGCTTCAAGACAAAGAATTTTTTTAAGGCTAAATAGTCTTAATCCTAGATTGAGTGCTTGGGTAGAAGCTCCTTACACCCTTATTTTCAACATGTATTTTGTCTATATCATTTCAAATGTGTTTAATAGTGTGTATATCATGCTTCACATACTAACATGTAAATACAATATAATGTGAAATATTCTATATTTTGACTAGCACATTGGCTTAGGGGTCATCCTATAGACCTAAGTAGTGTGACAAACGACAATACATTGTCATATGTACTTGATTGACCTAAGTTGGGTTGGCCTTGGCTTAGGTTATAGACCCATCCTTCGGGTATGGGACATTCCTAATCATAAAAAAAAAGATTATAAGATTTGATTGTGTAAGAGCTTTGTATTACTTTTATATTCAATCTATAATAAAATATTCTTATTAACTATTTGACAATAAGCCATATCTATATATGTTATCATTTATATTATCTTTTATATTCATCACACTTAATTAAAGTAAAATAACTTATATTATTAAGTTAATTCTTCATTTTGTTATAATTTGATATACCAATCTTATTATTCACTCACTCAATTAAATTAGATAACAAAACTAATTATACATAATTAGTAAGATATATTTATATACCCAGTGTAAAATCTAGCCCTGCACATCTAACATCTAACAAGGAGATACCCATTTAAAATACTTAATCGAGATGTTTGGATCCATACCATCACTTAGGAGAAATTCTAAGAAACATTATAAAACCTGTAGTGAAGAATTGATAAACACTGTAGGAAAGAGGAAAGAGTTTTTACAAGAGGAAAGAGTTTTTACAATTTGGTGCACCTAAGTATATAATATATCAATTCATATATGAAACGCCATGCCTATCACCAATATGATTGCAAACTTGACTTCCAAATGATCCACTCTATCACATCATTTAAAACTTGACTTCCAAATAATCCACTATGTCACATCGTCCTCTTGTCAAATCATCCTTTGTTAGCACTAGAATAGAAAATCAATTCATCTAAATTTAAATGGTTGTAATGAAGAGATTGAAAAAAAATGATTTAAATCCATGAGGATTAACCTCAATTTCAATTTCTTTCCCACAATAATGATATTTTTATTACACCATAAAATTCAAAAATATTTTATGAAAATGGAATCTCTAATGATATTATATATACAACTCACAAGAAATTTAATTAATATAATGGTGACGATGACCTTCTTAAAATTCTAAAATTTGGAATTTTTTTAAAAGTTAATATTATCAACCAAATTCTATCAATAAAGTGATATTATACCATTTAAATCTTTTTTAATTATCATTATATACATCCACATATTTTTTTATTAAATTATTATTTTTAATTTTTTAAATTATATTTTTGAATACATAATTATTGTTTATGAATGGAATTTTATATAATAAAATAATAAAATAAGATAGCTTATAAGGGTATAGATCAAGTGGTAATAGAGTGTATTGTTAAGGCATTAATTGTGATGTTGCAAGTTCAAACCTTGGTTAGCTCAGGTTCAAATCACGTGCCCCGGGTTGGGGGTTGTGATGCAGGAGCATCGGGGCCTAGGCAGATCAGTCGAAGTTGATCGACATGAGGAGACCGACCAGAGGGAATGCTAACAACTGCTGGTACGTGAAGCGGATTGACTTGTCGAAGTCAATAAGTCGAGCAGTGAACTTTCGAGGTGCGTCGATAGGAGGAAGGAAGTCGAGAGTCGACAGACGACAGTCGATAGGCGAAATGTGAATGTCGATAATCGACAAGTTGCCGTAGAGTTGTAGTAAGGTCGACATGTTGTCAGACCACGACATCGACATATCGGGCATGAACCAAGCAAGGAGGACGAGGCGGAATGGCGAAGCCTAAGCGCAGAGGAAGCCGACAGCTGAGTCGAAGCTGACGGAGGACAGTATGGCCGATGAGATGGTTTACTGTAGCTTGTCATAGGGAAGCGTAGAAGTCAAGGAGAGTACTTGGCAATAGTTCGGGGTTGCTAAGGAAGTTAATGGCAATTAATGCAGGTGGGTGAAGACATGACAGATGTTGTCACAAGCAGAGGCTCTGCATCACGGTTGGGACGCTGACAGCTGCAGGTCTGTAGGATCATGGAAGGATCGGCTGACAAGAGGATTCGTGTCTCAGGGATCGAAGTGGTCTCGGGAACAGTAGCAGCGGAGTAGAAGACCAGGGAGTTTGGATCAGTTGAGGGACTTGGCATTTTGGAGAGTCAAGCAGAGCAGAGAAGAAGATCGACCCATAGCTCAGAATTCCGCAGTGAACTAGGAGACGGTGAGGTTAACACACTGAGAGAGCACACAATTACTTCTATGTTGTAACGGCTAAGGTTGACAGCTAGTTAGTTATTTCATTTCTTTGCAGTTTGCATTGTAACCGATTCAGAGAAGTAATATAAGCCAGCTCCTGGCATTTTGTTTGCATCTTGTCTATGTGAATGCGTGTGTGGCGTGTATTGTTAAGCAAGAAACTTGTTGTGATAAGGCGACTTGAGTCAATTGGTATCAGAGCCCAGAAGTGAGTCTGGTTGAATTAAGCAGGAGGAGAATCCTGTCGAGGAGGAAGGCAGCGATACCAACCTGCCTTGCGTCAGTTGGTATCAGAGCTATAGCATCCTGAGAGTTGAAGGATAGCGTCAATGGTATTAATCCTACAAGTGCGTTGAATAGCTCCATATGAGGTTGGGTAGAGTTGTACACAACTTGTTGAAGTCCGGTTGCGATTGGACAAGTGGGAGTTTCAATAGAGGTTGAAAATGGCTCACAGAGGCGTTAATGTCCGAGGACGACGAGTGCGTGGCACAACAATCATGGTTGATCGTGAAATGTTGACGAGTGTGCCCGAACAATGCGAGCTTTGACAAATGAAGTCGCAATGATCAAGGAGAGCCAAAGGCGTGGTTGTATTCCAGATGCGTTAGACCACAGCAACGAGGAAGTCGAAGAAGTGGGACCACGAGAAGTAGCGAAAGATGAACCAGAAGAAAAACTCATCAAGCTTATGACGGATATGAGAGGTTTGGCAAAGATAGATGTTCGTACCTACTCGGGAAGCCTAGATCCAGAAGACTTGATTGACTGGTTCAGAGAGATGGAGAAATACTTCGACATAGAGCAGATCGAGGATCCTAAACAGTTTAAGACTGCATGTCTAAAGTTGAAGGGTCATGCCTCATTGTGGTGGGACAATGTACAGGCTGACAGAGCCAAGAAGGGCAAGGAGAAAATCAAGTCTTGGGAGAGGATGGTCGCCAAGTTGAAAGGAAAGTTCTTGCCAAATGACTATGTGATTTCCTTGTTCAAGAAGTTATAGAACTTTCGACAAAAGGAGATGACCGTGAAGGAGAAAACGGAAGAGTTCTACAGATTGTCGATAAGGTCAGGGCAAACTGACGAAGGCGAAGAAGTTTTTGCTAGGTATGTGAACGACTTGAAATATGCCATTCAGGATGAATTGAGCATGTCAAGATTCAGATTAGTAGGTGAAGCCTACCAGTTAGCTCTGAAGGCAGAAGAGAAACTGTCAAGAAAATCCACAGCGACTAGAGGTAGGATGACTGGTCAGGGTGCGAGGACCATTTCCATGAAAGGCCAAAGTAGCGGTTATAGGACGAAAACTGTCGAAGATAGTCGACATGCGGAAGGGACATCGACAAGGGAGAAAGAACAAGAAAACCGATGAGATGGTCGTGAGAACCGCGGTCGAGGTGCGTATGGTCGAAGTGGTCCATCCGATAGAAAGGGAGCTAACAGACCAGCCATAATCTATTACAGGTGTCGCAAAGCGGGACACAAAGCATATGAATTCCCAAAGAACGTACATGTTGCAAAGGATTCAAAACCCAGACATCAAAGAGATGAGAAAGTCGACGAGAGGGAAGAATCTATTAAGATTCAATACGCTAAGACAGAAAATATCAGCATTACATTCCATTTCACAACAATAGCATATATAGGACCACTGAAAGAACAACAAGCACAGCATAAACACAAGAGACACAAAGTTATCCTGGGAAAGCCTCATGGGATAGAAAACCCAACAAAGTTTCCTCAATATAGATGACCAGCAAATACAAAGATGTAAACCATAGACATGAGCTCCTTCTCCTCCATATCAGATCTCTCCCTCACCTATGCAATATTCACAAGTGAGTGTGTGTGTTAAATGAGGAACACACCTCCTCTATTTATACACATCTCTGACTTGTCTTTTATATTAACTAGGTCGGCCCCAACTTAACCATTGTTTTAAACACCCCATTACAATTGACTGGGCCGACCCCTCTAGGGTGGTCTAATAACCCTTTGACCCACA
The DNA here is from genome assembly GCA_027924585.1 of Larix kaempferi. Classification (NCBI taxonomy): domain Eukaryota; kingdom Viridiplantae; phylum Streptophyta; class Pinopsida; order Pinales; family Pinaceae; genus Larix; species Larix kaempferi. The sequence continues at coordinate 8,155,816 of BSBM01000769.1, read as the reverse complement.
TAACACATATAGGGCCGACACCCACTAGGGAAGTCTAATAACCCAAGTTACCACATTCCGACGGAGGAATAAACATCTCCGGATATACAATAAGGTCTTCATGGAGGAATAATAAAGTACAAATATAATATTCTTAGAAGTTACAATATTTCAACACTCCCCCTTAACGAGAAGGATATTATAACAACATCTGCAGGAGCAAGGAGTCATTGAATACATAATACATGATACATCTATAAATCATTGGAATCTTTCTTTATACATCATCATCAGTAACTCAAGCAGTTACTGGAACATCTTTAAGATCTTCAATACTGGAACATCAACATCTTCTGTATCGAGTCTTCATCTTCTGTAGCACTTGAACAGCTACAGCATCATCATCATCGGATCCTCTAATCAACAACATCATCTGGATCTCTCGATCACGATAAGCGGCATCGTCATCATACGATCATCAGCATCGTCATCATACGATCATCTACATCTGGATCATCTCGATCTACACCATCTGGATCATCTCAATCTACACCATCTGGATCATCTCGATCTACAGCATACTCTGCAATACACACGATCATATTATGGGATGATCAATCCCTCTCACTTTAGGACATAGGTCCATGGATGATAAAATCCAGATCAACTTCAAAGATGATCAATCCTTATCATTTTAAGACAAGTCTCATGTCTATGGACGATGCAATCCAGATCAACTTCCAGGAGGATCAATCCTTATCACTTTAAGACAAGTCTCATGTCTATGGACGATGCAATCCAGATCAACTTCCAGGAGGATCAATCCTTATCACTTTAAGACAAGTCTCATGTCTACGGACTATGCAATCCAGATCAACTTCTAGGAGGATCAATCCTTATCACCTTAAGACAAGTCTCATGTCTATGGACAATGCAATCTAGATCAACTTCCAAGAGGATCAATCCTTATCACTTTAAGACAAGTCTCGTGTCTATGGACGATGCAATCCATATCAACTTCCAGGAGGATCATTCCTTATCACTTTAAGACAAGTCTCATGTCTAGGGACGATGCAATCCCATCACGTACATTTTGAACCAAGGTTCCAGGGACAATGCAGTCCTATCACGTACATTTTGAACAAAGAGTCCAGGGACGATGCAGTCCTATCATCAATTCTCGGAGACAGATGTCTACGGATCAATTCTGGGACCGAAGTTGGGGGAAGATACAATCCCCACCTGTCCACTAAGGACTTCATTCTCGAAGACATCTATCTACGAATCAATTCTGGGACCGAAGTCCGGGGAAGATACAATCCCCACCTGTCCACTAAGGACTTCATTCTCGAAGACATCTATCTACGGATCAATTCTGGGACCGAATTCTGGGGAAGATACAATCCCCACCTGTCCACTAAGGACTTCATTCTCGAAGACATCTATCTACGGATCAATTCTGGGACCGAAGTCCGGGGAAGATGCATTCCCCACCTGTCCACTAAGGACTTCATTCTTGAATACATCTGTCTACGGATCAATTTTGGGACTGAAGTCCGGGGAAGATGCAATCCCCACCTGTCCACTAAGGACATCATTCTCAGAGACATCTGTCTACGGATCCTTTTAGAACATGTGTTCAAGGATGATGCAATCCCTCTTCTTTCTCGGAGACATATGACTACGGATCCTTTTAGAACATGTGTTCAAGGATGATGCAATCCCCTCGTCAACTTAGACCCTGTCTAAGGACCATTCACCAACCTCACTGTCGGCATCACCAATATAGGTATCCACATCATCGACCTCACTATCGATGCAGGTAATCTCATCATCAGCGACCATATCACTCCCCCTTTCGAGGAGGGTCCTTCTAAACTACACCAAGCTTGTCTCGAAAATACTCAAACTTTACTCAAGACAGACGTTTGGTCAATATATCAGCAACTTGTTCGTCAATGCTTACATATTCGAGCTCGATAGCTCCTTTCTGCACCATATCTCATATATAGAAATATCGGATCTCTATGTGCTTTGACTTATCATGGAACACTGGATTTTCTATCATCTTGATACAACTCTGGTTGTCACACAAGATCTCAGTGGGTTCCATCTCTACAAATAAACCATATAATAACATTTGAAGCCATATCGCTTCGCAATTAGCAGAGTAAACAACTATATATTCCACTTCGGTTGTGCTGAGAGCCACACTAGACTGCTTCCTACTAAACCATGAGATCATGGCAGATCCAAGACAATAACATCTACCTGATGTACTCTTCCTGTCTGAGACACTTCCTGCCCAATCTGAGTAGCTATGTAATCTGAAGTCATGATCTCCAAGATAATATAGACCAAAATATATCGTACCCTTTAGATCCCTTATCACATGCTTTGCAGATATTAAGTGAACTCTTCTAGGTTCCACTAGATACTGACTCAAGGTATTTACGACAAAGCATATGTCTAGTCTAGTATTTGTCAAATACATCAATGACCCAATAATCTGTATGTATAGAGTCACATCCACTAACTCTGATGAGTCATCAGCTAACAGCTTCAAGTCGGAACCCATGAGAGTGGCCATGGTTGTACATTCCAACATATCAAATCTTCTCAAGATTTCCACAGCATACTTTCCCAGGTTGAGAAAGATTCCTTCTGGGCCTTGCCATACTTCCAGACCTAGGAAGTAATGCATCAATCTGAGATCTTTCATCTCAAATTCTGTAGCCATCTTCTTCTTGCTTTCCATGATCTGTTTTTCATTCCCTATCAGAAAGAGATCATCCTCATACAATAATAGTATGACAGGTTCATCATCCATAACCTTAAGGTAAAGGTTAAGATCATCTTTACTTCTGGTAAAGCCCAATCTTTGTCAAGAAGCTGTAAATTCTCCCTTTGTGACTGAACATCATTCACACTCTGCATTGAGTGATCTTCTGCATATCTATCCGTGCCATCTCTCGTCAGATGGGTCTACTGATATGAGCCTCAATATCATTCGAACTCTGTGGTGAGTTCCTTCTTGCATCCCTGTAATCTGTATATAGAAACCATCTTCAACCTTGTAGCAAAGGTTGAGATCCACATTACCCATGGTGATCATTAAGCTCATCAAATGACTATCAATCCTAAGTACCCATACAGAGCCTGATTCACACTTTTTCTTCAATTACACCATTGAGAGAATGGTCTTATCTAGCCACTTGGAGCAAACATCTCATCATGATCCTCTTCCTCTTTCTAAGAGAATCTTCTAGCCACGAGCTTGCTATAGTATGTTTGATTTGTAAGTCTTCTTATTGAACATCCATCACTTGTTTAGTGTTCATCATTCTTCATGATCTTTCCTACAAATCAAAATTAAGTACATGATTAGTAATACTTCATAATCATCAAATCATGTTGACATGATAACCTATTATGCATACAAATATGATTTTCATAGTTATGCAACAATCTTGACCAATACTTTGGCACAACACTTTTCGATATCCTGTATGCATACAGTGGCTATCTAGATGCCTTCCATCTCTACCAGAACATACTATCGAGAGCATGCACAGTTCTCAGCATGTCAGCAAAGAGGTTTCATTCTAGACAAACAACAATGGAATGTTTGTCCAACTTACCCATCATATACATATTAGTAGTATACTGTTCAATGCTATATGAATGCTCACACTATGCATGATACATTCTAAATGTGCATACAACTATTCCAAGCAATATCATTTACTATTTCATGTCAATTCAAATACTTATCTTTTATGGTTGTGTGGTTGCCTCCTGCTTGATCTTCTATTCATTCTGTACCACTATGCATGCTCAAGTGTGCACTAGTGTCATCCTCATGATCTCATACACAAACATACATTCATTAGTATAATCTCAATATTATCAAAACATTATGATTCTAAATAATCTTAAGTATGTATGGTCATGATCATTTCGTACATAGGTATACTTACCTAAGATCCTAACAAAGTAGGATTCTAACTTGATATAGGAAAACATACCTGGATTATCAAGCTTGATTATGTATTAACATACCCAAACAATATCTTCTTTGTTCTCTTCAATGATTTAGAGACCTTGTGCTAGAATCTGCATAACTCATAGGTTAAGCATAGTAGAACAAGGTCATACATACCTCGTAACTAGATATTCTATGTGGTCAAAGACTATGGATGAGTCTTTGTCCCTATGTCATCATGGTCATAGAACTTGATTTGTCTTTCTTGATGTACCTGTATCTTGTTAGTAGACAACATTGTCCTCATACAACACCACAAGTGCATTAGTACAATCATAAGTGTCATAACCTTAATCAATGAATGCCTTCTATCATTCACATGCATTCATTATCAAACAATCATAATTGTACTAATCTCAAAAACATGAAGACAAACATAAACTTAACCATGAACAGATTTCAACACATACCTGTATCTCCTCAAGTCATACCTATTAGGATTGCTTTTAACCCAATCCACTTTGATTTGCTGAAACTGGAACTGGAGCTGGATTAGGGTTTGTCAGAGAAACCCTAAAAATTCAAACTTTGAATTTCAAATTCCTGAATGGATGGAAAGATGTGCCTTGATGAGTTGATCAAGCTACCATACTTCAATTTTGAAATCTCCAAAGTTTGACCCCTCAAAATTCCCTTTCAAACTTCTGGATCTTCTGGAGAGGATCCTGAACTAGGGTTTGGTGAAGCCCACCCTTCTTCCCAATCAAAAGGTTTGATCCAAAGCTCTAAACTTCTATTTTTCTGAGGAGCTTCCAGCCGTGGTCACAGACTTAAAAAATTCCAACTTTTGCAGAAGCCCTAATTTTCCACCTTTTTTATCAAGGTCCCGAACTAGGGTTTGATCAAGACCACCCTTCTGACCAACCAAAAAATTCGATCTTGGTCTCTAAATTTTGATTTTTCTGAGTAGCATTCAGCCGTGGACTCTGATTCCAAAAATTCCAACTTTCTCCGAAACACTAATTTTCCACAGTAGTGACGATTCAAGAATGAAGGTGCTCAAAATCCAAATCTGTTTTGACAGAAATATGCACCTGATTGTTTCTAGTGTAACTATGAATCCACATGGTCTAAAAATTCTGACTATGGTAGCCCGACCTGTCTTCTTTCCAACCCCATAGGTATGACCTCAATTGGATTCTCTGAGAGAGAGTTATGCCAAGTGTCGCAACGTGACCTGTTTATGGTATAAAACAGAAGAGCGAACTCGTACGGTGTGCCACGTGTCACTGGTTCAACTTTGGCCTCTGAAAACGTTACCTCAGATAGTGCAGTCCGTGCACTACCTTTCAATTTTTACGAAATTTCATTTGGAGCTTCCTATCCCAAGTTATGACCTTTTTTCCTAGGTCACCTGATTATGACTGAGATCTGGAAAAGGTAGAAACCCTAACTTGTACTTATCATAACTCACAAAGTACAACGAATCTGAGGTTTTCCTTTGGACAAAAGGTACATGGGGATGTTTTCTACAACTTGTAAAATTTTTAGATCTTGAACCTTTTCCAAAATGGATTTATAGTGAAAGTTCCACGATGACTGGTTTTTGCTATACAAAACCCTAACCTTCAAACTGTCGCAAGTGAAGCAAGTGTCGTAAGTGCCATGCATTGCCTTCCTTCAGGTTAGCTCTGATACCATGTTAAGATTCAATATTATAAGACATAAAATATCAGCATTACATTCCATTTCACAACAATAGCATATACAGGATCATTGAAAGAATAACAAGCACAGCATAAACACAAGAGACACAAATTTATCCTGGGAAACCCTCATGGGGTAGAAAACCCAGCAAAGCTTCCTCAATATAGATGACCATCAAATACAAAGATGTAAACCATATACATGAGCTCCTTCTCCTCCATAGCAGATATCTCTCTCACCTATGCGCTATTCACAAGTGAGTGTGTGTGTTAAATGAGGAACACACCTCCTCTATTTATACACATCTCCGACTTATCTTTTATATTAACTAGGTCGGCCCCAACTTAACCACTAGGTTAAACACCCCATTACAATTGACTGGGCCGACCCCTCTAGGGTGTTATAATAACCCTTTGACCCACATAACACATACAGGGTCGACCCCCACTAGGGAAGTCTAATAACCCAAGTTACCACATTTCGACGGAGGAATAAACATCCCCGTATATACAATAAGGCCTTCACGGAGGAATGAAACATCTCCGGAATAATAAAGTACAAATATAATATTCTTAGAAGTTACAATATTTCAACAGAATCGGCATCGAACTACAGTGAGTATGGTAAGAAGAAATGTCGGGCCATGACAGCTAGCAAGATACTGGTTTTGGATGAAAGATGCGACGAGCAAGCGCTGGCATAACGAAAAGCGATCTTTCGAATGAAGGTGTGAATCGGCGAATGGCGTTGCAAGACCATATTTGATGGTGGAAGCGCTGAGAATCTTGTGTCAACAGTGGTGATTGAGAAAGCAAAGTTGAGATGTCGAGAACATCCACACCCTTACAAGATCTCATGGTTGCAGAAAGGACACCATGTGAAGGTGACCAGACAGTGCCTGATTAACTTCAAAGTTGGGAAGTTAGAAAACAACGTACTGTGCGACGTAATCCCAATGGACACGTGCCTTCTGTTGTGAGGAATACCATGGTAGTATGGTAAGAAAATAATCTATGATGGTCGAGCCAACACAGTCATAGTGTGGAAAAATGGCGTGAAGAGGACTCTTAAGCCGAAACTGGAGGAGGAAGCCGATGGTAAGCAGGGCGAGAGCAACTTTTGGGAGAAGCGAGTGCTGATGTGTTCAGTGAAAGAGTTCCTCGCAGAAGAGGAGAAGTAGTCGGGATGTTATTCTATCATTCTGAAGGGACCATGTGTCGAGAAGGCGACAATGGAGGAGAAAATTCTGGTCGAAGTCGGAAAGATGCTCGGCGAGTTTCGAAGCATAGTAGTCGATGAGACACCGACAGGATTGCTGCCGACAAGGAGCATATCCCATCAGATCAACTTGATTCCAGGGTCGAGTCTTCTAAACAAAGAACCGCATAGGATGAGTCCGACAGAAGGTCAGGAACTCAATCGACAGGTCCAGGAGTTTTTGGACAAAGGGTTGATCAGAGAGATTCTGAGTCTGTGCACGGTACCAGTCATATTAGCACCGAAGAAAAGTGGAGAATGGAGGATGTGTACAGACTCTAGAGCTATCAACAAAATCACGATCAAGTATCGGTTTCCATTGCCGATAATGGACGACTTGATGGATTGTTTGAGTGGGGCGAAGTACTTCACGAAGATAGACCTGAAGAGCAGATATCACCAGATTCGAGTTAGAGAAGGAGACGAATGGAAGACAGCATTCAAGACAAAGGAAGGGTTGTATGAGTGGTTAGTCATGCCATTTGGATTGACTAATGCACCCAATACATTCATGCGATTGATGAATGAAATACTGAAACCATTCTTGGGAAAATTTGTCGTTGTCTATCCAGATGACATTCTGATTTTCAGTCGAACCAAGATAGAACACTTGGAGCACATTCGACAAGTATTGCAGAAGTTGCAGGAAGAGAAGCTGATGGTAAACCTATAAAAATGTTTCTTCATGAAGGAAGAACTAGTATACTTGGGATTCGTAATCTCTGGTAAAGGGTTGGTGATGGACCCAGAGAAGGTGAAGGCGATATTGGATTGGCCTGAATTGACAAGCGCGACTGGAGTGAGGAGTTTCCATGGACTTGCCACTTTCTATAAGAAGTTCATCAGGGGATTCAGTCGGATTTGTGCACCATTGACAGAGTGCATGCGCAAAGGGGAGTTCAAATGGACAGAAGCTGGTTCGCGAGCTTTCAACAAGTTGAAGGAAAAGGTCATTGAGAGCTCAGTGTTGGCGCTCCCAGATTTTGACAAAGTTTTTCAGGTCGATTGCAACGCAAGTGGAATAGCAATTGGAGCAGTGTTGAGCCAGGAGGGTCGACCAATTGCATTCTTCAGTAAAAAATTAGATGACGCGAAGTAGAAGTATTCGGTCTATGACGAGGAATTTTATGCTATTGTCCAAGCATTAAAGAAGTGGAGGCATTATTTGTTTCCCAGGGAATTTGTGTTGTACACAGATCACCAAGCGCTGAGGTATCTGAATAATTAGTCGAATTTGAATCAGTGGCACATGAAATGGGTCGAGTTCTTACAGGGATATACATTCATGTTGCGACATAGGACGGGCAAATCGAACAAGGTTGCCGATGCGCTGAGTCGAAGAGTTGCATTGCTGAACACAACGACAGTTCAGGCAATAGGGATAGAGTCGGTGAAGACGGAGTATGCTACCAACGAGAATTTTGTGAAAGCATGGGAAGCTTATCGCGAACCATGGAGTGTCGATAGAAATCCATACTTGGATTATTTTATCCAAGAGGGATACCTATTCAAGGGACGACAGTTGTGTATTCCCAGAGGATCAGTGCGAGAGAACCTAATCCGAGTGTTGGATAGCGGCGGATTAGCGGGTGATTTTGGCATCGACAAGACCAGGGAATTGGTCGAGGAAAAGTATTACTGGCCAGGAATGGCGACAGATGTCGAAAGGTGGGTTCGACATTGTAGAGTTTGCCAGTTGGAGAAAGGGAGAATTCAGAATACAGAGTTATATACACCGTTGTCAGTACCGAATACCCCATGGGAGCACCTGAGCATGGATTTTGTGCTAGGATTGCCGAAGACGCAGCAAGGAAGCGACTCAATATTTGTTGTAGTCGACAGATTTTCGAAAATGGCACACTTTATTTTGTGTCGGAAGACAAGTGACGCCACAAGCATTGTTGTACTATTCTTCAAAGAAGTAGTAAGATTGCATGGGTTGCTGAAGAGTATCACATAGGATAGAGATACCAAGTTTATGGGGCATTTATGGAGAACCCTATGGAAGAAACTAGACACGAAGTTGCAGTTTAACTCAGCATATCATCTGCACATAGACGGATAGATCAAGGTGGTGAACAGAAGTTTGGGAAACCTTCTGATATGTTTGACGATCGACAGAACCAAGCAGTGGGAGAATGTGTTGGCGCAAGCAGAGTTTGCATATAACAATTCTGTGAATCGATCGACAGGTTTGATCCCATTCTATATTGTTTAGGGAAGAATCCCACATGGAGTGGTGTATTTGGTCGAGTTACCGACAGAGATCAGGAAAAACGTGGATGCAGAATCATTCGCAAAGCACATGAAAGAAGTTCATGAAGATGTGCGAAAGCACATAGAAAAGAGCAATGCGGCATACAAATTGAGAGCCGACGGGAAGAAGAGACTATAGTCATTCAGAGAAGGAGACTTAGTCTATGCACATTTGCGGAAGGAGAGATTTCCGACAGGGACATATAACAAGCTGAAGCTGAAGAAGATTGGACCATGTAAGATTCTGAAGAAAATTTCAGACAACGCTTATGTGTTGGAGCTACCGAATGACTTGAGCATTTCACCAACATTTAATGTCTCATATCTGTACAAGTTTGAAGAAGGTTCAAGCAGCAGAAGTGCAGAAGCGATGGATATCGACTGGACAGAGCAAATTCCAGATCGACACAAGGAGGAGATCACAGAAGTAATAGAGGAACGTGAAGTCGGGCGTATGCGCAGTTCGCGAAGGAAGGAATACTTGGTGCGAAGGAAAGATGATGAGTTGCAAGAGGTGACATGGATTTTCGAAGAATAGTTCAGGAGACTGACGGAGTAGTCGAGTTCTTTTTCACCTAGGGAGTCTGATGCAGGAGCATCGGGGCCTAAGCAGATCAGTCAAAGTTGATCAACATGGGGAGACTGACTAGAGGGAATGCCAATGACCGCTAGTGCGTGAAGTATATTGACTTTTCAAAGTCAATAAGTTGAGCAATGGACTGTCGAGGTGCGTCGATAGGAGGAAGGAAGTTGAGAGTCGACAAGTCAATAGTCGACAAACGATAGTCGATAGGCGACATGTGAATGTCGATAGGAGACAAGTTGCCACAGAGTCGCAATAAGGTCGACATGTTGTCAGACCATGACATTGACATATTGGGAATGAGTCAAGCGAGGAGGACAGGGTTGAATGGCGAAGCCTAAGCGCAGAGGAAGCTGACAGGCGAGTCGAAGCTGACAGAGGATAGTATGGCCGACGAGATGGTTTACTGTAGCTTGTCAAAGGGAAGCGTAGAATTCAAGGAGAGTACTTCGCAACAGTTTTGGGTTTCTAAGGAAGTTAATGGCATTTAATGCAGGTGGGTGAATACATGACAGATGTCGTCACAGGCAAAGGCTGTGCAGCATGATTGGGACGCTGACAGCTACAGGTCTGCAGGATCATGGAAGGATCGGCTGATAGGAGGATGTTGTCTCGGGGATCGAAGTGGTCTTGGGAACAGCAGCAGCGGGGTAGAATACCAGGGAGTTTGGATCAGTTGGGGGACTTGGCATTTTGGATAGTCAAGCAGAGCAGAGAAGAAGATCAAGCCAAAGCTCAGAGTTCCGCAGTGAACCAGGAGAGGGTGAGGTCGGCACACTGAGAGAGCACACAGTTACTTCTATGTTGTAACGGCTAAGGCCGATAGTTAGTTAGTTATTTCATTTCTTTGCAGTTTGCATTGTAACTGATTCGGATAAGTAATATAAGCTAGCTTCTGGCATGTTGTTTGCATCTTGTCTATGTGAACGTGTGTGTGGTGTGTATTGTTAAGCAAGAACCTTGTTGTGATAAGGCGACTTGCATCAAGTTTTGTGGGTGCACCTAGATTATAGTAGTAGCAGATGGGAATCGAGCTCGTGTCCATTGACCCCGTGTCACATGACTACGATCCTTGCCCCAATTGTTGATTCCCCTTATTAAATACTAATAATGAAATAATATAAATCAAAATTTTAAATTAAAAAAAAATGTTATTTTGTATTATTCAATACAACTAACATTCCAAGAACTAAGTAAGGAGTGACACGAGGAGGAGGGATTCTCTTAAACCTCAAGGGACAAAATATATTGGAATATGCATGGGGATTGGGCAAGGTTCCCAACAACATAGCTGAAGTTCTGGTTCTTCTCCAAGGATTAATGATAGTGAAACAATACGAGATCTCAGAAGTTTGGGTGTTTGGGGATTTCTTGAACATTGTTGGTTCGCTCCATATCAACTCGAAGCCTAAGGACCTCCACCTCAATCGGCTTATCAATAGAATTAATGTTCTCCTCTCCTCACTCCATGGTTTCCAAATATTCCATTTCTTGAGGAATTTAAATAAACCTGTGGATGCCCAAGTTAACAGGGTGGTTAGCCTAACGCAAGGAGGACTATCGATCAATGATGGAATCCTGGTCTACTCTGCCATCCTCTAAGTCCTTTATGTCTCTCTCTCGATGGATGTGGTGGAGACTTATCACGACTTTAGGTGGCATACCAGATTTAAACATGTGCCTTCTTACGAACATCAAGCGAAAGAGTGGGGTAATTATGACCTTTCAAATTGGCAAGGGACGATTCCATGGGAGATCAGATTGGAATTGTATGATCCATAGTAAGCAGGATTACTTTTGCAAATGGAATTGAATGTTGCAGGACATGTTCGTGTGGAGAGATCCATTCCATGCAGGGAAAATTTAATGGCAATCGAAAGGCCAATGATGAAATTGAGTTGGCAGTGGAATTATAAATCAAACAATTTATTTCACTTTCTGTTCCATTTCCACATTGAAATTGTTTGGTGCATCAGGAAATTTAGAAGGTATTCTTAGGTGGTGAACCAATGACGTGAAGAGGGTGGGAAATGACCAGTCGAAGTTATGGTTATGGTAGATAATGAAGGAAGTTCAAATTGTTTCCCAAGCCATGGAATGAACCACCTCTCGATGGAGATGAAAGTCATGAGGCACAAACTGAGTACTGAAGCAACATTTTAGAACTAGTGAATAGGTTTCAAAGGACCATCTCGGACAGTTGGAGCAGAAAGCAACACATGAGAGGAGGGAGCACTAGGTGCAAGAGAAAGAGTCGACCACTTGCTGATTAAGGCCCGAGGAAAGAAAATTCCTCCTCGAGCAACAACTGGACAAAAATTCAAGCAATTGGCCAATTATCAAACAAGACCCAACGCTTCTACGCATGCTCTTTGTAGAAGGCTCTTTCTCCAATTTCTCTTAGTTGGACATGTTTTATCAATGTCTTCTCTTGTTAAGAGTTTTTCTTAGGTCGTATAGGTTATGTTTTGTCAGTCTTCTATTATTTAAAGCTTCTCACGGGATATATAGTACTAGAGTTTCTTTTAGACTTGCTAAGTCTCCTAAGAAATGAGTTAATTTTGTAAATGGAACTTATCAGTCCCTATAATTTGTAGATGGTATAAATTGGCTTCAACATAGGATTTTGGAACTCTTTGATGTTTTTTTGATATGTGTATGAGCCACTTTTTTTAATATAAAAACGCTAACCATTCTGGTTTTAAAACGGTTAAGAATATGTGTTTCCTCCTAAGAGATTATAGGTTTGATTCCAGAGGTGTATACCTCTGTAAACTTTAGCAGTTAAATCATTTCGCAGACGAGGTCCCTTGTCCCACAAAGAAAGTCTCATACACCAAATTAGTATCTTGCTTGACAATCGCCCTAAAAATAAATTATTATTATTATTAAAAAAATATTCCAAAAACTAAATATATCAATAAGAATAAAATCCAAAATCTATTATATATAAAAACACACATTAATATAAAAATCATTATACGTTAGTGGACAAATTATTACTTCCATAAACATAAATATCATTCAAACCCCATTAGTTAAGTGTATAGAATAAATTTTATTATCACCAACTCATAATATTAGTGGATTCCATTAACAAAAATATTATAATATGATATGTTTGGTGGATTCCATTAACAAAAATATTAAATCTTATTAAATACTATACATTCGCATTCACCAACTCATTAATTCACCAACTCATTAGATGAGTGGATTCTCTAACAAAAATAGTATAATATGATATATCTGCATTCAACAACTCATTTGGACGAATGTTTTTTAATTATATAAAAACTTTACTAATACTTAGTATATTTTATTAATATAAATATTATATTATATAGTTTTACTAATATAAATATATAAATATTATATTGGTTGAATGTTTTTAATTATATACTAACTTTAGTCATATTTAATATATTTTATTAATATAAACATTATATGTATAATAATATATTTTATTAATATAATATTTAGTATATTATATTAATATAAATATTATATGTATAATATTATATACATGGTATGTTTAATTAAATTTTCTAATCATATATATTGTGTTAAGTATTTTTAATAATTTAGTGGATGAAATGTGTTACTTAGATTAAAAGTAATTATAACAAATTAATATAATTATTAAAAGAATTAAGATTAAATTTTAAAAATTAATATCAACAAATAAAAATAATATAAACAAATATATAATATAGATTTCACAATTAAAGTTAATTAAATCCACATATTTAAGATAGATATACATATATATATATATTAAATTTTAAAGCATATTACCATATATTACTTTGAAAAATATTTACAAAACAAGTGTAATATAAATTTACAATTAAAATTAATTAAATTTACTTATTATTAAATAGATAAACATACCATATATTACTTTGAAAAATATTTACAAAACTAGTGTAATATAAATTCACAATTAAAATTAATTAAATTCACTTATTATTAAATAGATAAACATAAATACAATTATTAAATAGATGTATATTGAATTTTAATATATATTGTTTTGAAATAATATTTACAAAATTAATAATAATGATGATGACGACTATTAAATCCAGTTGATATTTTTTGTTTTTGTGTTTTTTTAAGTCAACTAATTTGTAATTGAGAGAAAAAAGTATTTAGATGCATTTATGACTAACTATGTGATCCAAAGAACAATTAATTAGGTTTATCTATATAACCATATATTAAATTGAAAAAAAATCCCCTTAAAAAAATTTCAAAAGCCAAAGAGGTCTAAGACAAGGGTGTCCCCTATCACCCCTGCTAGCTCTTCCGGTTATTGAAGGTTTAAGTCGAATGATTGGTACAACAAAAAGGGAAGGGTTGTTGAAAGGAATTAAATATCACCCAGGGTCTTTATTACCCATCTGTTGTTCGTGGATGATGTTGTTCTTTTCGGGAAAGGCACAATTGAGAAGTGGCGATATTTTACAGATATCTCACATTTTCTCCCTTTTAATATGACTATCCTCGACTTTGGCTTCAAATATCTTGGTTTCTACATAAAACCAAATGCTTATGGCTTAAGTGATTGGTACTGGTTAATTAAAAAAATTGAAAGGAAGATTAATGTCTGGTGTCACAAATTTCTTTCGCTTGGGGGAAGACTCACCCTCTTGAAAGTTGTTATGTCAGGGATACTTGTGTGTTGGTTATTGATGACTCAAATTCCATTTATATTCTGAAGAAGATTAAAATGTTGATGTTTAGATTTTTGTGGTTTGGTACATTTGATGGTGGTAATTATCATTTCGAAAACTGGGAGAGGTTATCTCTTCCAAAAGAATGAGGCGGTTGAAATATAAAAAATGTTTTCTTGTTCAATTATGCTCTTTGCATGAAAAGTCTATGGCATGGATTGTTTGGGGGAGGCATTTGGACAAATGTTATACATGGAAAATACATCAAAAAGGAAATCATAGATTGGATTAGAAGACCTCCAACCAAGTACTGGAATGCTTCAATTTTTTGGCGCAGTTTTATGAAAACATATCCGTGGATAAATTGTCATTTAGCCTGGCAAATTGGGGATAGAAAGAAACTGCTTGTTGGAATAGAACCATATATTGGGAATGTCTCTAATTATGAACTGTCTCCTGTCATTCGCGGTCACCTTGCTGATTTGGGCTTTCACACTCTGGATAAAATCAAAAGACCTTCCTGGTTACCATATAACTCCTCTTATTGGCTGACCGCACGAGACTTAGGGCTTGGAAGCATTTGGGCTACTGAATGGGAACACTACATTGCAAAGCTAAACTTTGTTGGCATACATCTTAGTACTGTTGAAGACAAACTGGTTTGGTGTAAAAATACTAAGACAGGGAAAGTGACTGCAAAGACCGCTTATAAAACCATTGTCGGTGAACACTTTGCAGGGGAATCCAAGTGGTGGTTCTCGATGCTTTGGAAATGGAAGCTTCCATTGAAAGTCAAATGTTTCATTTGGCTAGTTTTTTAAAACAAAATTCTAACTTGGGGAATCTTATGCGCAGAGGATATTTCAGTCCCAATCGGTGTATTCTGTGCAAAGTTGAGGGCGAAAACATCAACCATCTGTTTGTCCTATGTCCTTTTTCTATTCAGGTATGGGATGAGACTTGTAATACATTAAAAATATCAAATGATTGGTCGCAAAATGACTTTGAAGTATCTTATAGGTGTTGGGTTTAGAATCATAGAAACCACAAGTCTCTCCCTACTCTAGTGTCTTGGGAACTATGGAAAATGAGGAATAGAGCTATATTTCAAAATGGTGTTCCTTCTACTATGTTTGTAAGGAAGAATATATTAACATCCTTCAATAATTACTTCTCTGATAATAAGATCTCTCATGTGAACCGTAGAAATTTTGATACAGTCGATCCAATCAAGGCTACTGGGTTCTTTGATGTTGCATCGGCAGGTGGTAGATGTGGGGCGGGCCTTTACCTGGAAATCTGCAAGGAGACTTGTTTCAGAATGAAATTGTCATGTGGATCTGGCACCAACACTAAAGCATAATTGCTTGCTCTCTGGGGCATTCTGAAAGTTGCAAACATGTTTGGGATCGACACTATCAATATCTTTGGTGACTCAATGACAAGTGTTCAGTGGGCTAGAAAATCTGTTAAGCTTTAGGTGATCCAATTCACACATTGGTGCAAAAGGATTGAATCTTTAATGAATACCTTTCATGATCTGTCTATAGATAACATATATAGCGAATTCAACGATGTAGCTAATGCACTTGCCAAAGAAGCATTAAATGGTGATTCAGATGGATGGCTCTCTTGGGAAGAGTGGACAGAGGGGATTTTTACACATTCAGGTTCTTTTTTTTCTTTTTGAGGACTATTCATGAATGATAGCATGACATAGTCTTCTATGTTATAGGGGTTGGATCTCAAACTGTTGTTGTTTTGTAGTTTGTTTTATTGATGATGGACTCTCTATGTTGTTCTTTTGATCTTTTCGCTGCTTCAACTTGGTTGTGAATGATCAACCATGTCTACATGATGTGGAGATGTACTTTTTTATTCCTAGTAATAACAAAAGTACAATTTTTTTCTTTTTGAAAAAAAAAAAAAATCAACATAAATCCATATTAACTAAAATTAATCAAATCATTTGCAATGCAAGCTTTTTAAAATGCAAACTTTAAATAAAAAAAATAGAATAAAATAAACCAACATGTCAAGAGATAAAATCCCTTTCTTCACTTTAGAAATGAATTTATATTAATTAAAATAATTATTTACAGTAAATATATTACCTTTAAATTAAAAATATATATATGTTCTTTTGAAAAATCATTAAAATAACCATTTTTAATAATTAAAATTGTAATATGAAATTGTGGTAACGAGAATATTCATTATAATTAAAAAAAATTGTTGTTAATATTTTTAATAATTAAAATTGTAATAATGAGAATCTTCAATATAATCACAAAAACTCATTGTTAAAATTTTGTTTCAAAAAGCTGTAAAATTTTATCATCAAAATAAATAAAAAACATTTAATACTATTTTAAAATCATAAAAAAGTCTTATGATTATTCATAAAAATATTAAACAGTATGAAATACAACAGGAGGATACACAGAAAATTGGATTGGATTATTACACAGAAATTTGGAAGGGCTTTACAATATACCAGGAGGATACACAGAGATTTGGATGGACAATATCTCAGGAGAAAACCCAGAAAATATGCCTTTTTCTCGATCGTCGGCTTTATTGGAGCTTTACAAAGACTGGTGAGACGAAGAGAAACTTTTCCCAAATAATCACAGAATCAAGAGGAACAGGAACAGAATCAACCTTTACCCTTTCTGCCATAGTCAGCTTTGAATGGGCGATGGCGCGGGCATTCCTCATCGCTCGCCCACAGCGCAAGAGCACGGGAAATATTGAACGCAAATCGAAAGAACCACCTGAATCGATGTTTCTTCATTTTGTTGCATTTACAGTTGAGATTCACATTTTCAGAATTGAATTTTGACGGAAAGATGGGATTACATGGGATTTCCTGCTTTCCAGTATGATCTGTGGCTTCTGGAGGAGTAATTAATCCTCTGTCCAGCTGATTGAAGAAGGAAACGATCTCATACGAATCATACAGAGGACTCCCGCAATCCCATATATTAGAGACGTTCACGCCTTCATTCCTTGCGACAGCACAGGCGCCTGAATTGGTGCTTGGAGACGGTCTGCTGGAGGTCCTTGGATCGAATCTCGGGGCGGCTTTCCTTGTGGCCGGAGGATCATTTCGGTCTGTCGTCTGTTGCATTTCCTCTCTAATTTAGTATTTCCCCAGCACTCATGGCAGTATTGGTCGATTGTTCCGTCCACAGGGGAAGTGTTGTTTATAACGTAGAGGAAGGTTTGCTGCCTTAACCTGCAATGCAATAGAAGTCTCCAAAATCGCCACGTGTTTTCGTAAATAGAAAACCCCACCAAACAAGCCAACAAAGTCACACGGTAGACTATGCAGGCCATTACCTGTGTACGCAGGTTGAATATGGCGATACCCTGTAGCTCGTGGACAGTAGGGAAGTAAGGTTATGGGTTTTAAAGGTGTTATTTCACACGAGATGAGCAAAAGATTTATTATCGTACCGATATATATATATATATATTGTATATTTTTTTAGTGGAAAAATCATTTTTTTGTTATTTTGAAGGAATCAAGGAAAGTTAACAAGGCACAGGAAATCACATATCGTGGATGGTAGATCGAGCAAACTGTTAATCGATAATCCAAGCCAGAAGATATCTCGACGAAATTAAACCCAGATTGATAGAATGAAATCCATCAAACTTCACCAACAGACTACCGTATTCTTAATATATATATATATATATATATATATCTTAAATATATATATATATACATACGTATAATATATATATGTATACTATATACAATATACATATATATATATAATCCTTTAGATATGGCATCTTGGTTGCATATATAGATATTTATAACTATTATTGTACCGATATAGCATCTTGGTTGGATATATATATGTTTTATTTAGCAAAACCTCTCTTTTCTCTTTTATAATAATAGTTATGAGATATACATATTTTTGTCTTATTGATTTTTTACATTAATAGTGGATATCTATATTTTTGTCCTTCTTTATTGGCCATAGTTTTTTCAACCACCATCACATGTCACACGTTTTATCACAATTTTATCCAAAGAGTATGTATAAGGTACCTCCATTCTCTTGGTGTAAAGATGCAATAATATTAAAATTTTACTTTTTTTTGGTAAATAATTTTTTTTATTACTAATGACATTTACATTCACATTTCAGGTAAAATGATAGGTTTTGTCATCTTGCATTCACATATTTATAACAAAGTTCAAATATTGAATTTTAATTCTTGATTTGAATTTCAGTGTTTTTTACTAATGACATTTACATTCACATTTCGGATAAAATGATAGATTTTGTCATCTTGCATTCACATATTTACAACAAAGTTCAAATATTGAATTTTTAATCCTTGGTTTGAATTTGCAGTCTGTTTTGTATCTTGTTTTGCAAAACCCATCTTAGTTCTAAGGAGTTGTAAGTACACTGGAGTCAAGGGAGTGAAAGAGTTTATCTTCTTTGGGCACTATGGGAAACACAGGCTCATGTTTACGATTTTCTTGCCATGAAAAAACATATATGGGTTAATTTTAATCTTAGTTTGTTGTATGCTTATATGATGTGTTACGTAATTGCAAAAGGATTTATTTAATTGTGGAAGTATTGATGTGTTTGGATTTAAGTTGTGTGATGATGGTTAGATCACGGTTTTGATTTATAATAAAAGTTGACTATGAAAAAGTGCTGACAATTTGCACCAATCGAGAAAGTGATTTACGATCTTTCTTCCATGGATGGGTGGCAACAATGTCATGGGGATGAGGTCGTTGCATGAACCTAGAGTCAAAGGGGAATTTTTGCCTTTCGTGGAACAATCCAGAACATTTCAATTGATGGATGATCGATTCTTTGCTTTGGAATCCAAATCTATACTCTGAGATGAAGGGGGTTGTTTTATTTAGATATTCTTTCACTACTACATCTTGATGTGAATTTCGATGAATTTTTCGACAATGATGGCGGAAATCGCATGGATTATCAAAAAATCCTTTCTATTTTTTAATTTAATCTCAACGGACGTCATAATTCCGACGTCTGTACTATGTTGTCGGAATTGAGACATCTGTACATCAGTACAACCTAGCTGTCACATGTCCCTTTTTGGTCTTTGAAATGGTCAGTGCACCCTCACATTGACCTAGTCAATGTATGTTGGTATTCCGAGGACCGTGAGCATAAGTGACAATTAATATAAGAACTCTTCATACTAAGCCGACAATTATGTGACACTCTCAATGTCTACAATAGAATGTTATGTAGTTTCAACAAATATACCATCAATATTACAACAAATTCATATCAAGCTATATAATTTCATTGATTAAATTATATAGTTAACAATGCCAATATCAAATGAGGAAAGTTTGAGGACTATTGTTAAGTTTAAGGAGCAACTTAGTGATGGTAAATGTTGGTGCCCTTGCAAAAGTTACAAGGGAACAAAAAGAAGAATTTTAAGGTCTATAGCTATAAAACATTGTTGGGAATATGGGCACTTCGAAGGGGGGCATGAATTTCATCCAATGGTAAGACATGTACTAGACAAATTTATTTGTTACATGTTTATTCTTTATTCTTATTAATTTAATTTAGAAGTTTTAATTTATTGTTTTAATATTTTATTTATACATATACTAAATATATTTGATATATCTTAATTTGTAATGGCAAAGAGAAAGCGTCCTAGGATTGGATCGAACAATGAGAAAGATGTGCCAAATTGTAGTAAAAATGATGGTATACATGCTGATGGAGATCATCATGGAGCTGATAATGGAGATGATGAAGTTAATCCTATGGTCGAGGAAAATGATGACATTGACATAATTCATAATGATGGGATAAATAGATTGATCAACAACACATTTCATGCTTCGTCAATGGATGATAACTTTGATGGATATGTTGAAGATGTACCTCTCATTAAGAAGGCAAAAAAACCCTTATATGGAGGCTCAAAGACAAATTTGCTCTCCATAAGTTTATTGTTGGTGAATTTGAAAGTGTTGATTGGGTTACCTAACACTTGCCGCACATAGATCCTAAGGTATGTAATATAATTCTCCATACATATTGAGTACCATTTTTTGTTCTTTCTATTTTTATAAGTGTTGATTATATTTAGAAAATGATGATGCAAAATTGATAAGCAATATTCATTACTTTAAATTTTTGTTTTAATGTTTTAGATTGTTAGGTGATATTTTCATACCATCACCAAAGCATTTACCTTGCACATACTGATAATTGTCCCTCATTACGAAAGCTTTAGGAATGGAGTATGAAGCCATTAATGCATGTCCTAATGACTACATTATATATTATGGACAACCTGCAACAAAGTTGGATTGCCCTGAATGTGGAATTAGTAGATATCGAACTGATCAAGTAACAAATAAGGTGCCCTACAAGGTTCTTTTTTATATTCCCATAATTCCATGTTTCCAACGCTTGTTTACATGCAAAAACATGGTACAATTTATGGATTAGCATGCATGAAATAGAAGTGAAAATGGTGTTATGTGAATGCTATGAAATTCTAAATCACAACATTCACATAGAAAGAATGAGTAGAAAAGATGAATTACAGTGAAAATTGCAGTAAAAATGAGCAAACAATTAATTCATGAGAACTCAGATAGGAACATAATAATGTCATATGATCTAATAAATAATATAATCAACAATGATGTTACAATGGAGAGAATTCGAATCACCTAGGAGAATTTGAGTTGCAGTCTGTCTAGCATAGTAATTTTCACGTCAATCAGTGCTCTTGAAGTCCCAAACTCAGTTAAACTCAACCAAATCTCAGTGAACTGATGATACAGTCAGTTAATTGACCAATGAGGGTGCATCCATGAGTTTGTCATGCAAATCAATCAGAAAAGGGCACATGAGGCCACAATCAATGGTGATCGGAGCTCAAGCTCCTATTTAGAGTCACCAACTCATGTGTAACTCAATTAGACTGAATTGAGTCACTGAGTGGGCTCCTAAAATATAGGTAAGTGCCTCTTAGGGTCCTAAAATCATGCATGCAGGGCGCATTACGTGGATAATGGGTCCTAGATGAAATTTGCACACCACTAGGGGGAAATAACATCACTAAGTGCTAGCAAATGGTAAATAATGCAAGTAGGACAAGGATGTAGTATTAAAATATACTAAAAGCCCCCCTTAGAAATAACACTAAGAATGTTTTTCGAAAATCCTTTTATTGGTGGTGATATTTGGCATGGTGATGAAAGAACGAAAACATGCCACTGTATCCGTCCTTACCTTTGGCCATCAAGATGACTCATAGCAAAGACAATTCCTGAAAATTCATCCTAGCAAAAAATTATTTTGAAAATTTCATTGTGTTGAAGGTATGTCGTGCAGGTTAGAAATAAACCATTCTATCAAGACATTGAAATCTCAATAGGAAATAAAAACGCACTTTACTGTTATTATTTATCAATAAAAAACAAGAAATATGAGCAATAAAAGCATGTACTTACTGATGTTTATAGAAAATTTTAAATCGTTGCTTCTATGTGTATCCCATTCACGGGATAGTCTGAGATGATTGTGATGATAGTAAAAAAAACCATTGGTTGATTGGTTGAGGAAGTGTGCATTTTTGTGCTAATCGCGAAAGATTGTCTTTCCTACCAAATAATGGATAAGTAGGCTCAGATATGTGTATGTAGCCAATTTGGCAGAGGTGATTCATGGATAAGTATGCTCATATATGTGTGATTATGCCTCAAATCAGATTTCATACATGGGGTGTACTTGGATTGGGCGATGTGCATTTTTGTGTTGTACATGAAAATGGGAAACCCTATCAACTATTCATTGTTTTTATTTCCTTGCAATAAAAATTTGAGGAACGATAAATAATTTTCATGAAATTTTTTTTTATATTTGAACTCTGAATTTAACAGTGATTATATAAAATGATTGGTTGAGTCTCTAAATTTCTGGAAATGATGTTTTTATGAAATGCAATGACAATGTTCAAGTGCATAAATCATCCACCTACAAGCTGATGCTTTCAGAAATTCTTTATCCCTCACAGGAGAGAATTTTTTTATCCCAAGTCTACTTTAGCCCTGTTTTTCAACACTTAACCAATTTTGCCAATGGTGAGCATTTTTCTAGGAAGGTGCAAAACAAGATGAATGGTTGTTTTGGCAGGAAAATATCGCCATGACCAGAGACTTTGTTTCCAAAAATCAGTCAATTGTCAAGTGAATAAATCATCCACCTACAAACTTATACTCCCAGAAATTTTTTATCCTTCAAATATGAGAAATGGTGGGCATTTTCCTAAGGCCATTTAGGCCAGTGTTAGATGCAAAACAGGCTGAGTGGTTGTTTTGGCAGGCCAATATTTTCTTGACCATAGACTTGTTTTAAAACTTGAGCCAATGGTCAAGTTCATAAATCATCCACCTACAAGATGATACTTTCTTAAAAAAATTATCCCTCACAGGTGAGAAATGGTGGGCACTTACCCAAGGCTGAGAAATGGTGGGCACTTACCCAAGGCTACTTAAGCCCTTTTTTTCCACACAACCAATTTTTCCAATGGCGAGCATTTTTCTGGGAGGGTACAAAACAAGCAGAATGACTGTTTTGGCAGGAAAATATCTCCATGACGAGAGGCTTTTTTTCAAAAATGAGTCAATGATCAAGCGAATAACTCCTCCACCTACAAATGTACTCTCTCAGAAATTTTTTATCCAACACGGGTGAGAAATGGCGGTCATTTTCCTAAGGCTATTTAGGCCAATTTTAGGTTCAAAACAAGCTGAGTGTCTGTTTTGGCAGGCCAATATATTATTGACCATATACTTGTTTTAAAAACTGAGCCAATGGTCAAGTGTATAAATCATCCACCTACAAGCTGAGGCTTTCCTAAAATATTTATCCCTCACAGGTGAGAAACAGTGGGCATTTACCTAAGGATACTTAAGCCCCCTTTTTCAACACTTAACCAATTTTTCCAATGGCGAGCATTTTTCTAGGAGTGTGCAAAACATGCTGAATGGTTGTTTTGGCAGGAAAATATCTCCATGACCAAAGTATTTTTTTAAAAACCGAGTCAATTTTCAATTGAATAAATCATCCACCTACAAACTTATGCTCTCGGAAATTTTTTATCCTTCAAATATGAGAAATAGCGGGCATTTTTCTATGGCCATCTAGGCCAGTTTTAGGTGCAATACAGACTGAGTGGTTGTTTTAATTAGAAGGCCAATATTTTATTGACCGCATAATTTTTTTCAAAGTTGATCCAGTGGTCAAGTGCATAAATCATCCACCTACAAGCTGGTGCTTTCCTAAAAAGAAATTCCCTTACAGATGAGAAATGGTGGGCATTTTCCCAATGCTACTTAAGCCCTTTTTTTCGATACTTAACCAATTTTGCCAATGGCGAGCATTTTTCTTTGAGGGTGCAAAACAAGATGAATGGTTGTTTTGGCAGTAAAATATCCCCTTGACCAGAGACTTGGTTTCCAAACTCAGTCAATGGTAAAGTGAATAAATCATCCACCTACAAACTTATGCTCTCATAAAAAAATTATCCTTCAAAGGTGATAAATGGAGGGCATTTTCCTAAGGCCATTTAGGCTAGTTTTAGGTGCAAAACAAGCTGAGTGGTTGTTTTGGCGGGCCAATATTTTGTTGACCATAGACTTGTTTTCAAAACTGATCCAGTGGTCAAGTGCATAAATCATCCACCTGCAAGCTGATGCTTTCCTATAAAAAAATTCCCTCACATATGAGAAATGGTGGGCATTTTCCCAATGCTACTTAAGCCTTTTTTTCAATACTTGATCAATTTTTCCAATGGCGAGCATTTTTCTTTGAGGGTGCAAAACAAGATGAATGGTTGTTTTGGAAGGAAAATATCTCCTTGACCAGAGACTTTGTTTCCAAAAATCAGTCAATGGTAAAGTGAATAAATCATCCACCTACAAACTTATGCTCTCATAAAAAAATTATCCCTTAAAGGTGATAAATGGCGGGCATTTTCCTAAGGCCATTTAGGCCAGTTTTAGGTGCAAAACAAGCTGAGTGGTTGTTTTGGCAGGCCAATATTTTCTTGACCATAGACCTTTTTTCAAAACTGAACCACTGGTCATGTTCATAAGTCATCCACATGCAAGCCTATTCTTTCTTAAAAAATTATCCCTCATATATGAGAAATGGTGGGCATTTTCCCAAGGCTACTTAAGCCCTTTGTGTCAATACTTAACCAAATTTGCCAATGACAAGCAAATTTTTGGGAGGGTGCAAAACAAGCTGAATGGTTGTTTTGGCAAGAACATATCTCCTTGATCATAATCTTTTTTTTTCACAAAGGAGTCAATTTTCAAGTGAATAAATGATCCAACTACAAACTTATGCTCTCAAAAAAAAATTATACCCTAAAGGTGATAAATGGCGAGCATTTTCCTAAGGCCATTTAGGCCAGTTTTAGGTGCAAAACAGGCCGAGTGGTTGTTTTGGAAGGCTAATATTTTATTGACCATAGACTTGTTTCCAAAACTAAGCCAGTGGTCAAGTGCATAAATCATCCACCTACAAGTTGATGCTTTCCTAAAAAAAAATTCCCTCACATATGAGAAATGGTGGGCATTTTCCTAATGCTACTTAAGCCCCTTTTTTCAATACTTAACAATTTTGCCAATAGTGAGCATTGTTCTTTTAAGGTGCAAAACAAGATGAATGGTTGTTTTGCCAGGAAAATATCTCCTTGACTAGAGACATTGTTTAAAAAAGAAGTCAATTGTCAAGGTAATAAATCATCCACCTACCAACTTATTCTCTCAGAAATTTTTTATCCATCAAAGGTGAGAAATGGAGGGCATTTTCCTAAGGCCATTTAGGCCAGTTTTAGATGCAAAACAAGTTGAGTGGTTGTTTTGGTAGCCCAATATTTTCTTGACCAGAGACCTTTTTTCAAAAATGAGCCAGTGATCATGTTCATAAGTCAGCCATCTGCAAGTTGATGCTTTCCTAAAACATTTATCCCTTACAGGTGAGAAATGGTGGGCATTTTCCCAAGCCTACTTAAGCCCTTTTTTCCAATACTTAACCAATTTTGCCAATGGCGAGCATTTTTCTGGGAGGGTGCAAAACAGGATGAATGGTTGTTTTGAAAGGAAAATATCTCCTTGACCAGAGACTTTGTCTCAAAAAGTAGTCAATGGTAAAGTGAATGAATTTTCTAGCAGGGTGCAAAATGGCATAAATTTGATTTTTTATTGCACAACATTACGTTACTTAGAGTGTAAAATTACATGTAAAATTACAAATAAAATTACAGTGTAAAATTACAAGTAAAATTTGAGTGTAAAATTACATTTATGATATATTTCAGTTTTTTTTAATTAGAGAAATTATGTCTGAAATATAATACCAATATCGATTGTTTTTTATTTATTTTGCAGAGTATCTCATTAATAGATCATTCAAATGAGCCATCTCAATAAAATATTCCTTGAAAAAGAGGTCAACGTAAGGGTGTAGATTACTCAAAACTTCCAACTTTGGAACCATGTGACATTGTCCTTCAATTCACTCGTGCTTGAGGTAAAAATACTACGCAATGTGTTTCTCAGGGACAATGTCGAGGATTTGAAGATCAGAACTCCATACCACAAAACGAGTCCAGAATTTTCCCTCAAACAGCAAGCAATCATCTAGCCATTCTTCAAACTCATTGTCCTCAATGTAAGCAACCGATGATAAACAACAATGTTGCTGGACAACAGAGGCAACCTTTGTCTCCAATTGCAGTTGAAGGGAATGTTAATGCACAAAGTGGAAATATTTATGAAAGACTGAACTCTTTTCTAGAGAATGTGAGGGTCCCATTACATGCTACCATTACATTGAACGTTGAGTTGCAAAATAAAAATCTGTACCAAAGAATGAACCCAGTTTTGCAGAATGAGGCCCTACTTTTCCCTCAAAGATCAGTGATTGATGCTACTATTGTTACAAATCACTCTGAGGGAAGTGCAGGTTGTGTTGCTCAACAACCTAGGGAGCCTTTGACTGTATTTACTGATGAAGGGAATCAAAATGTAGATCCCAATGGGAAGCAATTGGAACATGCACCTCTTAGGAACTTGGATACAATTGGAAGACATGAAACAACTGAAATAATTGCATTTCATGAAGTATTTAAGACAATGATGATATGTTTTGACCTTGAAGTGCCTACCTATTAGGTAAGGATGCCATTGCCTAAGTTCATGTATTATTTCCAACATTTCCTTCTCATAAATGGGTTTATGTAAGTTCTTTCCCCTAATCGGACGACTTTTAAAATCCATGGGCCTTCCTTCTTGCATTAGAGAAACACCAATGTCATTTCCTAAGGAATCACATTACACAATAAAGTTTTTTGTGAAGTCTAGTTTGGTCAAGACAGGGGATTTTCACATTGCCTCTTTAAGTTGTTCAAAAGCTTGAGTGGCATCTAGAGTCCAAGAGAATTAATCCTTCTTCAATAATGTTGTTAGAGGTGATGTTATTCTTCCATATTTTCGAACAAACTTGCGGAAGTACCCTATCTAACATAAGAATCCTCTAAGATTCTTCAAGGTTTTGGGAAAGGGCCAATCCCTCATGGATTTAATTTTTTTAGGGTCTACCTTGACACCTTCATGAGATACAATATGACCCAAATACTCTACCTCCTTTACCCTAAAGAAACATTTGGAAGGTTTTGCATATAGTTGTTGCACCTTTAGTAGTTGTAGTACCCTGTCAATATGTTGAACATGTTCTTCCCAATACTTGCTCATATATTAGTATATCATCAAAAAATACTAACACAAATTTCTAAGAAAGTGCTTGAAAATGGAATTCATCAAACCTTGAAATGTGGAAGGTGCATTCGTAAGGCCAAAATGCATGACCAGAAATTCATAATGAACTTCATGAGTTCTAAATGTTGGTTTTGGGATGTCTTCTTCCTTCATTATAATATGATGATACCCTGAATGAAGATCCAACTTTGTGAATTAAATTGCTCCATGTAGTTCATCTAACAATTCATCAATGACCGAAATGGGAAACTTAGCTTTAATGGTGAGCTTGTTGAGCTCTCTATAATCTAGACACATACACCATGATCCCTCTTTCTTGTGTACCATTACCACTAGTGAAGAGTAAGAACTTTGGCTAGGCCTGATTATGCTAGTCTCTAACATTTCTTCAACCATATGCTCAATTTATCTCTTTTGTCAATAGGGATATTTCTAAGGTTTAATGCCAGGAGGAACACTTCTTGGAATCAAGTGAATAACATGATCACGATCTCGAGTATGTGGAAGACCTTTTGGAATATCTTCAAATACCTTGGAATGCTTATCAATGACCCTTTGGAGATCTAGGGTAATAGGAGGTTTAAATGTTTGAACCTCTAGTGAGCATAATTGTGCAATTACACCATGATGTCCCTTTTTCAACAATTTTATCATTCCATTACATATTACTATCTTGCTTGGTTTCCCTATGATACCCCTTAACTCAAATTATTTTCCTCCCTGGGAAAATTTCATGAAAAGTTCTTGAAAATTAAAATCCATTGTTCCCAATGATTGTAACCATTGAACCCCTAAGGCAACATAAACACCACCCATTGGGATAGAAATAATTGGACTATTCAATACATATCCCCCCATAGTAAGATTGATATTATGGAATTTCCTTGAGCAATTGATAGTTCCTCCATCTGCAATTGTTACTTGAAACTATAGTGCTGGATATATAAATCAATTGAGAACTTTGGCTAATTTACAGTGAAGGAAATTATGAGTACTACCATAATCAATCAATATTGTTACATTTTTATTTTTTATATATCCTTCGATCTTGAAAGTTTGAGAAGTGCCAATTCCATCCAATGCATGAAAATATATGGTGGGAGTAATATCTTTAGAAGTAATCTTCTCTATTTATTCAACTTGAGATGGCACTTGTCTTTTGCTTCTTCCTCTTCACAATCTATGTAGAATATTTTCTTCTCACCACACTTATGTCCCTTATTATACTTGTTGTCACAATTAAATCATGGACCTTTTTCTCTTCTTTCATCCATTTATTGAGGTGTCAACCTTGTAGGTTGAGGTGGGTTAGAAGAAGGAACATTATTCTCTCTAGAGGTGGTTCTTTTAGTAGCCATTACCATGTTTTTACTTTCAACCTTCCTTGCCAACCTGAAAGCCTTCTCTAAGGATATTGGTTCGAAGACACACCTCATGTTGAATTTTATCCTTCAAAGTTCCCGTAAATATATCCAACAAATTATATTCTAGAATATTGTTCACTCTAAGGCTTAACTTCTAAAACTGCTTGATTGGCTCTGCAAATGAACTTTTTTTCTTGAGAATTATTAGCTAGATAAATAATGTGTTTCTTTTAATATCCCCATAATGTGCAATCAATTACTCTATGCATATAGACCAAATAGAGTCCTTTTATGGTCACAAAGCCATGGGTACCATACAAATTGGTCATGCACTAAATACAAGGATGTAATAGTCACCTTTTGCAAAGTTGGCACTTGGTGTAGATAAAAAAATTGCTCCATATAGAATATCCATGTTATTGGATCATTGCCATCAAACTTTCTCATGTCAATATTGGGAATGAAATAATTCCTTGGGCTTGAGTTGAACCCATGATTATGCAGTGGATCATCAAATTTTAGGGACTTGAACCTCTTATTCTCTAACTGTTTTTCAGTTTTCTCAATACATGATTGGAATAAGTCCCTCTTTTCCTCCTTATCATATTCTTGAGTAGAAAAATTAGGAATAAATATATGTTTTATATCATTCATCAATTCCTTCAACTCTTGAAGATCTCCTTTACTAGTCATCTCATTGGCCATCTTTACTACATCCTCTTTGCTAGCCATCATCTTGAGGTCCTCTTTATTGGCAATATTTTCTATATTCCTTTTCAATTCCTTCTATATGTCACTTTTTTGGTTTGTCAATTGAGTAGATGTCACTTCCATTTCACTCCATTCATCAAAATTTTCACTCAACTTGGTCAAGTCGTGTCTCAATTCTTCATTTTCTTCATAAGTCATGGATGAACTTTCAGGAGGTTTACTAGGTGGAACATTTTTTTATGCAAATTTTTCCATTTGATACCAATTATGTTACTATAATTATTATCTATTTACTCTTTATCACTCCTTTTGAATCACCCAAAATAGATATTCTAGTAAAACATTATGCGAATTTTAAAATAGCATACCTTTCAAAACCCTGATTTGAAGATTGTTTGATTGTCGACCTTGAAACTAAGGTAACTATGAAATTTTGGCCCCTTTGAGTCTGAAATTGTTTGTTGTAGTATCCCTATAAGTCTTCTATGCAATTCCATAGGTCTGACCTAATTTTGATGTTCCAATAAAAATTTATGGTAGTTTTCCCAAAAATTGTTTTTTTTGTCCTTTCATGAGGGAGAAAGTGTACGGACTGCCACGTGTCCAATTTTTAGGATCTGATTTTAAAATTTCTACCACAAATAAGATGGTCCATATGATTTTTTATTCAACTTTTTCCACTCAATTTGGATCTCACATGCTCTAGATATAACATTTTTCCCTAGAACACATGTTGGATACTAGTTTTTGGGCCAGTGATAAACCCTAACTTCCCAAGGGTATAATTCAGAACTTGTAATGGGTCAGGATCTGAAAATTAGATATAAGATATCTCAAGATGTCCTCTATCTACATTATAAGTTTTGCAATTAGAAACATCTAAGAAAAAATGTTATAGTGAAAATTCGACAATGACTCGTTTTGGAAGTATC
The DNA here is from genome assembly GCA_027924585.1 of Larix kaempferi. Lineage (NCBI taxonomy): Eukaryota > Viridiplantae > Streptophyta > Pinopsida > Pinales > Pinaceae > Larix > Larix kaempferi. The sequence goes on along the minus strand of BSBM01000769.1, from coordinate 8,125,510 downwards.
TAAGCTCTGATAGCAAATGTTATGCAACAAATTCCCCAAAAGAGCATGAAAAGAGCATAAATAGACCAGAAAGAGTAATCCATGACTTATAATGAAGAAAAGATATTAATAGAAAGCTTCTTTGAGGGGGAAATGAGACACCATTTAGGGCTTAACATGAATCTTCAAAACCTTAGGTTGCAATAGATAGGAACTTATGCACAGGTTTAGTGTGAATGTATCGGAAGCAGTTAGAGTTAAATCTATTTTTTAATTCACATTAGTAATGAAGTGAAAGTATTATATTTATTTGTTATGTCTAATAAAGTGTATTTTTATAATCTAGTGATTTAGACTAATCTCATCCATAAATCTCATTGAGATATTAGGGTTTTGGAAACTTCAAGTTTTGACTCAAGTATAAAGAAAAGTTAATATAGAGGGTTTAGAAATACACATGCATAAAAAAAAATTTGTCGATGTTGGGATATGTAGAAACAACATAAGAGAAAACTTTATGATAACCATAGGTGGTGTCTATAGACACCGAATTGCACTTAATCAAGTGATCATGATCGACCATGATGATAGACTAGCCAAGAAGGCTATCTATAAAGAGATTTGGGTAGGGACCCAAACTGACAACCACGAGACCAAATGTCCACAAAATATGGATTAAAAAATCGAAATAAATGTTTATCCGACAAGGTGAGGGTACAATGGACCACAAGTTCCAACACCCCCCGTAAAATCAACTTGGAGCCTAGAGGAAAAAAAAAATTACACAACATTCCTCTCTTAATTTGATCTCAATTGCAAACATTGATAAAAAATGACACTGCAACACAAAATTGTCACACCAAACTGGTCAATCACCGATACAGTAACTGCTCCTCGAAGAAGTCTGAAACACTATCACCGTTGTAGTCAAACTCAATGTATTCATTCAACTATTCTACAACACTGCTATCCAAATATATTCCCACTCAGTCAGTTGACTAGACAACATAACAACATAATCCATTCGAGTAGTCGACTAGCCAAAATCACAACAAGTAGGTAGTCGTTGACTAGTGATACAATCCTCTCTTGGTTAGGTTTTCAATCAAACCTCCCAACAAATAATCTAGTCGAACATAGTTCAGTCGGTCCAACAACACATTTCATGAGATAGTAAACTAAAATTATGAATGTAAATTAGGAGATGTTTAAGGGATAAGATATTATGAATGAAGACCATACTTGGGTAAAACAACAATAATGGGTAATGAGAGAGTTGAAGAATTCAAATTAACAAGAGGAGAACAACCATATATTATTGATCCATTACCAAGAAGCAAGAAGGATGAGTAGAGAGGAAGACATAGAGGAAATCAAGAAATTTCAAGTTCTAGGAATTGAATGAGTGGATACTTATAAGTTGTAGAAATGGCTTCATATCTCTATAATTGATATGATAAATATTAGGAAGGCTCTCTACACATTGTATTGTTTCCTCATGTGAGTAAAGTCTATCTCCAAACATTATTATTGGTATTAATTATGAAAATGTGAATTGTGTCCTTTGTTAGTTTGGATTTTGTGTTTTTTTTTATATTCATACTCTATGTTGTCATCACCATGTATTGCTATAGTAATTCTCATTGGTAAGAAAGATGGTTTTGTCTGTGAAAATATTGAGTAGTTATAGAAAAGAATTCTCATATTACTCAGAATGAAAATAATATCATCGCATCAAGAATATATATGTGAAGCTACAATGTGTGTATGCCTTTTAAACAAATTCTAAATTATCCCTACATATTACACCTATTATATCCAACTGACACTTGTCCTATGTGTTCATTTCCAATTGACAATAAACACTTTTCCTACTTACACTTGTTCACACACATGAAATACTGCTTTTCACATGATACATTGATGTTGGATGTTATTCCCAACACCTTCTTACAACAAAACATCCACTAACTTGACAAATGGGCTTATTTATGCGTTTAGGAGACCTCAAGGACCTCTCCTCCAACACCCAACTTGGAGGTGTGTTGAGGAACTTATATGTTCCCTTGAAAACCTTTTCTAATATGTTTTTTTTTTCAAAGAACAACCTCATTGAAAACCCTTCAAGTACTTTCCCATGATTCATGGATGGTAAATGGGGTAAACAGTCAACCCTAATTATAGAGTCTAGCCAAGGAGATCAAGAGAGTCAAACCCGTGACCTCCCTAACTTTGGGGGGAGAGATCTCACGTGTGGTTCACGACCTCTTGAGCTAACCTCGGGGATATTTTTAATTTGATTTTATAATCATTTTCCTTGTAATTTGCTAGACTTGCATGCACCCACCTCCTGCATGCACATAATTTTGCATTATTTAGTGGAGGCATTCCAAATCTGATTGTTCTTTGGGAACCTTTTCTAAAAGAGTTATACGATATCCGTTATCACAAATAAGCAAAAATCCATCAACATTTGCATAATAAATAGTGGTTGATGGTAGAAGCCAGCAGTGGGGTCTGATGGTTGTTGTCATAGAAGTCCAAGTTTAAATACTCACCAAATTGACAAAAGGGAGGCCTTCTATACTATGTTAGTGGTTGTACTCCTATTAATAATGTCCTATCCAACATGAAGGATGGCTATGGATTGAGAGGTTTATCTCCAGGTGGCATAGTTAACCAAGCTAATTGGGTGGGCTAGAGGGTTCCTCTCGGTCATAATTAAAAATATATATATATATATATATATATTAATAAAATTAAACAACGGCTACTAGTGCCATCACATATAAGTGAGTGAATATGTCCCATTACCATATAAACATCAATGTTAAGGAAACATTTTTTAACCTCTTCTTCGACCTTGCAATTCTTAATAGAAAATTTCAGGATTGAATGCCTCTCCAATAGGAGATTAGGTTTGAACAAGCTATCATACCATGTGAAAATATTGAGAAGTTGTAGAAATGAATGCATTTATAATTCATAATGAAGATAATATTATCACAACAATAACATATATGTGATGCTATATGCATATGGCTTTTATACAAAATTTGGATGAGCATCCACATATTACACCTATTGCATCCAACTAACACTTGTCCTACATGTTTTGTTCAAATTGATAACAACACTTTTCCAACTAACACTTGTTCACACACATGAAAGACTTGTTGACACATATGATATGTGGATGTTGGATGTTATTTCCAATATTTTCTATAGTATTGGGGTTGTAATTGTATTACCATCAAAAGTAAAATATTTGTACATGTACCTAGTTTCAACGACAAGCTTTATGAACTTCATGGTGCCACCTATTGTTTTAATATTTATCTTTACTCTAGATTTTATTGAAACCTTACTCGACGAATTGATAGCCATAAAACTACCTTCCATACTAATATTGGCCTTTATGAATTCCAAGCTACGCCCTTTGACCTAATCAATGTGCTTGTCACCTTCCAACCATTATGATTGAAGTCTTAATTGCCTTGTTTCTCCTCAAATTTGTCCTTGTTTTCTTTGATGATATTCTCATTTATAGCAAAACCTAGTCCCTACATCTTCAACATCATTGTTGACAAAGTTCTTTACACTCTTAAATAACTTAAGTCGTATGGTAAGAAAAAAAATCCCCATTAGCCAACTCGTGATCTATGTATGTCACATCATCTTTATCAATAAGGTCAAGATGGATCAAACTAAGATTTAGGATATTGTAGTTGAACTCACCCCAACCACCATATTCAAATTAAAGGATTTTAGTGGCTCAAAAACTATTGTTGATGTTTGACCACCATTATTTTGTGTTCACTGTGTTGTTTATAAAATTAAACATGCCTCCTTTTTTAGTCTATCGATGCTGAGAATTGTTTCGATTCACCAAAATTTCATGACATAAAGGGAACAAATCATAAGAGTCTTTCATATTTCTTACATCAATAGAACTAACATGATGATCAAAGCTGGGTTTGTAACCTTCAAAGTTTTGACTTTGATATTTTGTTCCATGCATGGAAAGAAAATGCAATTGTGACTTCTTTATTGCATAGGAAAACATTGTCCATCATCATTGCAATATCCTTCATAAATTCAAAATGGCCATGGTGTCCAATTTGAGTATTAAGAGGACCCCCATACCAAAGACTCATCACTTTGAGATGATCAATTACGACCTTCTTGGTGTCATCAAGATGGTCTTATTCTATGGAAGAATCATGTCTACGTTCCCTCCAACGCAAAACTTCAAAATATGTGTCTTACATGGATAATATACATCTCATCACAGTACATGTAAAGATACTCAACACATGTCATAATGCCCATCACTTATTTTATTGACTTGAGCTAAAGCAAGACATCCACAAATTGGTTACAAAATATGTGAGACATTCGAAAGATAAATGTTAAAATGATGGCTTCCATAGGACTCCATTACCGTAAAAAATAAGAAGATATATCTATGGATTTTATCAAATGTTACACTTGGGGAAGTAAAAATGCCATCTTTCTAATGGTAGATAAATTGACTCACATAGACCCATTTTTGGTTGTGCATTCTTTCTCCAAAAGCAAGTCTATGTTGAACTCTTCCTTGAAGAAATTTGTTGGACATGTGGGGCCCCTAGAGATATTAATAGTGGTAGAGACCCCATGTTCACTAACCACTTTTAGATGGAACTTTCTTGGCTTTTAGGCACCTGAATCAACCTAAGCATAACCTGTCCCTTGGTTACTAGCAACCAAACATAAATTTTCAATTGTTTCCTTGAAGCTTATCTCCAAAGTTTTATAGGTGATAACAGTGATTATGTGTTACTCTTCAAAGACAACCTTCACTAGGCACAAAACCAAATAATAGGAAGCCAAGCATTGGTTCAAAATCCCATTCCAAAGCAGGTGATTGGATTATTGTTTGATTCTAGTATTATAAGCAACTCCCATTGAAAAAGGAAGTCAAATAGAATTTAGCACCTCATTGTATGGATCATACCAAGTTTGTGAGAAAAGATAGGACAATGCATATGTTCTCAAACTTTAAGAAAAGGATAATTGCATGATGTGTTTCATGGCTTATATCCCAAAAATATTTTTGGACTTGCCTAAGAATCCCACATCAACACTAGTCTAAGATAATAACAACCCAATTTGTTTTGGAACTTGAATGCATTTTACAAAGAATGCAATCCACATCCATTACTAAGTACCTAATAAAATGGACACAAAATCCACGATGTTGGGTTTAATGTTTAGCATCAAATACACTCAAACATATATTAAGTAAGGGACGCCGAGATTTTACACTCAAAGGGGAAGTTCTATTTGGTGAATCATTACCCATGTGTGTTTTACATAGAGTAGGTGACCATAACAATATGTCATAATAAGATATTTAGTTCAACCTTTTCCATAGCTATCTCCAATCATATGTCCTTAAATCTCTCCATTGATTCAATGAGATCCTCATCCCCAATTTCTCCCATTGTCCTCATCTTTCATCCATACATAGACATTGTGTTTGATCTACTTCATTATAATTCAATCATATAATTTAAACATTAATCATAACAAATATAAGTTAATCCATCATAGTCCCCTTTAATGAATACTTGTGATATCAATATCCAATCATCATCTTATGTCTCTTTATTTGATTTTTTCAACTTGTCCAATCTTCATCTTTTTTAGGTATGTTGTCTTCAATATTCACTCTTTATGATTCTTTTACTTGGACCTTGTCCTTACAAAATATAAATATCATTTTTGTTGATGCCCATATAAAAAGATCACCATCCACCATAATACATGGGTCACTAGCCATTATATCCATTGGTTCTCTAGAAAACTTTTTCTCATACATGATTCATCAACAATTCTCGAATCACAATTTTTTCCACTCGCCCTGCATCTCGATCAATCATAATCTTGTGTTTTCTTTAGTTTACCCATAACCACATACTAATGTGTTTGAGTGGGCCTAATGGTTAAGAACATGTGTTCCTTCCTAGGGTACAGGTTGAGTGGGCCTAATGGTTAAGAACATGTGTTCCTTCCTAGGAGGTCACAAGTTCAAGGAGGGGGTAGGGTATGTACACCTATGTAGAGTTTAGCAATTAAATATCTTCACAGAGGGGGGTCCCTTGTCCCACAAACAAGGGGATCTCATACACCAAATTGGTGTCTCGCTTGGCGGTGACCTTAAAAATAGATTATTATTATTATTATTACTAAGCATTTTGCAGGTTACCCTCAACCATTGCAATTCCCAAGTGGTTTTTGTCTTACAATGAACCATTCATTTGTAATGTCCCTTTTTAAGAATTTTATTAAAATTGCAAATTTTTCACTTTTTTTCCTAATTCGACCTTTGACTAGTTTTGATGTCTAGGTCTCCAAATTGCTCCAAATGATCCCAAATCTTCTGAGAAGGTGTATGAATGATATTAATAATTTATTATGATGTTCAGGGACGATTTAAGAACATTAAAACACTTATGAAAACTTCTTTAAGATTCTGGTCAATGTATGGTATTTTACTAGCAATTTCTCTTTGACTAGTATTGGTCTCTTGGTCTCTAAAGGACTCCAATTCTCCCAAATTGCTATAGAAGGTACTTGGATGATATTAATACATATTTATAATTTTTATGGATGCTTTGGAGTGTTCATATGACTTCTGCAACTCCTCTTTCAAATCTGGTCAAGATAGGGATTTTAATAGTAAATTGTGGTTCAAATTCCCTAGGGGTAGATGATGAAAATGACTTTCCAAATGCACTCAATCCAACTCGAATTATGAATGGGATAAGGGGACATATAAATTACATCAACATGAAATCATATGCATCACCATTCAACTTTTAATTCCTGCTATAACTCCCTTAAATCAGATGCAAAAAGACTAGTTTCAACCTTGGGGGAAATGGCATTAAATCTTCTTCAAATGGTATTAAACTGATCAAAATGACTCCAAATGCTTAAGTACTGAACATGAAACTTGTGCAGCTCATAAATGATAGTCCATGAATCATAAATACATCATAGGAATGATCTTTCATTTGAATACATCATTTTTATACATCAAGGTAGTGGGGAAATGGAACCACTATTTCATTAATAATCATATTTATACATTTCCACTTGGAATTTCGACCTGAAACTTTATGAAGATGAAGAAAAGAGTATTTAATTCATATTACAAAATAAATGTGGCATTATAATCTCCCCCAAAGAGTACAATAGCTCACCAAAAACGCCCTCCCTCGAAGAGCAAGAATATGCAATGAAAACTGGAAATGGTTGAGTGAGTAAGCTGCAATAGAAGAAACCACAAGCTTCCCTGTAGCTTACACCTGCAAATAAATACTCCATTAAAGCTCCATACAAGACCTAAATATTCTTTCCAAACACCAACTTGGATGGGAATCTTTCACCCATGAAATTGGCTAAGGCAAGAAACTAGTCATCCACTAGCTCCTCTCTCACTAAGGCAATTGCAAATTCTAAAAATGATCAAAAGCTGATATTCTTCTTTGTTATTGACTTTATAAACTTCTAATGTCCTCAATGGGTCGAATTCGTTCCAAGATATTCATGCCACTCAAGTTGGGAAGAGATTCTCAAGTATGCCACTTGTCCCTCCAATTCTAGCTCCCTCCTTCTCCAAATTCGACTTGGTGTCTCTTTGGCTTCCCTAACTCACTTGAGCGCCCTCTTAGAGGATATTTTTATCCCTGACATGTCATATATGTCATATCAGCCTTCAGGTCTGATTTGTGTCATAGGTGTCATAGATTCTTCATCATTGTTGTCATTGGAGTTAGGGAATCTAGCCCAAGTGTCCACAAACCTCTAGTTTGAATCTTCCTCTTCCATGGAGGTTACCATTCCATCCAAATTCAACCTATGATGCTAAATTCCATGTGTATGATCTTACCAAATCATCCACGAATTTTTTCCTTCTCATGGATTCGAAATGGCAGGAGAGAGATGCCATGTGGCATTGAAAAATCAAGCTAGTGTGGATCCCACATCCTCCATATGTCTTCAAAACCAATTTCCACCTAGAATTTCTCTTGTATTTATTTATTTAGCTCCGTTATTAAATATTTATGCCATTCTAATGTTCAAACATCATTTATTATCCCCCTTATCTCAAATCCCAAAGCTTCCACCCCCAACCTAGGAAACTAGTAATTTTCCTCTTTGGCAATTATTTGATCCTTAGCATCAATTTGACAAATCCTCATGAATATGACCAATGGGATTAGTCCATTGTGACCCAATGAAAAATTTGGGACTTGACAAATCCTCCCTTCCCAATATTGCTTGTTCTCAAGCAATTTCAAACATGGGTGTTGAAGAACCTGCTCTCTATATAATTCTTTGAAGTTGCCATTGAATTGCCCAACCTTGAGTCTTTGAAAATTCATGAAGATTTTAGAGAGGAACCACTATGCTTGTTGCTGCACTACTCTGATTAAAATCACTTTATTAAGTGGGGAATCCATCCCCCATACTACTTGTTTCCCCAAAAAATTGGAACCAATGAGACTAAGAATTATCCCAGGGTCCCATTGCTTGTATTGCACTCCAACAATTAGAAGTGCTTTCCAATTCATAGTTATTGGATCTCATTTTCTTGTATGCATTCTTCCCAACATCATGAGTACAAAATATATATCATAAAAGTACATAGCAACATAATGAAAATCATCATCAAGAAGATGCTTCATCAAGGAATAATGAAAGTGCTTATACCTCCAAGCAAGTAGACCACCATTTTCCAAGTGCATACAAGCATCAAGTACCCAATCAAATCTGCTCCAATGACATAGGTGAGGATCCCATGTCCTATAATTTTGCTCCAAAAGAATGTGATATGCATCAAAATATTCAGCCATGTATTCTTTCATCCAAGAAGTGAATGAAGAATCTCCACTAAGATCTGAACCAAATAATGAGCAGAAAAAACAAGGAGACTTCAAATGACTCAAAGAAGTCTCACCCATACATCCATGAATGTGAGAATCATAAAGATATAACCAAGTATGTGGCTGCCAACAAAAATGTTCTCCAATCATAAATATATTCACCCCGGTGTTGGATGAAGTTCCTCCAACATCAAATGAAGCAAGTGTTGAGCAAGAAAAACCATGAGTCTTCAAGTGACTCAAATGCATATCATAGGTGCATCTAGGTAGATGTGCATCATCATAAAGTAACAAAGGATTTTGGTTCAAATGTGAATAAGAATTTGCTCCAACCATGTTATCATAAAAAGTGAATCTAGGAGTTCCACACTCCTCATGTGGCACCATCAAAAAGAACCCTTTCACCCATACTTCATTGAGACTGATGCTGCAAAACATGTAATTGTAGGATGTAGGAGAATGAACTAACTCACACAAATGATCAAAAAGTGCAGAAGTTTCATCATGGGAAGGATCCATGTGGGTAGTATCATGCAGCTCCTTCAAAAGTGTGAAACCTTTGTTGTATATTAGTTCCAATGTAGAGGAGTCATGCTCTTCTTTAAAAATTGCATAACCTTCATCAAGAGACAATTCAAGTTCCTCTTTCACCACATCAAGTGTTTGGATCTCATCAAGTTCATATTCAAACACATCAAGAACATTCAAATTTCCACATTTCTCGTGAGCCACCATGTCATGAGAATCCTCCAAACAATCTACCATTTGACAATCTGAAACATACGAGGAAAAACAAGTATCTTACAACTTTTCAAGAAGTTGCTCATTTTGAATTGTGAGCTTATGATTATCCTCATAATTCTTCAAGTATGCATCATGTAACAATTCATTAAGCTCAAACAAATGGTTTCTATCAAAAATCAAAGAGATGAAATTACCTTTGATGTGGCACATTTCTCTTTGAATCTTCTCCATATCTTCAAGGAATGATGTTTCCTCCAATGAAGTAGCTCTCCAACAAGAATTTGACACCAATGCTTGAGTGTCATGGAGAATGGTAAAGGACTCTTGATCTTCTTTTCATTCATCTTTAAGGACCCTTCAAGAAAATGAGGCTCTTGCAAATGAACCTCCTCATCTTCTTCCTTCTTACTTGGACCAACATCATGAAGCTCAAGTGGTGATGGGGAAGTTGATCTTGTTTCTTCTTCAACTTCTACAAGGTCTTCATTTGTTGAAATATTGTAACTTCTAAGAATATTATTATTCCGGAGATGTTTCATTCCTCCGTCGGGACTGTATCATATATCTAGAGAAGTTTATTCCTCTGAGAGAATGTTGTAACTAGGGTTATTAGATCTCCCTTTTGAGGTCGGCCTTGAGTTAGTTGTTTAGGGGTTATTAGAATCTCCTAGGAGAAGTCGGCCCAGTTATGGTGAAAATTCAGTTAGGAGTTGAGTATAAATAGAGGAGGTGTGTTCCTCATTTAACTCACTCATTCACTCACTTGTGTTTGGTGCATAGGAGAGAGAGAGATATGCATAGGATGAGGAAGGAGCTCTTGTTTGGGGATTACATCTTTGTAATTGTTGATCATCTATATTGAGGAAAACTTTGTTGGGTTTTGTACCCCATGCGGATTTCCTAGGGTAAATCTTTGTCTATCTTGTGATTGTGTTTCTTTCAGTAATCTTGTTTGTGAATTTAGGCTAAACTTAACATGGTATCAGAGCTAGCCTGAATAGGACATCTTTCACAAGGTAAAAATACCTCTCTCTCCTCCTCCGGTGAAAATTAGGGTTTCTACAAAAGTTGAAATTTTTGGATTCTGGGAGCATGGTTGGATGCTCCTCCTCAGAATCAAAATTATGATCCCTAGGTCAAACTTTTTGAGTGGGTAGAACCCTTGGCTTTGTCAAACCCTAGTTTGACTTTTGGACCAGAAGTACCAAAAAACCAGTGAACCAAAAAAACTGCACACCTATGCACCAGTGAACTAGAAAAGCTGCGAACCTGTGCACCAATGAACCAGAAAAAGTGTGAACCAGAAAGCCAAAAAACCTATTGCAAATCCGAAAGTTGCTGGTCAAATTTGAAGGGTGAAAAGTTGAAGTTTCCAGAAGCAGAGTACACCAGTCATCTCAATTCAATCAAGCACATCTCCTCGTAAGATCTATTCTACATTTTGAGAAACTTCAATTTTTGTGACCTCTTGGATAAGATGGCTCCAAGCACTAAGATTGAAGACAAGCTAGAAGGTATAGAGAATTTTCGGGCATGTAAATATAGCATTGGTCTCATTCTTGAAGAGAATGAACTTGCCCAATATATCAAAGATGAGGTTACAGAACCTGCGGAAGATGAAGCCAAAGGGAAGTATAAGAAGGACTTGATTAGGGAAAAGAGAATCATTGTTGACTCTATCAAAGACCACTTGATTCCCCAAGTGGCATCCAAGAATACCCCAAAGAAGATGTATTATGCCCTATCCAGAATTTATGAAGGGAGGAACATCAATAAGAAGATGAACCTGAGAACTCAATTGAAGAGCACTAAGATGAATCAAGGAGAATTTATTCAAGATTACTTCACAAGGGTCTCCCAGTTCAAAGAACAACTAGAAACCATTGGAGACAACCTTGATGAAGATGAACTAGTCACGACTACTCTCAATGGTCTCACTAGACCTTGGGACTCATTTATCCAAACCATGTGTGCCAGAAAAGAAAGTATGAAGTTTGATGTGGTATGGGAGGATTGCATTCAAGAAGAAGCTAGAGTAGCCAATAGAGAGGCCTTGCTCAAAGAAGATGATCAAGCATTAGCCACTCATACCAAGAGAAGAAGGAGTCAATCCAACTTCAAGAAGGATAATCACAAGGAGTCTCAACCTACACAAATATTTTAGAAGAAAAGAGGAACTAATCAAAGAAGAGACTACTCCTCATTCCAATGTTTCACTTGTCAGAAATTAGGACACATTATTAAGGATTGTCCTCTAAAGAAGAAAAAGGGTTTCCACCACAAAAGACATCAAGCACATATAGCAGAAGATGATAATGAAGATGAAGAAGATGAAAGACATCAAAAGAAAAGAGTTAAAGTAGAAGAAGAAGATGCAGAAGAGTATGTTCTATTCTCTGCACTCTCTAGGTCTGTAATACCTGGGGAATATACATGGCTTATTGATAGTGGTGCTTCAAAGCACATGACGGGACAAAAGAAAACTCTTTTAAGACTTGAAGAGAAGACCTCTCCACAGAAAGTATCATTAGGAGATGACTATCAATATTCTATCAAAGGAATGTGTGAAGCAAGCTACAAGCTTGATTCTGGTACCCCCATGAAGATGAAAGAAGTGTTATATGTACCAGGTTTGAAGAAGAACCTACTTTCTATCTCAGCATTAGATAAGAAATGCTATAGGGTTGCATTCATAGATGGACAAGTACTCATGTGGCCCAAAGGAAAATCAATTGAGGATGCAATTTTTATTGGTGAAGAGGAAGGAGGTCTATACAAACTCAAGGGTCATCCAAAAGTTGCCCTTGTTCATGAAGCCACTAGCCCAAGTGAGCTATGGCATAGGAGGCTTGCTCACATTAACTACAAAACACTACCTCATGTGAGAAAAGTAGTTATAAGACTACCATATTTGAAGATTAATCATAAAGGCACTTGCAAAGGATGTGCAAAAGGTAAAAACATCAAGAACCCATTTCCAAAGAGTGAAACAAAGACTAAAAGTACTTTCGAATTGATCCATTCAGATGTATGTGGACCAATTCCCTCCACGTCCTTGAGTGGGTATGAATATTACCTTACATTTATTGATGACTATTCAAGAAAGACTTGGATATATTTCCTAAAGGAAAAAGATGAAGTCTTTGGGAAGTTCAAGGAATTCAAATCCTTGATAGAAAATCATTCAAAAAAAAGATCAAGATACTCAGGACAGATAATGGGGGAGAATATACTTCAAAGGATTTTGAAGCCTTTTGTAAAGAAGATGGAATCAAGAGGGAACTAAACACTCCCTACAATCATCAACAAAATGGTGTTGCGGAAAGAAAGAATAGAACCATTATGGAAGCAATAAAGACAATGATACATGATCAAGACCTACCTATGTATCTATGGGTTGAAGCAGCCAGGACAGCAGTCTATGTGCAGAATAGACTATCTCATAGTGCCCTTGAATTCAAGACTCCAGAAGAAGTGTTCACAGGGAAGAAGCCTGAGGTAAGCCACCTCAAGATATTTGGGTGCCCAGTATATATTCACATACCAAAAGAAAAGAGAACTAAGTTGGATCCTTCTGGAAACAAGGGAATATTTGTTGGATATTGTGAAGCATCCAAAGCATTCAGAATATACATCCCAGGATTCCATCATATGGAAATTAGTAGGGATGTGACATTTGATGAAGAAACAGCTCTCCAAAGATCTAGGAAGTGCTAGTATGAAGAAGTATATGAGGAAAATGCACCTCCCATAATTGCAGAAGTTGCACCCACTCCTGAAGTTGAAACACCTGAAGACCATGACATGTTAGAACCACAAGAACCCCCTACCATAAACATATGAAGAAAGAGAAAGCCGGCATGGGAAAGAGACATTATACAAGGAGAAGAAAAGTATGGAGCTCTTGAAGGCTCCACTAGAGTAAGCAAGAAACCAAATCCATTCTCCAGCTATATGGCTTTGATGTGTGATCTTGTAGATCAAGAACCCACTAGTTATGAAGAGGCATCTCATAAGAAAGAGTGGGTAGAGGCAATGACAGAGGAGTATCAGTCAATAATGAAGAATGATGTTTGGGATATAGTTCCCAAACCAAAGGATAAAAATGTGGTATCCTCCAAATGGATATACAAGATAAAGCATGTTGCGGATGGTAGCATTGAAAAGTATAAGGCAAGGTTTGTGGCCAGAGGATTCTCTCAGAAAGAGGGAATTGACTATGAAGAGACTTTTGCACCAGTTGCAAGGTACACTTCCATTAGAACCATCATGGCACTTGCATCCATGGTGAAGTGGGAATTACACCAGATGGATGTGAAGACATCCTTCCTGAATGGTGTGATTGAGGAAGAAGTGTATATAGAACAACCATAAGGATTTGAGGTTGAAGCTAGAAGAACCCACGTATGCAAACTAAAGAAGGCTTTGTATGGGTTGAAGCAAGCTCCCAGAGCTTGGTATGGAAGAATTGATAGCTTCTTGACAAGCTTCGGCTTTATCAAAAGTAAAGTTGATCCTAACCTTTACCTTAAGGTTATGGATGATGAACCTGTTATACTATTGGTGTATGTGGATGATCTCTTTTTGACAGGAAATGAGAGACAGATCATGGCAAGCAAGAAGAAGCTGGCTACAAAATTTCAGATGAAAGATTTCTGATTGATGCATTACTTCCTAGGTCTGGAAGTATGGCAAGGCCCAGAAGGAATCTTTCTCAACCAAGGAAAGTATGTTGTGGAAATATTGAAAAGATTTGATATGTTGGAATGCAAATCCATGGCCACTTCCATGGATTCCAACTTGAAGTTGTTAGTTGATGACTCATCAGAGTTAGTGGATGTGACTCTGTACAGATAGATTATTGGGTCTTTGATGTATCCGATGAATACCAGGCCAGATATATGCTTTGCTATGAACACCTTGAGTCAATATCTAGTGGAACCTAGGCGTGTTCACCTGATAGCTGCAAAGCATGTGATGAGGTACCTAAAGGGTACGATAGACTTTGGTTTATGTTATCTTGGAGATCATGACTTCAGATTATATGGCTACACAGATGTTAATTGGGAAGGAAGTGTATCAGACGGGAAGAGGACATCGGGTGAATGTTATTGTTTGGGATCTTCCATGATCTCGTGGTTTAGTAGGAAGCAGTCTAGTGTGGCTCTCAGCACAGCTGAAGCAGAATATATAGCTGCTTGTTTTGCTAGTTGTGAAGCGATATGGCTTCGGAAGTTGTTATCAGGATTGTTTGACTTAGATATGGACCCCACTATGATCCCATGTGACAACCAGAGTTGTATCAAGATGATAGAAAATCTAGTGTTCCACGATAAGTCAAAGCACATAGAGATCCGATATTTTTATATCCAGGATTGTTACAACGTAATTTTTCACCTTGTGAGCATCAGCACTCTTTGGCCTACAGGATCCATTTTACTGACTCAGATTCACTTTATATCCTTCAGACACACTATTTCCCTATTTTTTCCCTTGTATGCTAGCTGTATCACTTCAGTGGGCGCACCCAGGAGTTGCACCACTATAGCCCGCGGGTAGCATGTAAAATGGTAAAAATCACTAGTTAATTACTTTTAACTCCCAAAAAGTGGTCTTAGGGTGACCTTTAGCCCTCCATTTGCCCCGAAACGCCTCGATGTGTCATTTCACTTACCATTGGGAGGACTATATATTGAGCACATATGGCATATGGAAGGGAGGAGAAAAGAGAGAAAGAGAACTCTAGTGGAGTTTTGCCCTATCTTGAGTCTACACTCATTGATCCTTGTAGTTGTGAACCCTTTATGTTCACCTTCCAAACTCCTATCATAGTTTGAGTTTGCCATTCCATGGAGGATTGAAGTGGTGGAGGCACAAGTGGATTGACCCAGATTTTGGTTTAGATTGGTTGTCGGCAAGAGGTCGTATCTCATTGTACGTCTTGTTATTTATTAATAGAAATACTCATATTCTCATCCATTAATGTTGTGAATGTTGTTTATATTACATTGGGTTGCATTTACTTATAATATCATGGACCATTGCTATTGATGATGTTAATGTCGTTTATATATCATATGCGATTGTTGTATATTGGCTGTCAAGACTAATTTGCAGGTTCAAGTGCACGAGTTGAAAGCTCCAACAGGGATCTACATCAAACATTTTGATCGAGGTTGCTTATATTCTTCATTATCTTAGCATTGTCATTTATATAGCATAATATTGAAAATTGAGTTAATTTCTGGTAGTCAACTGTCTGTTGTGGTTCACCCCAAGCCATAGGGAGTTTTCTCCAACACAGAAATGGCAACTCCACTAGGGAGATTTATAATGTATTTCGGCCATTGCAGCATCAGTCTCTGACCTCACACATTAGGGGGCATATGTTACAATGTAATTTTCCACCTTGTGAGCATCAGCACTCTTTAGCCTGCAGGATCCATTTTACTAACTCAGATCCACTTTATATCCTTCAGACACACTATTTCCCTATTTTTTTCCTTGTACGCTAGTTGTATCACTTAAGTGGGCGTACCCGTGAGCTGCACCACTATAGCCCGCGGGTAGCATGTAAAATGGTAAAAATCACTAGTTAATTACTTTTTACTCCTAAAAAGCGGTAGGGTGACCTTTGGCCCTCCATTTTCCCCGAAACGCCTCGATGTGTCCTTTCACTTACCTTTGGGAGGACTATATATTGAGCACATATGGCATATGGAAGGGAGGAGAAAGGAGACCAAGAGAACTCTAGTGAACTTTTGCCCTATCTTGAGTCTACACTCATTGATCCTTGTAGTTGTGAACCCTTTATGTTCACCTTCCAAACTCCTATCATAGTTTGAGCTTGCCATTCCATGGAGGATTGAAGTGGTGGAGGCACAAGTGGATTGACCCAAATCTTGGTTCAGATTGGTTGTCGGCAAGAGGTCATATCTCATTGTACTTCTTGTTATTTATTAATAGAAATACTCATATTCGTGTCCATTAATGTTGTGAATGTTGTTTATATTACATTGGGTTGCATTTACTTATAATATCATGGACCATTTCTATTGATGATGTTAATGTCGTTTATATATCATATGCGCTTGTTGTATATTGGTTGTCAAGACTAATTTCCAGATTCAAGTGCACGAGTTGAAAGCTCCAATGGGGATCTACATCAAACATTTGGATCGAGGTTGGTTATATTCTTCATTGTCTTAGCATTGTCATTTATATAGCATAGTATTGAGAATTGAGTTAATTTCTGGTAGTCAATTGTCTGTTGTGGTTCACCCCAAGCCATAGGGAGTTTTCTCCAACACAGGGATATGGTGCAGAAAAGAGCTATCAAGCTCGAGTATGTGAGCACTAATGAACAAGTTGCTGATATATTGACCAAACCTCTGTCTCGAGTAAAGTTTGAGTATTTCCGAGACAAGCTTGGTGTTGTTCAGAAGGACCCTCCTCGAAAGGGGGAGTGATATGGTCAATGATGATATTTGGATACTGGTATCGATGTGGATACCTGTATCGATGATGAGGATACCTGCATTGATGATGAGGATACTGTATCAATGATGAGGTTACCTGTTCCGACGATGAGGTCAATGATGAGGTTACATGTTCCGACGATGAGGTCAATGAAGTGGTACTTAGCCTTTGTCTCAGAGGACTAGTGGGATTGTATCGTCCCTAGACTTATGTCATAAATTGATAAGGATTGATCATCCTACAAGTAGATCGGGATTGCATCATCCCTAGACATGTTGAGGTGTCTTAAAGTGATAAGGATTGACCATCCTGTAAGTGGATCGGGATTGCATCGTCCCTAGACATGTTGAGGTGTCTTAAAGTGATAAGGATTGACCATCCTGTAAGTGGATTGGGATTGCATCATCCCTAGACATGTTGAGGTGTCTTAAAGTGATAAGGATTGACCATCCTGTAAGTGGACCAGGATTGCATCGTCCCTAAACATGTTGAGGTGTCTTAAAGTGATAAGGATTGACCATCCTGTAAGTGGATTAGGATTGCATCGTCCCTAGACATGTTGAGGTGTCTTAGAGTGATAAGGATTGACCATCCTGTAAGTGGACCGGGATTGCATCGTCCCTAGACATGTTGAGGTGTCTTAAAGTGATAAGGATTGACCATCCTGTAAGTGGATCGGGATTGCATTGTCTCTATACATGTTGAGGTGTCTTAAAGTGATAAGGATTGATCATCCTATAAGTGGATCGGGATTGCATCGTCCCTAGACATGATATGGTGTTTTAAATTGATAGGGATTGATTATCCCGTAAGCGGATCAGGATTATATCATCCTTGGACTTATGTCCTAAAGTGAGAGGGATTGATCATCCCGTAATTGGATCATGTGTGTTGCAGATCATGATGTTGTTGATAGAGAGATCCGGACAATGAGGTTGTTGATCTAGAGATCCAGATGATGCTGTTGATAGAGAGATCTAGACAATGAGGCTATTGATCTAGAGATCCAGATGATGTTGTTGATAAAGAGATCCAGACGATGAGACTGTTTATCTAGAGATCCAGATGATGTTGTTGATCGAGAGATCCAGATGATGATGTTGTAGTTGATCAAGTGCTGCAGAAGATGTACTGACGATGTTGATGATCCAGTATTAATTATGTTCCAGTAACTCGTTGAGTTACTGATGATGTATGAAGAAAGCTTCCAATGATTTATAGATGTATCATGTATCATGCAATTGATGACTCCTTGCTCCTGCAAATGTTGTTATAATATCCTTCTCGTTAAGGGGAAGTGTTGAAATATTGTAACTTCTAAGAATATTATTATTCCGGAGATGTTTCATTCCTCCATCGGGACTTTTTCATGTATCCGGAGATGTTTATTCCTCCGAGAGAATGTTGTAACTAGGGTTATTAGACCTCCCTTGTGGGGTCGGCCCTGAGTTAGTTGTTTAGGGGTTATTAGACTCTCCTAGGAGAAGTCGGCCCAGTTAGTGTGAAAAGTCAGTTAGGAGTCGAGTATAAATAGAGGAAGTGCATTCCTCATTTAACTCACTCATTCACTCACTTGTGTTTGGTGCATAGGAGAGAGAGAGAGATATGCATAGGATGAGGAAGGAGCTCTTGTTTGGGGATTACATCTTTATAATTGTTGATCATCTATATTGAGGAAAGCTTTGCTGGGGTTTCAACCCCATGAGGGTTTCCCAGGGTAAATCTTTGTCTATCTTGTGATTGTGTTTCTTTCAGTGATCTTGTTTGTGAATTTAGGTTAAACTTAACATAATTTTCATGCTTAATGGAATTTTGGCTTGCAACAATACTTTCAAAAGTGATCTCTATGTCACCAACATAGAGGTGTGAGCACCCATCAATAGGTACTCCTTCATAGTTCAAGCATCCATCAGTAGATGCTCTTTGTTCCATTTCCAAGGTAGAATGTGTCTCTAAATGATCTTCAATATTTTCAATAGAATATTCTTCATGCTCATGTGATGTCTCTTCATCATTTTCAAAGTTACTTGGGAGTGACTTTCGATCCTCTTCATGTACTGCTTCTTCTACTTCACCTATTTCAGAACTAGGTGGTTCATGGGTCTCCTCCTTTGGCTCCTTCAAGCAAGCTGGTGCATTTTTCCCTTTGGTTTCCTTAAGGTCAATACATTTGGAATCTCTTTTTGAAGAGTACCCAAGAAGTATCCCCTAGATGGAAATACCTGCATTCCCTGAAGCTTCAGATTTTTCATTGTTCTTTTCATTCACATACATGTGATTTTCTCTCCAGGGTCTTTTACAAGAAGGGCATAAACCTTTCTTCACTAACTCTACATCTTCATTTTTGGGCCTATTTGCAAACACCCAATCAACAAAGTCTTCAAAAGGAGGGGGCTTATATTTACTTTTCTTATACAAATCAAGACATGTCTGATATTGTTGGGGCAAGGTTTTATATGTTGCTCTCCATCTTTGTAACTCATTCACAGAATTATCCTTTGGTGGTGTGTCATACTCATATTTATCATACGTATGGTCATAATAATAATCTTCATCCCTCCTGAAATTGTAAGAAGTGTTGCATGATGGCACCTCTTCCTCAACCCCATTCATATTCTGCTTCGTATTGTTCATTATCATCTGCACATTCCTCATAAGAATTGTACTCACGGGATTCATCATAATAGTAAGACATGGTTGAAACTTATTCTTCAATGTATGAACCTAATCCACAGGTGCAAGAACCATGCTCTGATACCACTGTAATTTCCATTTTTAAGAATTTTATTAAAATTGCAAATTTTTCACTTTTTTTCTTAATTCGACCTTTGACTAGTTTTGATGTCTAGGTCTCCAAATTGCTCCAAATGCTCCCAAATCTTCTGAGGAGGTGTATGATTGATATTAATACTTTAATATGATGTTCAAGGATGATTTAAGACCATTAAAACACTTCTGAAAACTCCTTTAAAATTATGGTCAATGTATGGTATTTTACTAGCAATTTCTCTTTGACTAGTATTGGTCTCTTGGTCTCCAAATGACTCCAAATTCTCTCAAATTGCTACAAAAGGTACTTGGATGATGATAATACATATTTATAATTTTTTATGGATGATATAGAGTGTTCATATGACTTATGCAACTCCTCTTTCAAATCTGATCAAGATAGGGATTTTACCAATAAATTGTGGTTCAAATCCCTTAAGGGTAAATGAAAATAACTTTCCAAATGCACTCAATCCAACTCGAATTTCTGAATGGGAGCAGGGGACATATAAAGAACATCAAAATGAACTCATATGTATCAGCATTCAACTTTTAATGTTTGCTATAACTCCCTTAAATCATATGCAAAAAGACTAGTTTCAGTCTTGGGGGAAATGGCATTAAATCTTCTTGAAATGGTATTAAACTGATCAAAATGACTCCAAATGTTTAAGTACTGAACATGAAACTTGTGCAGCTCATAAATGACAGTCCATGAATCATAAATACATCAGAGGAATGATCTTTCATTTGAATACATCAATACATCATTGTTATACATCAAGGTAGTGGGGAAATGGCACCATTATTTCATTAACAATCAGATTTATACATTTCCACTTGGAATTTCGACCTGAAAATTTCTGAAGATGAAGAACAGGGTATTTACTTCATATTACAAAATAAATGAGGCATTAGAATCTCCCCCAAAGAGTACAATAGTTCACCAAAAATGCCCTCCCTCAAGAAGCAAGAATATGCAATGAAAACTGAAAATGGTTGAGTGAGTGAGCTGCAATAAAAAAAACCACGAATTTCCCTGTAGCTTACACCTGCAAATAAAGACTCCATTAAAGCTCCATGAAATACCTGAATGGCCTTTCCAAACACCAACTTGGATGGAAATCTTTCACCCTTGAAATTGGCTAAGGCAAGAAACTAGTCATCCACTAGGTGCTCTCTCACAAAGGCAATTGCAAATTCTAAAAATGATCAAATGCTGCTATTCTTCTTTGTTCCTGACTTTTATAAACTTATAATGTCTTCCATGGGTTGAATTCCTTCCAAGAGCTTCATGCCAACTCAAGTTGGGAAGAGATTCCCAAGTATGCCACTTGTCCTTCCAATTCTAGCTCCCTCCTCCAAATTCGACTTGTTGTCTCTTTGGCTACCCTAACTCACTTGAGCGCCCTCTTGGAGGCTATTTTTAGCTCTGACATGTCATATATGTCATATGTCAACCTTCGAGTCTGATTTGTGTCATAGGTGTCATAGATTATTCATCATTGTTGTCATAGGAGTTAGGGAATCTAGCCCGAGTGTCCACAAACCTCTAGTTTGACTCTTCCTCTTCCATGGAGGTTACCATTCCATTAAAATTCAACCTATGATGCTTGATGCCATGTGTATGAGCCTACCAACTCATCCAAGAATGTTTGTCTTCTCATGGATTTGAAATGGCAAGAAAGAGATGCCATGTGGCATTGAAAAATCAAGCTAGTGTGGATCCCACATCCTCCATATATCTTCAAAACCAATTGCCACATAGAATTTCTCTTGTATTTATTTATTTAGCTCATTTATTAAATATTTATGTCATTCTAATGTTCAAACATCATTTATTATCCCCCTTATCTCAAATCCCAAAGCTTCCACCTCCAACCTAAGAAACTAGTAATTTTCCTCTTTGGCGATTATTTGATCCTTAACATCAATTTGACAAATCCTCATGAATATGACCAATGGGTTTAAGCCATTGTGACCCAATGAAAAATTTGGGACATGACATCATTACACCAAGTGACTTTTTGGTTGACCATGAACCTTCATTTGTCACAAGTGGTTTTTGGTTCACCACAAACCATTAACAATCATACTTAGGAGGATATACTTCCCTTATTAGGGCTTACAACAATTACACCATCATTTCAGTCGGGTACATACATACTTAGGAGGATATACTTCTCTTTTTCTTTTTCTTTTTTTTCAGTGGAAAAATCACCTTCCTGCTATTCCGAAAGAATCAAGGAAAGCTTGAAATACAATCATTACAATAGGCATCATGTCACTTACAAGAATTGAACATGGTTGGGGAGGGCAACAATCTTTCCTCCCGACCACCCAAGTTACAACCAATGGACTGCTTAGGAGGATATATTTCCCTTATCAGGGCTTACAACAATTACATCATCATTTCAGTCGGGTACATACAAAGAGTTTTTCCTCCTTCTCCATTGTCAAAACAATAATATCAAGGAGGATCATCAAACTTCTTATAAATTTCATTTTCTATAGATTCACTTCAATTGCTTTTGTACCTCTTTTGTTTAACACTCATTATTATTTTTCGCTACTTATTCTTAGTTTGCTTTTGTTTCTTTCTTCCTCATTCATTTGCTTTTGATTCATTCCACGTTCTCTTTTGTTGCTTCATTATTCCTATTTTTATTGCTTCATACTTTTTCCCTTAACTTCTCTCTTCTCTCTTCAATACTCTTCTTTTGCTTCTTTTGTTATTTTCGATGCCTACTTGGTTCGTCTCTTTTTTAACTTTCTTTAATTAAACTATATACATACAATGTTTTTCAATTGGAGTGTGCACAATGTTCAAGAAGATGACCCATGACAATGGATTGGGCAAACTTAAGTAATACAACACTGTAACAAAATGAAAACTTTGACTTGATTTTAACTTGTCATTAACATATATTGGACTCAACCAGAGTCTCAACCTAACATTATTTTTAACTTTTTATATTAATAAACGATTACCATTTCTAATTTTACTATAACTCCTTATATCAATGAACTCTCAACATATTTTGACTTTGTTTTTACTTAATTAAAGTTAATTTCATCTTAACTTTAACTCCAACTCTACTTAACCTACAAAACCTTAAAATATATATATATATATAAACATGCATAAGCTACCAAACCTTAAATATATATATATATAAACATGCATAGATGTTTGGGGTCAAAATGGGCCGAACTCTCTTTCTGAACTAATTTACATGCTTGATATTTCACTTATCATGAACATACAAAATTCCGGTAATAACCTCTACAATTATAATGTATAAAAGTCTCCACAACCTCATTTGCTTATACTTTAAACTTATCCTTTCTTATCATGAACATACAAAATTCCGATAATAACCTCTACAATTATAATCTATAAAAATCTCCACAACCCCATTTGCTTATACTTTAAACTTATACTTTAAAAACAAAAGCATCACGAACATACAAAATTCCAGTAATAACCTCTACAATTATAATCTATAAAAGTCTCCACAACCCCATTTGCTTATACTTTAAAAACAAAAGCATCTTAGAGAAAGTACGGAAAATGATAGACCAATAATCCATGAGGTAGTTAGCTTTATTATCTCCTTAATCTTATGAAGTGGCTCAAATACATTCTCCATCAAACTACTTATTTTTATTATTATTTTGCTATTATAAAGTAACAGTACTTGAGATTTTTATTATTACCCATCACAGCCAACTCTGGCACCAATGATTTATTTATGTATCAGGCCTCCTGGAGGTTACTGAACAAAGTAATGTTATGAAGTGGCTCAAATACATTCTCCATCAAACTACTTATTTTTATTATTATTTTGCTATTATAAAGTAACAGTACTTGAGATTTTTATTATTACCCATCACAGCCAACTCTGGCACCAATGATTTATTTATGCATCAGGCCTCCTGGAGGTTACTGAACAAAGTAATGTTCATCCCCACGTCTCCTTTTGCATGACACCTCGTTTTTTTAATGCTACAAAATAAAGACCTCTCATTGTTTATTAGATGTCATTCTCAACACAAGGACCGGTGAGAGGTCCACTCTGCAACCCCCATCTCCTCTATGGTCAAAACTGGATTAGTTGCAGAGCCATCATTGTTGAATAATTACCACATTGTTAATCTTGCAATACTGAAGCTTCGATGCCCAGATGATAAGAATGATGCCATCAGTTGGGATTTTCCCAGTGACCAAGGTACTGGCTATGTGCAGGATTATTATGATGGCCATGATGCCAACAAGTGGCTGATCTCCGGGCCTCGTACCTTTATTACTGTATGCATCCAATGTCAGTTGCACCACTTAATTTTGTCCCGAGTCATTTAAACTAAAGCTCATCAGTAGCTTGATGTTGATTTTTTCATGCAATCTCTCGTGTGAGGCATGTAAGAGCTTTAACAATGTCATTATTAGTATCTATTGCTCATGATAAGTAAAGTTTATTTTCCCTTTCAATGTGCCAACTGTGGCATTTGTTTGGCTAGAAAAGCAGAATTTCACATGAGCTGAGCCTACATTTTGACAGTAAACAGTAATGTACCTTGTTGCCATGTATAGATAATAAAAAAGCTATTTCCATTTAAAAAAGAAAAAAGCAAGAGACATTCATGTAGTTGATAGACTTTGGGTTTCAAGAAGAATTTTATGATCTACTACAGGTAACATGATATCAAGGAGATGAATGGTAATCTAAATACTGATCGGAGTCCCCACTTCAATTAGAAATAAAAACAAGTTAAATACAAGGTTAGTAAATGCATGCAATCACATGTACAATAGAAAAATCAATAATGTTTTGTCTTCAGTTAAAATATGCAGATAGTTGCCTTCGTGACTAAGCTCAAAATTTTGTGGCCCCAAAATTCCTACATGTAATGCATATATCATATATGTTTCATACATGCAGCAAGAGATAACTAGTTTTACCAGACATTTCCTCGTCAATAACTTACATTGGTGTTTCCTTGTAGTTTCAACAATAGCTCAGAAGAACAAGGAGAAGATTCTGGGGTTCATTCAAACTGAAAAAATCAGACTGTTTGCGAAGAGATTGAGCTAGGGTTTCAGTCAACAGGAAATTAGCAACGTCCATGGCTCGAAAGGTAAACCAGATGAATAAATACATGACCCAATTGAACAGCATGAAGATAGAAGATATGGGAAAATATGGGGAAAAACTCAACTCTGGGTTCTCAAGCATCTCAAGATAGACCATTTTACGAAAATACTAAAAGCAAACCAGAGTAAATACCATCTGAAATTACAAAAGCAATCACCTTGACTTCGACTCAAACAGTGATATTATAGACTGGAATGGTAAAAACAAATTGCCCAAAATGTCCTCCAAAAGCTCATAAAAAGCCCATAAATAGAAGCAACATAATTTGGTTTTGGGAAGGAAAGTCCTCAGGATTTAAGGGAATTTAGAGAACGACATATCGATAAGTGTTTCACATAGCAGGACAGAGGAAACGCAATGTACTACTGATTAGAGCAACTTCCGTGAACTTTGTGAAACATAATAGCTCAAGTTCATACGGATTTGCAGAAAGCAGCCAACAAAATATGGACAACGTCAAAGGGAGCTTGCCGGGTTAGTGAAAAAGAGAGGTCGTTATTTCCTCCACCAAGCTTCCATTCCCAAGAGTGATATGTTTTCCCTTTGTGGCCCGGAATGGCCCCGCAAGAGGGGCACTTTTTAGAGAAAGCAGTCATGGCTGTTAAATCGGGCCAGGAAGCCACATGCCATCACTGCAACATGACGTCTCACATCTTGATGGGTGGTGAATGCTATAAGGTTCAATTACCGACATAGGTTAAACAATCTGGTTGTTGCAAATAAAGAAAGGGCAGGTGAGGATCGAAAGCTGCACATTACAGTTCCTTGATATGGACAACGTCAAAGGGAGCTTGCCGGGTTAGTGAAAAAGAGAGGTCGTTATTTCCTCCACCAAGCTTCCATTCCCAAGAGTGATATGTTTTCCCTTTGTGGCCCGGAATGGCCCCGCAAGAGGGGCACTTTTTAGAGAAAGCAGTCATGGCTGTTAAATCGGGCCAGGAAGCCACATGCCATCACTGCAACATGACGTCTCACATCTTGATGGGTGGTGAATGCTATAAGGTTCAATTACCGACATAGGTTAAACAATCTGGTTGTTGCAAATAAAGAAAGGGCAGGTGAGGATCGAAAGCTGCACATTACAGTTCCTTGATATAATAGTCAGTATAAAGCAGCATCCACAAAATTAAAAATGGTGTATATATCCCTTTCAACTTTTCTCCATGCAAGGAGAAAGCACATACTCTTTACATACAATTATTTTAACATATGCAGCATGGATCATGTTCAAATAAAATAGATAAAGGAAAAACTGAATGATAGAATTGTCATTCGGCCCATGAGGAACTTAAAACTGCCATCTAGACAATCCCAAATTTCATTTTTTTGAATGCCTGCTCCACATACAAATTAGCCATTGACATGTAAAGCACCTTATTGTTTATGAGCCTCTATCCATATACAAGTTTTGTATGATCTCACATAGAAGAGACAGAAGATTAGGGATAATGCATTTGTTTACCTCTCTTTGGTGAAATGTTTGAAACAGAAGAAACATTTCACCAAACTCAGATTGAAAAACTAATCATCCATAGAAATGCAAATAGACAAAAAGTTTAAAGATGACTAGAACAATATTTGATTAAAGCACAAACTGTTGTCAGCCGACAGAACTTACTAACCATTTCAATTTTTTGTGGATTGGTGTGGGTAACAGAGAATAAAATGATTAAGTAAGATCAAGATGCCTTCAAGCTGTCCAGATTTTCTACCTGTAACAGACGATTTCTGTAGACAATCATAATGCTCAAGGATTGTGTTAAAATGACTAATCTATACTATTGATTCTGATGCTTTTTGTAGAGGCAAACACAAACTACTTTGATTTATTAACTTGATAGCAAAGAAAAGCTTTTTGTCCTTGCTTGCATTCCTATGCTTTGCATAAGCATCAAGCATAGCTTAAGGAATATCATTATTATCATTCTATAAGCAAGATTGAAGAAATTTGAAAATTAAACATGCTTCTTCAACTGTCAGGCATCAAGCCACAAGAATTTTGATATTTTGCAAAGGATAAAAATGTCAAAAAACTTGGGCGTCAACAGTAAGATGAGGTTCAAGCTAGCGCGGGATGCTAACACTCAATCTCTAAAAAAGATTACAATTCCTTGCATGCACTTTGCTTAGCCCAAACCTGTTCATAGAAGCAAGTCCCTGTACAAAACTCATCATGCACCTGGACTCACTTGCAAACAGCTTAGACAAAAAAACATGAAGGCTCTATCCCTGTACAAACTGTTGGTCATTTGTGAATCTGTGATTATAGAGCAAGAATTGTCAACCATGATCTGATTCATGTCAGTTCAACCAAATGTTAGCTTGTAACCTGATAATGCCCAAATAAAAAATCTTGACTTTTCTAAGCTCCGAAATACTGGATTATGTCCTCATCTAACACAAAATCCATCCCACCATCTTCAAATCCTAAATTAAAAGGGCTGTTAAATCCGTAATCCAAAGATAAGTCATCTGAATGAGGGCCAAAGTGAGGATCAGCTATCTTCCCACAATCGCTGTTGAAACTTCTTTGCCAATTTGCATCTGCAGATAAGTCATTTGAACTGTTAAATACAACCAAAGGTTGCTCAAATGCTGTGTTTCTCTCATGATCAATATGTGTAGCCTCCTGCCCAACCTGGTTCACATGGGTGCTAAGTTGCAGATGTCCATTACTTCTAGAATTTCCATCTGACATGCCTAAACAAGAAGTCACCAACTGACCATCTGATTGTAAACCTCTACTGTTAAAACCTGAAAGTAACTCATGTGTTGGTTGGCCACTATTGGACATGTGTTGAGCAACAACAGGAAAGTATGGGGCACCTTGAGATCCTAAATCATTCCCCTCAGCTGCTTGGAAAAGGCCCTTTCCATTGCCTTGTAATCGGGGATGCCCCAAATGTCCCAGGAAGGACCCTTCAGAATTCAGCATTGCATTTGCACCCATGTAACTTCCCTGTGCTTCAAGTCTGTATGGACAATTAGAATTGTGTATATTTCTCTCATTGATATCTAAAAATCCATTTCTACCATTGGAATGTTTGCATCCTTCGTAGGAACACACAAAGACCCGGTCCTCTTGAAGGATATTTTCACTGGCAGACCTCTTTTTCCTCGAGGCTTCTAACAAGTTTCTATCATTAACAACCTGAGCCATAGCATCTGAAGCTTTTTCATTTAGATTCTCCCCTTCACAACCAGTCTCTGCTCTTCTGGAATGCTGGCTTCCTGCAATTGTGGGGACTGCTTCGGTGTCTACTTGAGCATCATCACTAGGATAAACTGAACTTGGAGAATCATCATAATCGTTGACATCATATTCACCACTGCTACTCAAAGCCTGAGCCCCTGCAGTCCCAGGGGTACCCCCAACGATCTGCCCTTGAATTTGCTGCTGTGAAAGTGCTTCCTCCCGATTCAGCACTGCCAGCCATGTAGCACTTTCCTTGGCTGTCATCTTATCCTGCAAGCCCTTGGACTGCCTAACAAGCTTCTTAACCTTTGCAATATCTGGAGACATATGTTTGATAACTGACGTGAGAACACCAACTTTCCATGTTTTCTTCAGATCATGAGGCTTCTTGTAAGGTGGAGGTCCTTGTCCTTTCGTTAAGCCCAATTGTGGCCACCAATCCTCGTCTCCTCCAGGCCACCATGGTGGTGGAATACCCTTCTCCAAAGGAAACCTTCTCTGCGGAGGATCACAATGTTGCATCAAAGCTGAAAGAAGCGACCCCAAAGTGGTATCCTGAAGCTCCTGAAGCGTATGGGGGGTTGGCGCAGTTATTAAGTTATTTGCTTGCATACTGGAAGCATGTTCAGCCTGATACTTTGCAATAGCTGCAGGGCCATTCTTATCAAATTTCACCTTCTCCTTCCACCAGGCTCTGATATTATCAGATGCACCACTAACAGGTTTGCCTTTCTCTGGTATTATGCCATATACAAAACCCTGTGCTTTGCAAACTTCCATCAATTTCAACATATATTTCAAAATACCATCTTGGGCTCTAGACATCTTCTTTCGCCTAGCCAGTTCCTGCGACTGTTTATGCTTAGGCTTATCACGACTCTGCTCTCTTGCCTTCTGCTGCTCTTTCATACGCCTGTAACGTATTCGATCCTTCCACATACGTTTCTCCAACTCATGCACATCGATGTCCTCATCACTGAGATCATCGTCAGCCATCCCTTCAGCATCATTATCTACCATGAAATCGCCAAGGTCAATATCCATATTTCCTTCCAACCCAAAATCTGTGGTGATACGTTTTTCCATGCTGGCTGGTCCTTAATCCAAAACCAACTGCTCAACCCCAAAGTTCTTGAAGATACCCCACAATTCCTACCACTCTGGAGTCTGAACAATTCAAATCATAAATCCCCCATATACTTAACCTGTACCCCAAATAAATAACCTACCTGAGAAAACCCAAATTTATCCAAACTAAACCCAGAAAATCTCCACCTTTCAAAAACCCAAATCACAGAGTATCCATATGTTTAAGCCCAAGTCAGCGCTCCATCTCTTCCCCCAAAAACCAATTTAAATAAACCCAAATTCATCTAAATTAAACCCAAGAAAGCTTCCATCTTGAACAACTGAAATGATAAAATCATCCCTTTACTCAGGCCCATATCTACACTCAGACAATACCCAAGTAACCGAATCCAACTGAAGAAAGCCGAATTTGTCTATAATAATTTCAAAATCCCCCAAGAGCCCAAAAGATTAAATCGTCCATATAAACAGTCTCCCATCTGCGTTGGGCCTCTACCTACCGAAAATATATTTTCTCTTGTGAACCCAAAATCAAAGTGAACAAAGTAAAATACCTGTATGCCAAATGAGAGGAGATCTGCATACCTGTCATGAATGTTTCTTCATTCACCCTCTGGCCGGAGTACCAAACTGAACCTAGACCCTCTGGCCGGAGTACCAAACGGAACCTAGACGCTCAACAATGGCCCTCGAATATTACTCCACCAGTCTAAAGGCAGAATAAGAAAACAGCCAAGATCCCAATAACCAACAGCAGCAGACGGTTGTGAAAGGCCAATCACTTTTTTTATTATCGAGCGGACCGAATTGAATGGAGAGACCCGAGGCCCCCACGAACCAAAATCACATGTGGAATTTCCAACCTTCATGTGATCAGCGCGAAAGTTCTTCCTCGCAGGAAAGGTGGGGGATCAAGATCGAGAGAGCGAGCGTACGCAGTGACGATGGCGGAAACAACAGTGCCCAACTTGTTTTGTCTCGTAATCGTTCAGAGATTCCGTCGTTTCTATCACGCTCCATTTTTTTTAAAACCAAAACACTTGTTGCTTTCTTTAGACATACTGTTATGGTCAATTTTGAGAAACAGACAAGAAGAGTTTTTAATATTCATATAAATAATTTTAAGATATACATCATTAAGAGGAAGTTTGCTAAAGTAGGGAAATGTACTTTGTGACATAGATTATGGAAGTTGGTAAATAAAAATGGAGTTTGACTTTTTTTCACATTATTGTGAGAATAGGGTTATTTAATCTTGATTAGACCAAAGATTTTTTATTATTCAAATTTTATTTTTAATTGTAAAAATGGAGTGAAGATTGTGGAATATTTATATTATATTTATTATGGTAATTTGAAATTAAATAACTTCTCCCACATTTTAGAAAAAAAATAAAAAAATAATCTCAATCTTTACTTCTTTCAACTACTCGATAAAAAATAAAATTTTAATCAATAAAATTATAAAGCTGCCAACTTATTTTATTAGACAATTTATTGTAGTACTTTTTCACTTTACATTTATAAATGCGAATCTTATTGTACTTAAGAAATAAATCATAAAAATACAAATAATCTAGTTGAAGATTATTTTTTTTTTCCAACTGAAAAAACATACTATTTATATTCAAAATAAATTAACATTACAATAATACAAAAATTATCTTATTATTATCTTATTATCTTATTCCAATAAAAAAAATGTCAAAGACGTAATTTATCCAACTACTCTTGGCCATACTTATCACTTTATATTTCCAAGCAAATAAAGAGTCAAGGATCACAATTAGAGTCACTCCTTCAAGTATATATCTATCACTTCATGGTTCCGTGTGAAGCAAAGACACTAAAAACATGGCCTTTCATTTTCAATTTATGCATGTATGTAGTGTGTGACAAGGATGTACACTTGTTTATAATATGTGTGGTACAAAATTTGAGTATATTGGGATGATGTGGTAACTTTTTAATTCAATAACAAATATATTATGGCATGAGCATATTGTCTATGTAGGTTTTAAGTTTAATCTTAATGCTATTTTAATTATGTTTTAATAAAGGGATGTAGATGTGAGGTTTGTTTTTAATTTTGAAGGAAATTGTGAATTAAATTTAGTTTGGAGAATTCACTAATAATTAAGTAAAAGTGTTGGCATTATATTAAATATTGAATATTTTATGTCCATTGGTTGTAGTATGGGTGGTTGGGAGGAATGGTTGTTACTTTCCCCCATCTACGTTCAATTCTTGTAAGTGACATGATGCTTTTTTTGAGCTCCTATTGTAATGATTGTATTTCTGGCCATACATTGATTATCTACCTAGAATAGCAGGTGTTGGCATTCTCCTTGTGGACTAGCCGTCTAACAAACGATGAACCGCCATTAAAAAAAATTGAATATTCTTAAATTGAAATAGACTTTCAAAACCAGGGTTTAAGGAGCCACGAACATAAACTTAGTTGTCCTCAAGATGAAAAAACATGTTTAGGTCTATAGTTAAATCAGGTAGCTCATCTATCATGGGCTCATAATATTCTTCATATTAAGGAGATAAGGGATAATCATGTTTGCTTCTACCTTGAAATGGAATAAAAAATCTAACTATAACTAGAGACTCTTCAATCATAATATGACAAATGTGAAATCAATATATATCTCGTAATTCAGAACTTTCTAAATCGATCCAAAGAGTTCAAGGGGTGGAAAAGGCTTTTGAGATTAGAAAATACTACTAGGTGTTGAGGGCATTCAAGAACCCAACAAATACCAAAGCAAATAAGGGAGACTCATTGAGTGTTCGAATGTTGAGCTTAATTGGGGGGATTCCTTTCATAGCATGCCTCCCATGAAATATAGTCAAGCAAACCTTGGGATTCGCATGCCAGTGGATTTTAAAACCATGTTGTGTCAACCTTTGGCTGATGAGATGGGTATTAATCTTAGTTCACCCCATTGCTCATCTTCCAGACTTCTTCAAGCGAGATAGAGGATTGGTCATTAATCATGACATGGTGTATGTGTAGCAAAGGTGGGATTTTATTTCTTATGGTTTTCAGTCTTTGCAAGTGTGCATGGATGGTCGAATTGCTTTGGTTCAAAGTAAAAATTCAGTGCACCATGTTTCTCAGGTTTAGAAAGGCATTGCGATTTGATTTCGTCCTACCTCTCTAGGAGATTTGGGGCTTTTTCCATGGCTCTTGGTTCTGTGGTTTGCTTTCTTTTTTGCCATCTCCAACCTATAACTTGCTTGGTAGTTTCTTCGAATCCATATTTGGGTCCATGTCTAAGGTGTTGAGTAACATGGAGGGTCACATGCATTATAGTCATTGTATGCCTTATGAAATTTCCGCTCTGCATCAAGTCCATAGGAGGAGCATTTGTCAAACTGAGGACCTATAGGTGGCCTTATCTCACTATAGCAACAAGATGGAAACTTAGCTTGACTCTTAGAGATCCAAAATTGTTGAATTATCAATAGCAGTGGCTTGTCAAAACAAGCAAATTGAGAAATTGGAACTAGGTTTCAACATGCTTTATGAATTGTTTCTAGGTCTTACTAGGAGCTCTCATTCTTTAGTTTATCTTCCAAAGATGGTTATTGTGTGTGTTAAAGAAATAATCAATGGTGAAAAAACAATCCAATAAGTGCATGGAGACATGCATGACAAATGAAAATGTAGCTCATGAGGACAACCGTTACGCAAACATCAAGCAAGAAAAAAATCCTTAGTGGGCATGTTTTCTTCTAAGACCAACTCTTATTATGTTTTGTAAAACAATTTTATTATTAGCTCAACTTATTAGGTTATAAACTAGTAAATTTTTTATTTGTGTTGCCAAAACTATAATAATTTCTTAGATAATAGGCAACCATTTTGAAATTTTGCTCTTTTTAAAATTCATATCACACATTTCAATTTTACTTTGTATTATTTTGTTGTACAGTGCAGCCTCTTTTAATACATATGCATTTAAAAATAATTATTATTATTATTATTGAGTCAAAATAAAATAAAAAATAACAAAAGTGTAAACATGTTATTTTTCTTAGGTTAAAGGTTAAATTGCAAGCAGATATTTGTATCTAACCTCATGTATCGCACTATTTCGGGATGCTACGTGATATCACATGACCACTCTATTGGAGCCTAAATGATGATAAATATGGGGCATTGGTTATCTTGTAGATATAGAGAGGGGTTGAAACCATCCTCTTAGTCTTGGAGTATAACCTAAAGCTACTTATGATTAGTTGAGAGTTTCTCTTCCTCCCACATAAGAAGCTACATGAACAACTTAAAGACTAGAGATATTTGACAATAATGAAAGTCTACCCCTTTATGGATCACCAACAAATTATTTTAAATGACTAAATTTTATCTATATACAACACTATTTTTATGCCTTTAAATCTTGAAATTCATTTAAACAAATAATTCTAAATATTATCATCAGTAATTATTTCCTTACTTTAATAAATAATAAACCTTTTACTTCGAATCTCCTATGCTTTATGAAAAGTGTTACAATAGTGCATTTAAAATAGCCATGAGTAAAATTAAAGTATTCAAATTCTCCTATAGTCCTAATTAGAGTTTCATTTTATAATAAATTCATTTAAAAAGTCACGTTTCAATACTCGCATAATATTAGTAAAGGTGTTATATTAGTACATATAAAATATTCATGATCTTCCATGTGATGAATAGATTTTTTTTATAAAATCACGTTTTAATATCAACGTAATATCAATAATTAGAAAAGACGAAATTATTACGCTGAGCCTAGTTTGGAGATTTATTTGAAAATATTTGTTTGCATTATTTTATATAAAATATAAAATGAGGAAATTACGAAGAGACTGATTAAAGTTAATCAAATCTTTATTTTAATATAATAAATTGATTGAATAATATATTTCATTAAAAAATAAGAATAATTTTACTAATTAATCAAATCATTAATAAAATATAATAAAGTGACTCATCAATATATTTTACTAATAAAATAAGAATAGTTTTATCAATTATTTTCTACTAAGAGGAAATTATCCCAATTTTTGTTGAAGATGGGAAAGTGTTTCTTAAATATTGATCGGGACAACCACTTTGATTGAATGGGCAAAGTGATTTTGTGGGCCAGAATATAAGTGATGATTTGATAATGCTTAGCAAATATCAAGAAGAGTATCTTTAAAAAGGGGAGGTTAAAAATTATTCCAAGTGGTGTGGCATCCACAACTACAATGGAAAGATATTCATCACATCATGCATGTCAAACTAAAGTGGGAGGTCCAATGTGAAGGCATTAGGATCAATTTGTTGTATGATGGTGTGAGGATTATATTGAATGGGCTTGAGCTTGTGATGTTTCATTGATTTTTAAAGTAATCTTTGTGAAAATATAGCAAAACTCATTCATTAGCTTAAAAATGAGGTTTGAATTAATGTTGGTCATGTACCTTACATTTATCTTGTGATTGATAAAGGATATCATGAACCATGTTGTGGATCTTGACTAAGTTGTGCATGCAATAAGAAGCTTTATCTTTCTCCTTTTATTGGTGGAATGTGGATGGATCTAGGAAAGCAACATGGATTTCATGAAGAAGTAAGAGGTTGAAAGTCAAAATCAACTGCAAAAGGAGGCTCTCCTATAGACACATGACTAGCTCTATTGTAATTGTGTTATAAAATATGAAAGTATTGTTCCCATTATTATTATATTGGTGTTAGATACAAAGAGCATTAACTGATGTTTCATTCACTATCTCAATTTAACCATCAATTTGTGTGATAAGAATCAATAGATGCCTTGTTAGAGTGAAAAAGAGAATGGACACCCAATTGTGTATTGCGGCTCCCTCTAGGATATTGTGTAGGAGAGGGGCCCATGCCTCTTTGAAGTGATTTGAGCTCTTCTCACAATATACCCTGCACACTAAGGCAACAACATTCATGTATGGATCCCTTAGGTTGGATGTAGGGCATATCTTCATATCCTTGCAAATAAACTTCTTGCCTTCTTCCCACCAATTCTTAATGATTCCATGGTAGCTATCGTCCTACGTAAATAATGATACCCATGCATTATTCATGTATTTTTCTATTCACAAGAGTTTGGAGTTGGAATCTAGGTTACTTAACTCAAAATATGATATACACTTTCCTTTGTCATTGGTCACCTTCTTTGCTTCCACATCAATGATCAATCCACTTAATCATTTCAACACATGGGACTACAACTGATATAGCAGCTACATTAGGGAGTTCGGATCTCCTCATATTTATGTTAGTGACGGCATCTTGTCTTCCTTCATAAATGGGATTGGTGAAGGTAGGGACCCCTATCTCTTTCGTATATGCTCTGAACAATACTCCATATTGAGGGGTTGTTGGAATCCTAATGAAACATGAGGTGTTTGAGTACAACTTGAGTGAGCCTAATGGTTAAGAATATGTGTTTCCTCCTAGGAGGTCATAGGTTCAAATTAAGGGGGAGTGTAGAGTATGTACACCTCCATAGACTTTAGCAATCAAATCATTGCATGAAGGGGGTGCTTAATTGCATAAACAAGGGGTCTCATACACCGATTTGGTGTCTCTCTAGGCCTTGACCTTAAAATTAGATTATTATTACTATTATTATATTGGGCTCTTTGATTCCTTGGCTTGAGGCCCCATCACAATAATCTCTAACTTATCCTTCATTGATTTATTAAATGTTTCTTTATTTGGGGCCTTATAAAAGGTACTATGTTTCACCCATTTCGCACATTAGTGCAGTTAGTGATAACATTGTTCAAAATCTCAAATGGAAATAACAAGCTTGAAATCAAGGTGCAGGAGCTCCATCTTAGATACTAGAGTTTAAGTTATGACAAGCCAAAGCCACCGGCCTATGAATTAGATTTATGATAGGTCAAAATTGGGCACTTGAATATTAAAGAAGGTTTCAATGGAGTAGGTGCTTTTGAATATTACAACTAGCATCTAGCTTAGGTTCTGAACTAGCATATGTAGGTTGGAGCAAGCGAGAAGACATATAATTTGAATGTAAACAATCATAGGGAAGCATTGTTCTAATATATAGGAACCTAAGTTTACCTTCAAAACTATATAATGCCACCACTAACATAGCTAACCTATGACCAAAAGAAAAGGAAACTTTGAAGTGTATAATTTACTAAAAATGGTGAATCACTTGTTCTAATAAGCTTGTATAGTTAGTCAAGCAAAGATTGTGGATTCGAGTTTGATAAGGCTCCTAATGAACTTGTGAAACAATGGACTATTCCAAAGGTTTCTTGCTTTGAAATTCTATAATCCAAAATATTGCAAGAAAGATGAATATGAAGGCAATTTGAATAGTGGGGTTAAAACATTTGAAGGTATTTTAAAGGAAATTGTGCTCAACTTACATATTTGATTTGGATGTAAGATAGATTTGGCCTAATTAGAATAAACCATATGCATGCTCTTGCATTGAATTCAAAAGATTATAAAGACCATGCTTTCAAATTTTAATGTGTCAGATTTGAACACTACAAGGAAAACACATTCTAGCGGTGGTTATAGTGGAGGTTTTTAGTGTTACAAGATTGGAAAAAAATGTCCAAAAAACCTCCGCTACAACATTCGTTTTTGGTAGTAGAGGTTTTTGCAGAGGTTATAAAGGATATTCACTATAACTTTAAAAATCTGGGCGACCAGAGGTTCTAGCAGTTGGTTTTTATCCGGTGATTTATATTTCTATAAAGCGCACCAGTGTGTCTTCTATAACTAAACCGCACTGGTGCTTACAACTAACGTAAACACATTGGTGCATATATTATAAATAAAACACACCAGTGCTTATACGTGATAGTGACAGTACCAGTGCATACATTGATTTCCAACACACCGGTGTGTCTTTTGTAACTAAACCATACCGGTGCATATAAATAATGTAAACAAACGGGTGCATATATTTTAAATAAAACCCATCGGTGCTTATACATGATAATGACAACATCGGTGTGCACATTCATTTCTAATGCACCGGTTGGCGGATTTAATGTACACACACCGATGCATATAGTACATTGTAATAGCACTGGTTCAATGTCCAAAATGCATTGGTGCTTCATATATTTTATTGAAGCACTATTGCATTTGTATATGTAAACGGACCAATGCAGATGTTGTATTGTGTGCACTGTTATAACCAATGTGTATACTTTACCAATACGCAATGATGCGGTTAGTATATCAATGAGACCGGTGTGTATATTATACAAATGAGCCCTAGTGCATAAGATATATAAAGGACACCGATACATTTATTATGTGAAAGAGCATTGGTGGATAAAATGTGAATAGCTATCAGTTCATGGAAATGAATAAAAGGCAGTAGTTAGTTGAAATAAATAGATTTTGTATGCTGCAGTGGTGAATTTAAATAGATTTCATATGTTGTTGTGGCGAGTTTTTCCATGTTGTCGATATGTAAATATAGTTTTATTTATTTTATAAATTGTGTATGGTGTTGTTGTGATTTTTTCTATGGTGTTGATACATAAATAGAGTTTTTTCTTTTTTCTTTTTACAAATTTTCAATTAATTATTCGAGAAACAAATATTTTATAGTAATATTTATTTTTATATTTTAACTATTGTGTTTTGGAAAGCGTGTTGGGTACACCTTTGTTCATAGTCACAATGTAAAAATCATTCATGTATTTAATCAATAATGTAACATTCTGCGACATTAAACAATCCAGTAGAAGAAGAAACCCATTTTATTATATACGAATAAGAATCCAAAGTATTGGACAACATGTTGGAATCTTATTAATACTGAGAGGGGGGTGACTCAGTATTAGCACAGTTATGAACAATTTTTACTTCTTATCAATTTGAACTGGAACTTGAATTATAGCATTCACCATAAACAAAAACATTCAACATCACATGTGCAATACACATAACACAAATTTTTTTACATGGAAACCCAAATAGGAGAAAACCATGGAATGCTCTCTTATATTAAAAAGATTACATTCATGGAAGCAAAAAAATCTGAAGTTCTCCAACACCAACTAGAAAAATGCACCAACCCCCTGGTTTTACATGCATCGACTTGAAGGAAGCACCGAATCCCTGATTTAACAACTTCAACTAGAAGGAGGCAGTGACCCCATGTTCCTTGCCCCGTCCTACTGCCCTGATATGACTATAGAAGATACTTCTTTGATCTTCTACTAATCCGTGCACTCTTCAGATTGACTGCAATACTTTCCATTGTGCACACCTTCTGTATACAGAGATCTTGCAATCGTTGAATTGTATCACGTACTTCACTTCACTACATCAACATTACACACTTGACCTTATACTTCATAACATTCTGCAATCTGCGCGTTGGTTCAGCATACCGTTCTATTTCTGCACATCTACAAACTCAATTGATACTGTGCATCTTATGCTGTGATACTGTTCTGACCTCATGCATATGTATTGGATCACTCACATCATTCTGTGCACCTTCTGCTATGCTACACTTCTGTATTGGCGCATCTCTCTTAGATAAACCATATCATCTTGCGCATCACTTGTTGTGCTTCATTTCTGTCTTCGCGCATTTGTCTTACATAATCTATATCATCTTGCGCATCACTTGTTGTGCTTCAAGTATGTATTCGCGCATTTGTCTTAGATAAAACACTTCATATTTCTGTGCATCATATGTTGTGCTTCATTTTACGCATCTGACTCTTCTACTAGATTATGTTGTTCTGGTTCCATGAGCCATTGATACCCCAAGATTAGAAGCTTTCCAAATCAAAGTACTACCACTTTCACATCTTCAAGCTTACTTAAACTCTCCAAATTGGATTCTTATTTATACTTGTCCTATGCAGACAGTATGTCCACAAGTTGGTCGTAGCGTCCCTTCTTCCTTGCTTCATGATCAAGCTTAATTCATGCTTCCACCACTTGTCATGATCTGCGGCATTGAGGTATCACACCTTGTGGGTCTTGTGCATACTTGGCCCTTTGCATAGTGGGTCTTGTGCACTTTGGAATGTCCGACCGCCGCTTTCTTCCGTGACTCTTGCGCGCTTCAACAACTTGTATACTTCTTCTGATTGGTGGGTATTGCGCACTTCCGGGACTTGCATATATGTCCAACTGCATCTTGCTCCCATGCCTCTTGTGCACTCCCGATACTTGTCCAACCAAATCTTTTGACTTTACCTTTGAAGTAGCATGACTTGGTGGACTTGGGACTTTCACATGTACCTTATGCACTTCTTCAAACTGTATGTACTTCTTCAAACTAGATGTACTTCTGCAATCTAGATGTACTCCTTACGTACATCTTCAAACTGGATTTCATATACTTCTTCAAATTGGCACAAGGATACTGAGTCCTCTTTGACATTAGTTGACATCAATGACAACCATAGTTCAACAATCTCCCCCTTTGGCATTGATACCAACACCTCATGAAGCTATGCATGTCAACACCTCATGAAGCGGTGCTCTTTGTTTTGTTCGCAGTACTCCCCCTATGTTATTTCTAGTTTGAGCCTTTGCTCATCTGCGCAGTTCTTAGTACTTTTTTGCTATCTTTCATTTCTACGTGGATTCCTTCCATTGATGCATGCTTGCTGATCTTTCTCCTTTTTTCCTTTTTGCAGCTTCCGATCAATACTTCTTTGTTGTTTTTCATCTCTGCGTTGATCGCATGCTTCATTATCTTTCTCCCCTTTGACATCAATGGAAAATAGGCGCCTTCAATGCGCAATTTCAGGTTCTCCTTTCTTTGGTTTTGCATTGGCCTTCAAGCATCTGCTTGCTTCGATTACTCCCCCTGACTTCTCTTTTGTTTGTAGGAGTTGCTGCACAAAGCTCAATCACCTTGCAATTTGTACATTCAACACTGTCTTTGTAGTTGTCTCGAATATGCTCCTCCTGTACAGTTTCCAACTTCCTTATATCTTGATCTTTTGTTCCTGTCATATTAATCGTTCACACTTCTTCATTTCTTGTGCAATCTTCCATGCCATCTTCTTGTCGCATTTACTGTGCACTACAAAGTACCATATGCTTTTATGTCCTCTTTTTGAGGCTCTCATCATGTTGTGGATTGGGAACTACACCCAATTTCTGTCCGATATATTTAAACGTGTTTCTTGGGAGTGGTTTTGTAAATATATCCACATTATGTTCTTTACTGTCGACATATTCTAGTTTTACAGTGTTTTCAGTGACCTGTTATCTCACGAAATGATATTTGATGGGAATATGTTTGGTTTTGCAGTGCATAACAAGATTTTTTGAAATGCTAATTTTGCTTGTATTGTCACATAAAATTTATATGGGCTGATCAAGTTCCACTTGTAGATACTTTAGGTTTTGCTTCATCCATAGTACTTGTGCACAATGGGTTGTTGATGCAATATATTAAGCTTATGTTGTAGATAGTGCGACTGATGGTTGTTTTTTACTAATCCAATACACCAGGCAATTTCCTAGGAAAAATACAGCTCCGCTAGTACTTCTCCTGTCATCAACACTACCTTCCCAATCTGTTTCAGTATATGCTACTAATTTCATATCAAAGTTTTGTGGATACCACAAGCCAAATTTTATGGTCCCTTTCAAATATCTGAAAATTCTCTTTACTGCTTGCACATGCGTTTCCTTAGGTGTTGCTTAAAATCTTGCAACGAGTCCTACTGGTTGCATTATGTTTGGTCTTGAGGCTGTTACATATAATAGGATGCCAATCATTGATATGTAGAGTCTTTTATATACTTCCTTTGCTTCCTCCTCTTTACTTAATTTTCACCCAGTGACCATGGGTGTACATACTAATTTGCAGTCTTCCATGTTGAATTTCTTTAACATTTCTTTCACATATTTGGTTTGAGAGATGAAGGTACCATTATCAAGTTGAGATATATGGAATCCAAGGAAGAAAGACAATTCTCCAAGCATAGAAATTTCAAACTCCTTCTGCATGTCCTTAGCAAATTCCTGACTCAAACTATCATCATTGCTTCCAAAAATGATATCATCTACATATACTTCAACAACAATAATCTTTTCATGCTCAATTTTTATGTAAAGATTATTTTCTACACTACCTCTTTTGAAACCACGTTGTTGCAGATATTTGTCTAATCTTGAATACCAGGCTCTAGGTGAGTGCTTGAGTCCATACATAACTTTCTTCAGTTTGCAAGCATAGTCTCTATTATCTCAAAGAGAGAATCCTTCTGGTTGTTCTATGTACACTTCTTCTTCTAGAT
Source organism: Larix kaempferi (assembly GCA_027924585.1). Lineage (NCBI taxonomy): Eukaryota > Viridiplantae > Streptophyta > Pinopsida > Pinales > Pinaceae > Larix > Larix kaempferi. The sequence goes on along the minus strand of BSBM01000769.1, from coordinate 8,083,856 downwards.
CCCCATTTAAGAATGTTGATTTTACATCCATTTGATATACTTTGATATTTTTAGAACACGTATAGGCCAAGAGAAACCTAATTGCTTCCATTTGTGCTACAAGGGCGAAGGTTTCTTCAAAATTTATTCCTTCAATCTCCACATATCCCTTGCACACCAGCCTTTCCTTATTTCTGACAACTTGTCCTTCTTCACTAAGTTTGTTCCTGAATACCCATTTTGTACCAATAACATTTTTATTCTTGGGTTTTAGAACAAGTTCATAGGTCTGATTCTTTTCAATCTAATTTAATTCTTCTTCCATGGCTTTAAACAAATGTTCATCAATTATGGCTTCCTCAAAACCTTCTGGTTCTATTTGGGATAGCAGGGAAAAATGAACCTCTTCACTCGTATCTCTTAAGCACCTTCTTCTAGTTCTTACACAATGTTTTTATCTCCAATAATCAAATCTTCAGAATGGTTCTTTTGAACGTATCTGAAGGGGCCTTTTGTATCCTGTCTCCCTTCATCTAATTCACATTGATATATCACGTCCCATGATTCTCTTATTTCTTCATTTTCTGGTATATCCTCAGGTAATTGTTCAAATACTAGTTGATCATCATCATCCTCTATTCTCTTATGCGTGAATACTTCATCTACCTTCACGTCTAGACTTTCTACCATCTTTCTTAGTCGTAAATTGTAGCATTTGTATGCTTTGCTTCTGGTGACATATCCAAGAAAGATTCCTTCATCAGATCCAGATTCAAACTTTTCCAAGTTTTAATCGTTTCTCTTGATATAACACTTGCTTCCAAACACCTTGAAATGATTGACAGTGGTCGGCCTTCCTTTCCAGAGTTCATAAGGCACCGATTTATTGTTCGTCCTTATTTAAAATATGTTAAGGATGTGTATAGCCGTATGAATGGCCCGAGTCCAAAAAATATATGATAACTTTGAATCATTCAACATTGTTCTACCCATTTCCTGCATAGTTTTGTTCTTCCTTTCTGCCACTTCATTTTGCTGCAGAGTTCTGGCATTGAGAATTGTCTCATGATTTCATGTTTTTCACATAAATTTTTGAATTTATTTGATGTTTATTCACCTTCATTTTCTGATCTTAAATACTTAATCCTGAATTCAGTTTCATTCTCAACTACTTCTTTAAAGACCTTTAAGCATTCAAATGTCTCTTATTTTTCTTTAAGGAAGAACATGCATGTCATTCTAGTATAATCATCAATGAAGAGAAGAAAGTAGGACTCACCATTTAGCCCTTTGGTTCTCATTGAGCCACAAAGATCAGTGTGCACTAGTTCCAAAGGTTTTGTTGTAGAGTACTCTTTAGTCTCAAAATTAACTCTTGTTTTCTTTCCATGCAGGCAGTGCTTGCAGACAGAATTCAATGGTTTCATGATTTTTGGAATATCTCTTATAGCTTGTTTTTTAATGATTCCGACCAAATTTCCAAAAATGATATGCCCCAATATTTTGTGCTAGATCCAGCTTTCATCTATTTTTCCCATGCAATATTTTTCTTCCTTTCCTTCGTCTAGAATATATACATTATTAAGGGTTCGAGTTTTTGTTGCAACTAGTATGCCTGTATTCTTGTTTCTTATTTTACATTTTTCTGAATCAAAGGTAAGTGTATGTCCTTGATCACACATTTGTCTTACACTGAGGAGATTATGTTTCATGTTTTCAACCAATAAGACATTCTCTGCTTTGGTTCTCCTATTCCCCCAGCTTACTAAGCCCTTTCCTAGAATTTTGGCAGAGTCGTTATCTCCAAAGTAGACACCGCCTCCTTTTTCTTCCCTGTATTTGAGAAAACTGTTTTTGTCCCCTATCATGTGCTTAGAACAACCACTATCAATATACCATTGTCTCCTTTTATTTTCCGTTTGTAAAGATAGGCTACATCCTTCATGGTGAGGTTGATCTTTCTGGAATTCCGTAGACTCTATTTTGTTGGGGATGTTTTTGACTTTGTCCCATTGCGCGAGTGGCAACTGGTCTTTGTAGTCCTAACTATCATGACCGTGATTGTGACATTTATAGCATTCACTATCTAATCTCACGGTGCTGAATGGATTGAAATTTTCTTTCGGAGTTTCAGCTTTTTTTCTGACATTGTTCTGTCTGGGGCTAGCTTGATTACAATTGTTATTTCTTCTAGCATTCACATGTGCACATGATTTGCAGTTTATTTCCTTATGACTGAAATTATGACAAAAATAGTAGTTACCCAAAAGGAGAGTTTGGTATCTAGTAGGATGAGTTCTTCTAAATTGCGCAAATCCAGTTTCCATGTGGATTGAATCCCTATCCTCCTCTTCAACCATATGTTTTTTCTTAGTAATAGAACTTTTGAGCATATCATCATAACTCTTTGTTTCACCAACTAGGTTTGAACCTTTATAGTCTACCTTTGACAGGCCTTTGGCCTTATTTCTGAACTTTTTTCCATATTCCAACTGAATGTTGATCTTTTGTAGTTCTTCTTTTAGAGAGGTGACCTCATCTTATAGCTTTTCACACTTTTCTTCTCTCAGTTTCAACTTCCTTACCATATCTGCTTCTAATTTGAATAGTGAGTCCTGTAGATGTTTGTTTTTCTTCATTGAATTCTTTAGTTCTTCTAATGCACGGATCAACTCTCCTTCAAAATCTACTTCAACCATTCCTTCATCTTATGTGTCCATATTTTCTAGATCCTCTTCGTTATCCATGAAGAGTTTATCGTGCATGTCCATATCTGCATAAGGATCTGTCTTCCAGATGTTAAGTTATTACTAATGACACCTGCTCTAATACCAATTGTTGGAAACTTATTAATACTAAGAGGGGGGTGAATCAGTATTAGCGCAATTATGAACAATTTTTACTTCTTATCAATTTGAACTGGAACTTAAATTATGTATTCACCATAAACAAAAACATTCAACATCACATACACAATACATAGAACAAAAATATTCTTACATGGAAACCCAAATGGGAGAAAACCACAAAATTCTCTCTGATATTAAAATATTACATTCATGGAAGCACCAACTTCCAAAGTTCTCCAGCACCAACTGGAAGGAGGCACCAACCCCCTGGTTTTACAAGAACCGTCCTAAAGGAAGCACCGACTCCTTGATTTACCAGCTTCAACTGGAAGGAGGCACCGACCCCCTATTCCTTGCCCCATCCCGCTGCCCTAATATGACTGTAGAAGATACTTCTTTGATGTTCTATTGATCCGTACACTCTTCAGATTGACTGCAATACTTTCTGTTGTGCGCACCTTCTATATACTGAGATCTTGCAATTGATGTGTATCACGTACTTCACTTCACTACATCAACATTACACACTTGACCTCATACTTCATAACATACTGTAATCTGCACGTTGGTTCAACATACCATTATGTTTCTACGCATCTACAAACTCAACTAATATTGTGCATCCTGTGTTGTGCTACTATTCTGACCTTGTGCATCTATATTAGATCACTCACATCATTTTGCGCACCTTCTGCTATGCTACACTTATGTCTTGGCACATTTGTCTTAGATAAACCATATCATCTTGCACATCACTTGTTGTGCTTCAAGTTTGTCTTCATGCTTCTGTCTTAGATAAATTATATCATCTTGCACATCACTTGTTGTGCTTCAAGTTTGTCTTCACACATCTATATTAGATAAAACACTTCATGTTTTTGCGCATCATCTATTGTGTTGCATTTTGTGCATCCAACTCTTCTACTAGATTATGCTATTCCAGTTCCATGAGCCATTGATACCCCAAGATTATAAAATTTCCAAATCAGAGTACTATCACTTTCGCATCTTCAAGATTACTTCAACTCTCCAACTTGGCTTCTTATTTATACTTGTCCTGCGTAGACAGTATGTCCACAAGTTGGTTGTAGCATCCCTTCTTCCTTACTTCATGGTCAAGCTTAATTCACACTTCCTCCATTTATCATGATCTGTACCACTAAGGTATCACACCTTGTGGGTCTTGCGCACTTTGGAATAGTGGGTCTTTCGCACTTTGGAATGTCCGACAACCACTTTCTTCTGAGACTCTTGCATGCTTCAACAACTTGTATACTTCTTCTGATTGGTGGGTCTTGCGCACTTATGGGACTTGCATATCTGTCCAATCACTTCTTGCTCCCAATCCTCTTGTGCACTCCCGATACTTGTCCAACCAACTCTTTTGACTCTACCTTTGAAGTAGCATGTCTACGTGGACTTGGGACTTGCACATGTACCTTATGTACTTATTCAAACTATATGTACTTCAAACTGGATGTACTTCTGCAATCTCAATGTACTCCTTATGTGCGTCTTCAAACTGGATTTCATATACTTCTTCAAACTAGAACAAGGATACTTAGTCCTATTTGACATCAATTGACATCAATGAAAACCAAATTTCAACACAACATAAAGGTCACCAATAATCAAAAGTGCCATTTTCACATTGTTACAATTATTGCTTACTTATCCTCATCCAATTGGGGTGATATGTCTACATTATATAGAATGTTTGGTTTTCAAAGATAAAAATTCCAAAATATAAAACTTGTAGTAACAACATTCAAATGTATTGATCATCAATCATCGCTTGAAGTGTTGTAGTCGCTTGAGCTACTTCCGTTCCCCTTCTCTTCACCATCTTCAGTGGATATTCTTTCTGAGTTATTTGAAATGCTTTGTTCATTGACTTTATTTCGTTCCATATTTTCATGTTCCATCTACAAGCATAAACATAAAATGTGATGAGTATATACATTTATAGATAATATAATATACATAACTATGTAAATGGAAAAATGTACCAGTTCAACGAGTGAATCATAAACTTCACACATATTTTTGAAACCATTCCTCATTCCGGTCCTCAATAAACCATATGTTGTATCCTCTCCATACTTTATTTCCTGTTAATTTCATACGCCATGACAAAGCATAGATATAATTAAAGTTTTATTATTGTTCCATTAATTATAAAATAAGGGATGTTATAAAACAATATAGCTACTTACAAATTGTTCAGTTAACCTTGATACCACAACATATACTAACAACTCTTACTTAATCCAATGACAATAAATTGATCGGATGGCTCTTCACTATATGTTAGCACCTATTAAAAACATCCATTTATGATTTTAAATTAATTATGATATTAACATCACAAAAAATATGAAATCTGAAGCAAACCACAAGTACTCACAAACTTTGTGATCAACCCTTTTTTGCCTTGTTGTCTTGTGTGATGCGTTGAATGGGTGCCATTTTCTTTTCGTTTCTGCTACATCAAAACAATTGAAAATCAATATTTCATGCGATAATTAAACTCTATGCACATTAAAAATAAAACAATTATTACATACATTTGATGCACGTTGTTGTTGGGATGGCTCCCCCTATGATGTGGTTATGTTCATTTCTTTGACCATCTCATGGTACACCTTTTATGACATCCCTCCTAGAATATTTTGGATATCACGTCGTTCCTTTGGAATTTTAGCAATCTTCCTGAGAAACGAAAACCACAATTAAAAAAACATTAAATATTTATATGAAAATAAGCATAGCAAAAATATTAAGTATCTTTTGGACTACTATGTACATATCAAAGATTTTTTTTTACCAGTAACACCTTTCAAAATATTATGTTTTGTTGTTGTATGTGTTTGCCATTGCAAGTCTCATTGGTCTCAGTTCCCACTACTCCAGAAACGCTTCATGTATTTTAATTATAACTTGATTCTTAGAGTCATTGGATTGATTTTTGTATTGTAAATGAAAAGTCCATCTATATATTCTTTCCACTATATCCCTCAAAGTTTTATAAAAAAATTTCCTCCTCGCATTAACTTCAAGCATCACTCTAGTTGAATTGATGACCAAATCATCATCATTTACATTCTTCCTAATTTTTATCTTTTTAGGGCACCATATTTCCTTGCTCTCCATCCCTGCACAACATTCAACAAATTTGAAATCCAAACTTTGAAACATGATAGCATTTATTCTTGAGAAGCATTGTCAGTAAGAAGTAAAAAAAAACCCATGTTAATCACCTATTTATCCACATGATTTCTTAATTTTTTTCACTTATTCACTCATATTACAAACAATCTTATATAGTTTCTTTAAATTTTTGCTCTACATGACGCGCATAAACCAATACACATTATTAAAACATGCAGATAATTCCAATATATTGATTCCAGATTAAAATTACAAAAAACTTACCATGTTATTTGTGTTGGAGGTGTTTCCTTCGTTCCCATCACTATGATTTTTATTCCATGATCTTTTGTGGGCCATCTTTTATCAATAAATTCCCTCCATAATGTCTCATAAATCATAAATAATTTTTACACAATAAGTAAATAATTTCATGTAAATATGTATTGAGGAAAAACGATGCACACATTACAGAAATTATGCACTGGTCCGCCATATATGATACAATGCACTAGTGTGTAATATATGTATAATACACACCTAAAATGGTTTTTAATTTTTAAATAAACAAGTTCAAACGGTGCATCTTTGTCAAGTCCCCTCCCGTGGATCCAACGCAAGGAAGGGAACATGACTGTAGATCTTGGGCTTTTACATAACTCATCCCCATTCATTAGATCCATACAAATAAAAACATATGTATGTGCATATCTATCAAACACAGCGGAAGTAAAATTCTTCTACACACATATATCATGCAAATTCCATTATATTGATAACATTCATCAAATAATTAAAACCTTGTAGAAGTAAAACACATAAATAAAATACTCATCTTGAGTAATGTTGTCCCAAGCAAATAGTTATGTCACTGCAACGTTCCACCCAACCATAGGTCTCTGCCCAGGCTATATTCTTTCAGCACTCAGAGACCACCCCTGAGCTGGGCATGATATCTACAAGGAAAAGGGAACTCTCAAGCTCAACACAACCCAAAGAAATGGATACCCATCTCAACCCCAACATTCAACAATGGAATTTACAAAATAAGGTCCATGGGTTTTCCCTAAATCGTGGCACACCCAAAAAATGAAATGTTAGATGGGGAATCAATCCTGGGAGGGAAAAATCGATTTGAGAAAACGTTTATTGGCATTCAAGGGGCATAAACGACCTCTATAAACCCCCAAACCATGACTCTCTTCCTCCTAGCCACTATGCAACACAAAAACGAGTTCCCAGCTCTGGAAAATGAAGGAAAATGATGGAAAACGCCCCAGCTAGCTCAAACTGCGTGAGGAAGCAAAGAACATGGGTGAAAAATGGCTAGGGGAGAAATTGCATGGCTCTTTTCTTGCCCAAGAAGTCAAACACGAATTTCCATGAAGGGTGGCTTTCCCATACCCGAATTTTGGAGAACCATACCTCTCCATTCCCCAAGGCATTAACTACCTCAACCAACTCTTTGGATAAATGAATGATTGGGCACAAAATTCAACATGGGTAGTTGAGGATTCGTGGGTTCTCTCATTGACACTTGGCTTGACTTGATTTGCTTAAGGGTTTGAATATTTCCCTCTCAATTCCTTGTAAAAATCATGCCCTCATCTCTTGTTGCATTGCATAGCTAGTTGTGGGCATTTCTATTAAAATGCATATTTACAATTTCCATGGCTCACTAGCACACGGGTAGCATAATACCAAATACTTGCCTCTTTAAGGTCGAGCATTCACTTGCAAGGCCTTGGCCTTGAGCTCCACGCTAGGAATCATACATAACACGCATACAATATTTACATTATAGCCCAAAATATCCCAAGGGTCGAAATGGGGTTATTACAATATTAGAAATATAAACACACCGGTGTGTCATTAAAATGCACACCTAAAATTGTGTAAGCATTTTTGAAAAAAAATATGATGGGGACAATCCAAACAAATTGGCTTCGAAGTGAAACACATTATGATCTCAGTCTAAGAGCGACCTAATTCCCAATGTATTTATATATATATATATAACCAAGAAATTTACATTTTTGAAAATAAAATCTTATTGTGAAATAGAAATAGAAATAGAAAACAAAAGGAAAGCAAGAAGAACCCTAGGGTTTGCAGTGATGAATATAAATCTGAAAGAAGAAGAACAAAAGCATTTGCAACATTGAAGGTAACTCTTATATTCTCTATTTTCTTCAAATAAATTATAAAATTTATACCATTTTTTTATTCTATTGAAGGAAAGCTTACTTGAAATGTCTTGTATGTGTCCACGGTGATCCCTCACAAAATTTCTCTTCAAATAAATTCTCCAAACTCTTTCCCGGTAAAACTCTCTTGCATAAGTAACTCCTCACAGTTTTGGCCAAAAAGGTTTAGGGATTATGGTTTTATTTTATTTATAAGCTCACTATATTAAAATTAAATTCTCGTTTTTTTTTTCATTTGATATTTCGGCCAATCGATGATAAATGTGCTTATCATTTTTTTTATTTTTTAAATATGGATTTCAGTGCACAACTCAGAAAAATATCGCGCCAATGCACTATAATCATACAAGTGCACTGTATAATCTGTAGTAAAAGTCAAAAATTACATTTGCATAAATTTTGTTCGAAATAGAAGTGCACTAAGTAGTTAATGTTGCACCTGTGCATATTTGTGACATAAACGCACCAATGACACAAAAAGACAAAAAATACAAGTGTAAACTTCCGCAATGAATAGTTTATGGAGATTCGTCCTTTGTGAAGGTGCTTGTGGATATTTTTATCGTTGCGCAAATACAAATAGTGCACTAGTGTATATCTATTATTATGAATCAACAATGTGCTTATTAAGCTTTTGGTGCACTGGTTACGATATATGAAAACAAAACGTAGCTTGTTTCCCACTTTATTTTTTAAAGAGTGAAGACATGTATTGATTGTATTCTTCACTCAACTACAAAGGAAAAAAAACAATAAATCAAATGACCAATTCTTCAAATTCCAGGTCATTCCATATCGTTCAAAGTTCAAGTTCTCCATTGTCGTCACCGCTAAGTGCATATTTATTTGTATTTGTTTATATATTTGAATTTATGTTGTCTTTTCATGTGCATTTGAATAATTGTGCATTGAATTTTGTAGGATCTTGATTCCATATCAAGTTCGGATGCACATGATATTCCACCACTCCCAAAAAGATGCAAGGTATTATCTAGAGCAACATATCGTAGGAAGATGGAATATGAAAATGGAAGGCCACTTTACCCCACCAACTCTAACATTCCATCATCCAATAACCTTCCTGGACCAATGGTACTTCATCAAGAATTGGATATGTTTTATGACACTCTAGTAGTATGTGGTTGTTCAAAATGTAAATGGTTGAAGGTGAACCCTAGGCGAGTCACACTATCTCATTATAATAATGAATGACTACCCAAAGCTGACAGTTTAATACCCCCCACTACGATCAATGATCCAATAGGTGAAATAGAAAAGACACGTAGGAACACTTCTATATGCTCATTGTTTAACATGTTGGAATCCAAATAAATCATATTTCATCTTAAATTGACTAACTCGTCTCATTCTGTTGAGTCAATTGAGAGTTCTAGTGAGCCGATGTATGGTATCAATACTACCCAAAACATATCGACAAGGAGATCCAAAAATTTGTATGAGCTAAGAGGAAAATTGTCCAAGTACTTGCAAAGGTCAGTTCAATTGTTGGAGGGTAGCAATGATTTCTCTCTTCCTATCAATATGCAAAGTAAATACCAAACTAATTACAATTTCCCTTTATATGGCACTTGGTTGTCTTCCTTGCATAATTTCACTTGGGTTTCTTCGATATTTTGGAAGCATATATTCTTAGAGTTGTAGAAGAGTTGAGAGAGACTAGTAAAGGGTTGGGGTATTTAAACACAACGTTCATTGCTGTCATTTCAATGGTGGAAAATGCAATTTATTTGGGGAATTTCAACTGATCTCTTTGTGCAGTTGGACATACAAAATTATTTCTAAGTTAATTTCCAAATGAGTTAAAATATTTTCTCTAAGGATATCTATGTAGATAAATTTGTCTTTCTCGAGGATAGGTATATCCATGAGCTTGTTGGATTGGCATAGGAATCTCTCCACTGTTTCAGAGAAAGGAAGCTACCTATCATTGTGATGAGACTAGATCTATCTAAAAATATTATGACCACTATTATTGGTTATATATAAGCCTTCTCTTGATTCACATAGGATTCATTGCTTAGGTTTTAAATTGGATTATGGATTGTGTCTCATCCATTTTCTTTTTAGTTTTAACTAATGGTGTTGCTTGTCCTTGTTTCAAGCCTACCCATGGACTACAAGAAGGTTGTCCTATTTCCCCATGTTTATTTATTTTAGTCATAAAATGTTTGAGCATGTTTTTATTAGCAGTTTGTAGAGAAAGGAAAATACAAGGTGAAAATGTAGGAGGCTTATAATTTTTAACTCATTTTCTCTTTTTAGGTGATATACTTCTATTTTCTCATGATTCAACACATGGGGCAAATATATTCTAAGAAATATTACGGATTTTGTGCAATGCAATAGATATGAAGGTAAATTTACTGAAATTTACTAATAGTTATAGTTATATCAATGAGATGGTGATTCCAAGTGTTAACCAGTTGTCTCAGTTCAAAACAATTCACATATAATCGATATAATTTTTTGCACTTTGTGTTCTCTTAAGTTGGCTTTGCACAAAAACATCTCTCATCTACATGTATTTGGTAATTTTTCTTGTGTTTTTAAATGGATGAACATAGAAAATCCATCCTTGACATCACATTCCAAATGCTTAGAGTTGAAATCAAGGTAGCCACTATTGAGTTCACAAAAATCTCACTTATGCACATTTATAAAAAGAATGAACACAACTCGTGACTCACTTTCCAATGATAGCTTGGATAAGGTCCTAGTTTACTTCATATTAAACAATCTAAAAACCATTGTTGTAAAGCGCACAAAAGGTTTGAGAGCCTATATTTACAACAATATGATAGTTTCTTAGTTGGAAATAATTACTTTGAAAAATAATTCTCTCCTATTACAAGAGTGTAACATATTTTTTATCCTCCTATAAATGAAATTATGATTTTAAAAAATACATGTTGTTATTTTTATAATTAAAAATATATAGTAAAACAAAATTTCAAATATAATTGATATATAGATAATAGTCCAAAAAAATTGTTAATTTTTTGATTAAAAATAATATAGTATTGTTTTGCTCAAGATTCATGGAGATTCTAAGATAATTATGGAAAGGGTAAATGGATTGTGCAACTTACACATGTTGTTCCTGGAGCAGTGGTGTAGAAGAATTGCGATTCTTCTGTCAATCTTTTCAAATACCAGTATTTGCCATGTTTTCAGAGAATCAAATTCTGTTGCTGATGGGATTTATAAGAAATCACGTGGTGGAAATGAAGGTTTTGCAAGAATATTTTAACCATGTTCTTCTATGTTGTACAAAGCATTTGCAAGAATTTGTTAACCATGCTCTTCTTTGTTGTAAAAAGTATTTGCAACAATTGTTTTACCATGTTCTTTGTTGAATGCTTATTTTTATTTTTAAATTAAGATGTTTGAAAGTTGGTCACACTATACTTTAATAGAAAAAAAAATAGAATAAAATTAAAAAAAATATATGGAATAATAAAATTATTGTAAACGACATTTTATACGAATCTTCCCAATTATATCGGGCAAATTTTACTTCTTAACATTAAAACTCGGATATTGTATTAGGGTATCCTTAGACATTTAACATTAAAGCTCATAGCAAAAGGTGTTCAAAATAAAATTTGGATTCTCTTAGATGCAAAATCCACAAGCTCATTGCCTATCTGGGTTTAAACCCTTTACGCCTCAACATTTTATGTCCTACAAAAGTTGCTAAGTGGGTTTGCTCCCAATTTTCCAAAGAGTGCTTGTTCTACATTGAACAACATATTAAAAATCATCCAATTTTGTATTGTTTGGCTCCAAGGGTAGCCAAATCATGGCTTGCATTCATAAGAAGGTATTTTTTTGTTAAGGTTAGGAGTATTATATATAATTTGGGAATGATAGAGTTCTTACATGTTTGATATTTTGCATTTACCTCTTGTTAGAGTTTCTTGTTGAATACTTATTTTTAATTGGTGTAACTTAGAGCTTAAAACACTTCCCAACTTGTTTCAATTTTTTCCCTATTTTTATGCAACACTGCTCCACAATTTCCATCGTGGAATGGACGTTGAGGCCAAATAACTTTTCCCTAGATTATTGGCTTGTGTTGCAGCAATGCTTCAGTGTTTTTCACCTTTTCCACCCCAATCATGGGTAGAGGCATTGTTGTCAAGATTATGATGTCTTCTGGACATCCTATGCTTGTGGAGTCATTACCCTAAGGGGATGCAACCACTAATTGAGAAATATCGGCATTGTGTCGAAGATGGGAATATGGTTGCCAATTGTTTGAAAAAATGTATGAACGATATAATAGGAACCCTACTAACTATTGATCATAAAATCTAAGGTCTCAATTTGAGTTTTCAAGCATGTCTTTGACTGGATCTATCAAAACTTGTCACTGAATTACAAAAGGAAATTTGTTTAACATGTTTCTATGTGCATGAGATTGAAAAAGATGGAGTTCATATGGCTTAAATTTATATGTAATAATCATTCAAATTAGAGTTACTTTGGCTTGTTTTTTTCCATGATTGCTTTAGATTTTTGAAGCTAGAGTATTCTGAATTCAGAAAATTACGCACTTTAGCTTTGAAAATTCCAAATGCCTTAGAATATGTTTTCTATTACATTTACATATCAATGATATTATACTTGAATATCATATAGAAAGTGCCCCCTTCTTTAAAATTTGATGGTTCAAAGTCATAATGGATAACTAATATGAATATTTTATAGGGTTTTCACCCTGTATCAAACATGCAACGTAATTATTGTGAGCCTCTACATTTTTCCACATTGTAGATTCAACTAATTGAATGGGTTATGAATAGGAATTTGATGTTTGAAACTTTTTAAGATCTAACCCTTCATAATTTCAAAAGTTAGTTGTCTTCTCATAATTTCTAACTGTTTTTCAAATATTCAAGAATTAGCCCTACAAAATATTTCCCCTTTTGATGAATTTGAGATAGAAATTTTGTAGTATTTCCTGTATTGAATGAATCTCATTTGAAGAGACCCCTATAAGAAAGTGTTGTTTTTTTATTCTAGAAGAGCACCCCATGGTGATTAATAGTCTACCAAGATGTTCTCAATATTTCTATGTGCGGAGCTTTGTGAAGCATGTTGTGGTTTTGAAAATAGTAAATGGAGAAGCATGATTATAATAGGAAAAACATGACGAGGACTTCAATATACGTCCCTTAAAATGATAGATGGGAAACATAATAGATTCATAAAAATATATCCCAAAAGTTTTGAGGAATGAATGAGTATTTTGGGATACCTTCAATTCCTTTCACTTGCTTCTTGATACTCGATGCGAATTGGTTTTCACGATATTATATTAATATTATATTCATAGTGAAATACATGGAAATGTAATGAATAAACAGAAAGCAAGAAAATATCAGTTCTGTTTCTAATATTCAAGTTGGTACACTACAAGGGAAACACCTTACAATGGAGGCTTTCGAATGTTTTTAGTGTTGCAAGATTGAGAAAAGTTATCAAAAAACCTTCTATAATTTTTTTCCCGTTGGAAATAGAGGTTTTGGTGGAGGTTATAATGGATGTTCATTATAACTAAAAATATCTAGGCTAATGAAGGTTATACTAAAATATTTTTCATCGTTTCACCAAAAATATGGTCACAACAAGGAATAGCAATTAAATATGATGCAACGATGCATTATATACACTAAAAGGAAAAGGCCCTATAGCGGATGTTTTTAGTGTTACAAGATTGGCAAAAAATTCAAAAAAACCTCTGCTACGACCTCCACCTTTGGTAGCGGATGCTTTTACGGAGGTGATAACAGATACAATTTATAACTAAAAAATACTCGGTGGCCGGAGGTTTTAGCGGAGGTTATTTTACCGGTGCGCACAACAGAAATTAATCACACTGATGCACTTTCACCTATAATGCACTGGTGTTGTATACTTAGAACAGACGCACTGGTGCACTCAACCAGAACAAGCACCAGAAAGAATCAAATTGCAACGCCACACCGATGCTTGAGTATATTAAATATGCATTGAGGCATCTGTACAAAATAAAAGCATCGATGCGATATTTTGAATCATACGCACAGTACATTTTTTCATTACTTTTATATTTAACGGAGTCGTACATTTATCCGACCGCATCGGTGCATCCACGAATGTACCGATGCTTTTAACAGTAGAACGCACCGGTGCTTACAAAATATCAACTTTGCCCGGTGCATTTAAACACATGAAATGCACCTCTAGGATTAAAAATTAAAAATTAGTTGGCATAAGCTGTGATTGTTCTCAATGTGCGTAAGCAATCTAAATGCATTGGTGCGATAAATATAATAAAACCCACATGTGCACAATGTTGTAAACGTACCGATGCTAACTTATTTGAATGCACCGGTGCTTAATTTTCGTATATACGCACCGGTGCACAATGTTAATATAAGAGCCCCGGTGCGACATATATTATTAAAAGCACCAAATATGATTATGTTAAGATTGACTACTAATATTTCATTCATATATATATATATATATTATATTTTTTATTTTTTTAATTCCATTATTCATCTGAAATTGAAATATTTGTTTATAGTAAAATTCACTTCACTTTTAATTATTGAAATTGTTTATTTGGATTAATTTATTATATCATAGATGCAAGAATCTATTGTGGCAGTGAATAATTTATTTTTGCTCAATCTTGAATGAAAATATGCATTTTTTTATTGGAATTTTTTTTACCAATGTACCATTTGACAATAATATTGAAGAATGCAATAGAATAAACAAGTTTATTTTATATATATATCAATAAGAGTTCCTTTGTCATACAAAATACGACAACATAGAGACAACAATAATCAAAATGTCAACATGCATGTAATTATTGTTACACTTATTGGTAACTCGTCTTTGAATTTAGACACTATGTCCAGTACATTATTATATAAAATGTCTTATTTTCACAAACAATTACTTCAAAATATACAACAAGCTACAACAACTTGCATTAACATAAAAATTAAATACGGAGCATCATTCTTCGCTAGAACTATTATCGGTGCTCGAGCCACTTGCATCAATTGGGTTATTTGGCATAATGTTTTGTTGATTGGCTTGATTGTTTTCCTCTTCTTCAGCTTCCATCTGTAAACATAAAAAAAAGTATGCTGAGTGTATCTACATTTTTTTTTTAACAGAAATAGCTAACCAACTTTGATTATATAAAAAAGGGGAATTGCATAAAAAAAGACTGATTAGATTGCTCCCACGAGAGGAAGACATCCATCACTCCAAGTTCATCATGTTCCAGCTGATAACTATCATGATACCTTCCTATCCCATGAAAACTATAACACTTAACGAATTGCCCTAGAAGAAGTATGCAGAAGAAGAACATTTTTGATAAATTGACTTATACAAAATTTGGGCATTAAGCCCTACCAAGATGCCAACAAAATAACTAGAGCCTATACTAGAAGTATCAGAGTTCCTGAGCATAATACTAGAAAACATAAATAACATAATAGAACTAGAAAGGCCAACCCATGACCAAAGTAAACTGTTGATGTATATGTAACTTCGGAATGTATTTCACCTATGTATATTGTACTCCTATAGAGATGTTATTATTCCTCGATACAGAAGTGTCGTCATTTGTATTGACAAGTGTCGCAAGTGTCGCAACTTGCATGTGATGGGTTATTAGACCACCAAGTGTGGGGTCGGCCCTGATTAGTATTACCATGGGTTATTAGACTGAGTTAGACAAGTCGGCCCTACTAGGTTATTAGGCAGGTCAGGTCAGGTCATGTATAAATAGAGTGCAGGAGGCACTCTATTTGATCATCTCATTATTCAATTCTACACTCATCGGAAAGTGGCGCACAAGTGAGGAAGGAGGAGTAGTTGCTATAGAAGGCTATCTCTTGTACCTAGATTGTATCATTGCTCTTTCTATCTCTGAGGAAGTTGTGGGGTTTTTCACCTTTATGGTTTTCCCTAGTGAAACTCTATGTGTCTATTGTCTCATGTGATTGCTTGGTGTGATTGATATGCATTGTTATGCTTGATATGCTGTACATGTTATTCTCTCAGTAATGATCCTAGAGTATGTTGAATTAATGCTCAAAAATTAACATGGTATCAGAGCTAACCTGAGAAGAAGACACTGTGCAGTTGCAGAAACTAGGGTTTCTTGTTTATTGGGTTTCTCTCCACATATTTTGGAAAGGAAGCAAGGTAGATTGACTCTACTCACCAAGGTGCATCTTTCTATCCAATCAGAATTCAATTCTGGGCACTTTCAGTTTTTGCCCTAAAATTTAGGGTTTCCACAAAAATAGGAATTTCTGAAATTTGAGACCATAGCTGGAAGCTCCTTGGAAAAATCGAATCTCAGAGCTTTGGATCGAACTTTTTGGTTGGGTGAAGCTTCGGGAAACTCAAACCCTAATTCAGGGTCCTCCCTAGTGAATCCGGGAAGACTAAAAGGCATTTCTGAAGGGTGAAACTTTGCAACTTTCAAATTTTGAATATACCAGGTGGATCAGCTCATCAATGCGCATCTTTCTATCCTTTCAGAAGTTTGAAATTCATATTTTGAATGTTTAGGGTTTCTCTAACAAACCTTAATCCAACACGAGATCCAGATTTCTGCAAATCAAGTGGTAAGACCTAAATCTTTTCTATTTTCCTTTGAAGTACTCTTTAAGATGTCTCACCACACCAAGCTTGAGGATAAGCTTGAAGGGGCTGATAAATTCTGAGCATGGAAGTATAGGATTGGGTTAATCCTTAAAGAAAATGAATTGGATACTTACATAAGTGAAGAGGTCCCTGTCCTAGAGGGAGAAGAGGCTAAGGCCTTATATACGAAGAACTTGGTCAGGGAAAAGAGGATCATTGTTGATTCTATAAAATACCATCTCATTCCACATGTGTCATCTCTAAAGACACCCAAGGAGATGTTTGATTCCATGACCAATCTATTTGAAGGGAAGAACATAAATCGGAAGATGACTCTGCGGAACCCATTGAAAGGCGTAAAGCTTCAGAATGGAGAGACCATTCAATCTGATTTCTCTAAGGTCTCTTAGATAAAGGAACAACTTGAAGTTGTGGATGAAGTAGTGGATAATGGTGAAGTGTCATGACCACTTTGAATGGCCTACCTAGGTCATGGGATTCCTTCATTCAAGGAATCTGTGCAAGAAAGAAGTTGGTCTCTTTTAGTAGACTATGGAAGGAATGTTCACAAGAAGAAGCAATGCTGGTGGCCTGAGAAGAAAAGATGGGGAATGAAGATCAATCTCTCATAGTACACACCAAGAAAGGAAAGTTCAAGAGGGAGTCATCCCACTTCAGGAAATCTTCACACCACCATTATCATAAGGATAAGAGAGATCTCAGATGCTTCATATGCAATGAGAAGGGACATTTTGCTGCAGATTGTCCCAAGAAGAAGAAAGACAACAACAACAACAAGAACAACAAAAAGAGATATCATGCTCATGCTGCTGAGGATGATGAACCTCCCAAGAAAAAGGCTAGAACATAAAGTGATGATTCATCAAGTGAAGATGAATATGTTCTAATATATGCTCTCACAGGTACTATCTCTCATGGATGTAATGATTGGCTTATTGGCAATGGGGCTTCCAAACACATGACTGGGTTTAAATAATCTTTTGTAAATCTATCTGAACATGAGTCACCCCATAAAGTGAAACTTGGGGATGACTATGAATATCCTATCAAGGGAAGTGGTGAAGCCTCCTACAACCTAGACTCTGGGAAGTCACTGAAGATGAAAGATGTTCTATATGTACCCGGGCTCAAAAAGAACCTACTCTCCATATCTGCATTAGATGCAAAAGGCATGAGGGTTGCATT
Organism: Larix kaempferi; assembly: GCA_027924585.1. Lineage (NCBI taxonomy): Eukaryota > Viridiplantae > Streptophyta > Pinopsida > Pinales > Pinaceae > Larix > Larix kaempferi. The sequence goes on along the minus strand of BSBM01000769.1, from coordinate 8,065,771 downwards.
TGTAGATGGCCAAGTCCTAATGTGGCCAAAGGGTAAAACTATAGAAGATGCAGTAGTGATTGGAGAGCAAGAGGGAGGATTGTACAGATTGAAGGGACAACCTGAACATGCCATGGTACATGAATCCATGGAGCCAAGTGAACTTGGCATAGAAGGCTTGCACATGTGCACTATAGGGCACTACCAATTGCAAGTAAAGCTGTAGAGGGTCTTCCTGAAATCAAGACAAAGCATGAAGGTGTTTGCAAAGGATGTGCAAAAGGAAAGAACATCAAGAAGGCATTTCCAAGCAGTGAAAGCAAAGCTAAAGGAATCTTGGAAATTATCCACTCCGATGTATGTGGTCCGATGTCATCCGATTCTCTGAGTGGGTATGTATATTATGTCTCTTTCATTGATGATTTCTCTACGAAGACTTGGGTTTATTTCTTGGAGAACAAAGATGAAGTGTTTGATAAGTTCAAGGAATTCAAAGCCTTGATGGAAAATCAATCTGATAAGAAGATCAAGACATTTAGATCCGACAATGGTGGAGAATTTACTTCAGGTGATTTCAAGAAGTTATGCAGTGATTCAAGGATTAAGAGGGAGTTGATTGCTCCCTACAATCCACAACAGAATGGAGTTGTAGAAACAAAGAATAGAACACTCATGGAAGCAGCACAGGAAATGCTGCATGACCAAGATCTCCCTATACATATATGGGCAGAAGCAGCTAGGATAGCTGTATATGTGTAGAACAGAACACCTCACAAGATATTGGACAACAAGACGCCAGAAGAGGTCTTCTCTGGTAAGAAACCTGAAGTCAGCCATCTCAGAATATTTGGTTGTCCAGTATATACTCATGTCCCAAAGGAAAAGAGGACAAAGCTAGATCCTTTAGGAAAGAAGGGCATCTTTGTGGGGTACAGTTAAAGCTCGAAGGCTTACAGAATATACTTTCCAGGGTTCAAGAAGATTGATGTCAGTAGGGATGTAACATTTGATGAAGACTCAGCTTATATCAAATCAAAGAAGGCACCTGTTGAAGATCATGAAGAACCAAAGGAAAACAGATTTCAAGACACCACCATGACTGAAACAATTCTAGATGCAGATCGTGAAATGGAAGATCCACAAGAACCTATAGATCCACCCTGTGAGAAGAACTCTCACAAGAGGAAACTTGCATGGGATAGAGAGCTCATTCAAGATGCAGAAAGATATGGAATTCCAGAAGAAGAACATAGAGAAAGGAAGAGGACTAGATCACACACCAGTTATGTTTCCTTACTCTGTGACATTATGAACAAAGAACCTTCCAGTTATGAAGAAGCATCGGAAAAGAAAGAATGGAAGGATGCCATGGTCGAGGAATACTAGTTGATCATGAAGAATGATGTTTGGGATGTGGTACCAAGACCTGAAGGAAAGTCTGTTGTGACTTCCAAATGGATCTACAAGATCAAGCATGCTACAGATGGCAGCATAGAGAAATACAAAGAGAGATTTGTAGCTCGTGGCTTCTACCAGAAAGAGGGGATAGACTATGAATATACTTTTGCTCCTGTAGCCAGGTACACTTCCATCAAATCAGTACTTTCCCTGGATGCAGTGATGAAATGGAAGATACACCAGGTGGATGTCAAGATAGCTTTCTTGAATGGTGTAGTCGAGGAAAAAGTGTATGTGGAGCAGCCACTTGGTTTTGAGACACATGACAAGGAGTCATATGTGTGCAGGTTGAAGAAAGCCTTGTATGGCTTGAAGCAAGCTCCTAGGACTTGGTATGGTAGGATAGACAACTTTCTATCTAGTTTGGGCTTTACCAAGAGTAAAGCGGATTCCAACCTTTACTACAAGGTTGAGGAAGGCAATCCTGTGATACTACTATTGTATGTGGATAACCTATTTGTAACCGGTGAGGATGGGTTGATTGTCGACACCAAGAGGAAGCTTGCTACCGAGTTCGAGATGAAGGACTTGGGTATGATGCACTACTTTCTAGGCATGGAGGTGTGGCAGAGTGTGGAAGGAATCTTCCTTGGACAAGGGAAGTATGCAGTAGAGATCCTGAAGAGGTTCGGGATGATGGACTGCAAGGCCGTGACCACACCTATGGCATCGAACCTGAAGCTTCTGTGTGATGCTCCATCTGATCCGGTTGATGTCACTGTGTATCGTCATATGATTGGGCCCTTGATGTACTTGACAAACACGAGACCAAATATTTGATTTGCGGTGAACACATTGAGCCAGTACCTGACGGATCCTAAAGGTGTTCACCTGGTTGCTATAAACCATATTCTGAGGTACCTGAAGGGTACAATTGATTATGGGCTCAAGTATGATAAAAATCAAAAGTTTAACCTGCAGGGTTATGTTTATTCGGACTGGGCAGGCAATGCTGCAGATAGGAAGAGCACTTCTAGGTGTTGCTTCAGTATGGGATCAGGTGTGATCTCTTGGTTTAGCAGGAAGCAGTACTGCGTAGCACTGAGTACAGTCGAGGCAGAGTATGGTGTAGCTTGTTCGGCTAGTTGTGAGGCAGTATGGCTCTGGAATCTACTGTCTGAGTTATTTGATATCCTGTTGGATGCTACTGGTATCTTTTGTGATAACCAGATTTTTTGGAAGGTGTCTGAGAATCCAGTGTTCCATGCTAGGTCGAAGCACATTGAGATCAAATATCACTATATCAAGGATATGGTGCAAAGAGGAGCAATGAAGCTCCTGTATGTTGTGACAGATGAGCAAGTTGCAAAAGTGTCGATGAAACCACTAGCCAGAGTGAAGTTTGAATACTTCAGAGAGAGGCTTGGTGTTCTTCAGATTGACGACACTTCAAGGAAGAAGTGATGGACACATTTGCAAAAACCATTCCAAGCATGGTGAGAGGAGGATCCTTCCCATGGCTGTGGATGTAAGCGCTATGTGATGAGCATCAGGACGATGCTCCAGTTACTGCTCTGTATATGCATCATGTTGGATGCTTGTTATGATCAGTTGGATCATGTATATGTATATGCATCATGTTGGATGCTTGTTATGATCAGTTGGATCATATGTATATGCATCATGTTGGATGCTTGTTATGATCAGTTGGATCGTGTATTTGTATATGTATCAGGAATATACTATGTATGCATTAGGTGGATGCATTGTATGATCAGGAGGATCATGTATGATGATATGTATCAGGTAGATACTATGTATGCATCAGGTGGATGCATTGTATTATCAGGATGATCATGGATGATGAGCTTCAGGATGTTGCCCTAGATGATGTACATCAGGATGATGTATAGTGAGTATTAGGATGATGCTCTGTGGCCGTGGATAGGTTGTGCTTAAGAGGACTTGTAAGACCTGGGAGATTCGAGAGGTTGGGCTGTGTGCCCGTAATAAGTCCTGGGATGCTCTTTCGAGGGTTTTTCCTGTGACCACATGTAAGACCTGGGAGATCCGATAGGTTGGGTTGTGTGCCCGTAATAAGTCCTGCAATGCTCTTTCGAGGGTTTGTGGTGGTGACTACATGTAAGTCCTGGGAGATCCGATAGGTTAGGTTGTGTGCCCGTAATAAGTCCTGGATGCTCTTTCGAGGGTTTGTAGTGGATATTACATGTAAGTCTTGGGAGATCTGATAGGTTGGGCTGTGTTCCCATAATAAGTCCTGGGATGCTCTTTCGAGGGTTTGTGATGAGGATCACATGTAAGTCCTGGGAGATCTGATAGGTTGGGATGTGTGCCTGTAATAAGTCCTGGGATTCTCTTTCAAGGGTTTGTGATGAGGGTCACATATAAGACCTAGGAGATCTGATAGGTTGGGCTGTGTGTCCGTAATCAGTCCTGGGATTCTCTTACGAGGGTTTGTGACGCATGTAATAAGTCCCGGGGATTCCACAGTATGGCCAGTGATGATGAAGACCTGCCGGAGGTGGGCCTACATCCAGTATGAAAAAGGACTGGCTTTGTAGAACTTCCTATGATGAGTAGATCGAAGATTGATTGAGATAGCAACAGTAGTGACGATGACGATGATCCAGAGAAGAAGACTTGTGCTAGCAGATCTGTGTCGAGAAATAACTTCCTAGTTAAGAGGGAGTGTTGATGTATATGTAACTTTGGAATGTATTTCACCTATGTATATTGTACTCCTATAGAGATGTTATTATTCCTCTATACAGAAGTGTCGTCATTTGTATTGACAAGTGTCGCAAGTGTCGCAACTTGCATGTGATGAGTTATTAGACCACCAAGTGTGGGGTCGGCCCTAATTAGTATTACCATGGGTTATTACACTGAGTTAGACAAGTCAACCCTGCTAGGTTATTAGGTAGGTCAGGTCATGTATAAATAGAGTGCGGGAGGCACTCTATTTGATCATCTCATTATTCACTTCTACACTCATCGAAAAGTGGCGCACAAGTGAGGAAGGAGGAGTAGATGCTAGAGAAGACTATCTCTTGTACTTGGGTTGTATCATTGCTCTTTCTATCTCTGAGGAAGTTGTGGGGTTTTTCACCTTTATGGTTTTCTCCAGTGAAACTCTGTGTGTCTATTGTCTCATGTGATTGCTTGGTGTGATTGATATGCATTGTTATGCTTGATATGCTGTACATGTTATTCTCTCAGTAAAGATCCTAGAGTATGTTGAATTAATGCACAAAAATTAACATAGACAAGCTGCTAATGAGGACCCACGTCCATGGTCGTGCCCACAGAGTCTGCTTCTACATTCTTCTCAGTGCTGACATCCATGAAATTCCCAGCGGTTGCCATGAACTTCTGTAGTTTCTCCATTTTTCAGTTGATGTCCTCGAGTTCACTGCCAGAGACTTTGATTTTCCGATCCTTGCGGGGATAAGCCAGACCCAGGATTTCCTCCAAATGTTCGATTTTCTTAGCCACACAAATGTTCTGAGCTTTAACCTCGGAATGGGATGCAGTTGCAAAGTTATAAGGATGGGAAATAATTTTCTTAAACTCAATATTCTCACCACGAATCATCCTTACCTGTAACTCCAGTTCCTGCTGTTGACCAACACGACTCCAGTCGATAGGGGTTCCACTTCACTGTCGACACATGCCGCAGTCTCCCTAGGCACCGGCCCGGGTAGGTTTTATCCCGCCCAGCAACACCTACAGAGCAGATGAGGTCTCACCCGAGGCGTCCAGGAAGAGTAGACGGAACCATGTTTTTGCCGAGGAAGGAGGAGGGTTGTGGCTATATGAACTAACTCTATTGCAACACTAAACAGGGATCTCAAACATTTGACATGTATTCATAACACATTATTCAATCACAACATTCATTATCACAGTAGAAGTAACAGTAAAGCAACATTGCATCAAGGAAACATAGCATTATTCATGAAGTGCGACATTGCATTACCATAAACAAACAGAAAGAACCCAGGAATTGCACCAGAACAGTTTCATCATATCACATTATCACTACAAAACCTTAGATACAATATCTCCTCAAATATTAGGTCTCGACAATATCTCATAGATGCGCAGAAACAACCCAAACATGCACTTCTCTTCTCCTTCGTTCCACTCCCTCCTCCAATACTTATGACTCCTATCTATATATAGGCTTCCACCATTACAATTCTTGTCCACTTACTAACAACTTCCTAACCAACATTTGGACAAGTGACCCAATATCTAACTAACTTGGTACAAAACCGACCAAAAACCCGCATTCTGCGGTATAACTGACTCAACATTACATAATATGTGGTCCAAATGACCCAAAACCCACATTCCACAGTACAATTGACCCAAAATACATAACTAATCTTCCGCTCCTCGCCATTCGGGTCATCTTCTCGCCATTAGCGCCATCTTCCGATGCTGTGATATCACTCTACCAAACCACCTGCCAACAGGCCCCCAACACAATCTTGTGGCTCGCCCTCGAGCCACGTCCACTGCTGGACATAGTACACGCTGTTGTTTTTACTTTGAAGTCCTCATATGGCTGTTCAACTGTTCTTGCTGTCTGGATTGTGCAGTGTTGTCCTGCTCCTGATACATTGATCATCGTCTCACTGCTATGTAAGTTTGACCCGAAAGTGGGCATCCCCCGACTTGCTGTCATGTACGTCTCAAACTCGTCCTCTAGTCTTGAGGAATCTGATGCAGACTGAGGAGAAGTTTATGAACAGTGCTGAGGTGCGCACCAGGCCAATGGCTCTGGCACATCTGTTTCGCACCAGTAAGCACAAGTTACAGGGACCTGGCGGCGACGACCCCCCCCTTTTGTGTGGTCGAAGGGACCACGAGACTTCGAACCATCACCAACTTCCTAGACATCTCGGATGAAACTTCATGCTTGTAACCCCAGGGTGTCCGAGGCACAGCCTACTCCAGGCGCTCATGCACACTCGTCGTTCTGGCCCTCAACGCACCTGGTGTGCTACCACACGAAATGAAAAGGATCATTTCCACAGCCTCCTTATAATTCATAACTTAACAAAATGCCAGAACCTTGCGTAGCATAACCCTTCTTAACTAAAACAATATCTGTGTGCTTACTCCCCGCAAGTCCTCTATTTATAAAGCTCACTCTGTCATCCATCGGCCTCAGCAAGCCGTTGCAGCACTGGCTCGCACCCCAAGATAATCATAGGTCGTCATGTGTCGATTATCCGAACGACGGATGAATCGTACCTTTTCCTGGTTCCCTTCATGCAGAAACATGCGAAGCATTTCTTGGGCCATGCCAGCATGGTGGATACGTCATGCCAACCATGTGGACCATCCTGGTAAGTACAATCGGCCATACTGCGTCAGTGTATCCCTAAGCCCAACCAGGCTGTCATCTGTCACAATCGACTCGATTAACAAGCATATCCTTCAAAGTAGGAAAAATTCCCATCGTCGTCATGATTTCGGATGTGACCCAAGCGCAACATTCCTAGGTGTTGCTAACAACTCCAACCTTGCAGTAGAAGCCTCCCTGCTTCCGCATTCCATCCATGGTGGTGCGACATCCTGCCACCAAACATCTTGCAACACATCATTTTTTTTTCCCGATGCAACTCAGGCATCGCGGTGTTCCAAGCCCGCGCGATAAGGCTTCAACCTATGACCATTTACCAGCTTGGGGAGCATCGCCCTGTCCAACTGCTGCAACTGAACCGCTCCTCCGGAAGTAATACTACTGATGCGATAGGGACCAAGCCAATGCATCTGAATTTCCATGGATGTTTCATAAACTTGCTGTCGTACAACAACACCAAGTCGCCTAGCTGAAACTGTTTATTTTTTATGTGGCGATCATGCCATGCCTTCTGTCGATCCTTCTCGACCCCCTGGTGGAACCCAGCAATGAAATGATCTTCTTCCAGCTGCACCAATTGCACTAGACCATGGAACTCCTTAATCCAATCCAGAAATACCAGTATTGGTGCCGAAGCCATCTTCGTCTTCAGTGTGTCGAAACTGTCTTGACATTCTGGAGTCCATTGAAATAATGGATATTTCTTCAGCAATTTCTCCATAGGGGTGCTAATCGCTGCATATCCCTTGATGAACTTGCGATAATACCCCATATGCCCCAGAGTCGCTCATAACTTCTTAACAATGGTCGGTGGTTGCAAACTCAAAATGAGCGCAATCTTAGCCGGATCGACAAACAACCCTTGCTTACACACAATATGACCCAAAAATATCCCAAATGGTGCACAAAAATACATTTCTTCAAGTTCAGTGATATCTAGTGCTTATAGCAGCGTTCAAGCATTAACCGCAGTGTAATGTCCCTTGTTAGGAATTTTATTAAAATGACAATTTTTCACTTTTTTCCCTAGTTTGACCTTTGACTAGTTTGGATCTCTAGGTCCCAAATTTGCCTCAAATGATCCCAAATATTCTGAGAAGGTATATGAATGATATTAGAACATAAATATGTGTTTCATGGATGCCTTTGGACCTTTAAAATACTTCTGCAAATCCTCTTTCAATTCTGATCAATGTAGGTAACTTTACTAGTGATTTCCCTTTGACTAGTATTGGTCTCTAGGTATCAAATTGACTCCAAATGCCTTCAAATCTTCAAGGAAGGTGTATGAATGATATTAGAACTTTAATATGATGTTTATGGATGACATATGGCCACCAAAAGACCTCTGAAAACTCTCTTAAGATTCTGGACCAATTATGCAATTTTACTAGTAATTTGGGGTTCAAATCCCCATGGGGTAAGTACTGAAAATGGCTTCCCAAATGCCTCCAAACCCACTCAAATTTATGAAAAGAGGTATGTAAGGTGTTAATTATGTTATTAAAGTCTCATATGCACCATTAATGGATTATTACAACTTTTCTCACCCTCTCCCATTCAACTGCAAAAATCCCCAATTCGACCCTTGGGGAAATGGCACTATTTCACCTCCCAATACAACTAAACTGAGTAAAAATGCTTCAAATGCTCAAGTACAGTACATGAAACTTTTAGAATAAATCCATGGTAGTATATTGATCACAAATATATCAGATAATAATCCATTCATTCGAAATCATCAACATTACATTGATTCACAACAAGGTAGTGGGGAAATGGCACTGTTCTTTCATTAAAATTGAGATTTATACATTTCTACTTGGAATTTCGACCTGAAACTTTCTGGAGATGAAGAACAGAGTATTTAATTCATATTACAAAATAAAAGTGGCATTAAAAGCTCCCCCAAAGAGTACACTAGCTCACCAAAAACTCCCTCCCTTAAGGATCAAGAATATGCCATCAAAACTTGAAATGATTGAAGGAGTGAGCTGCAATAGAAGAAACCATGAGCTGTCCCGTATCTTACACCTGAAAATAAAGACTCCATTAAAGCTCCAAATGAAAGGTCTGAATGGCCTTTCCAATTACCAACTTGGATGAGAATCTTTCACCCTCGAAATTGGCCAAGGCAAGAAACTAGTCATCCACTAGCTCTCCCTCTTCACAAATGCAATTGCAAATTCTACAAATGATCAAAAGCTGGTTTCATTCTTTGTTATTTACATTTATAAAGTTCTAATGTCCTCCATGGGTCAAATTCCTTCCAAGAGACTCATGCCAACTCAAGTTGGGAAGAGATTCCAAAGAACGCCACTTGTACAACAATTCCTAGTCTCCCACTTCCACCAAATCACATGTGGAAGCATCTTAGCTGCCCTAACACCCTTAAGCGCCCTCTTGGAGTCTAGTTTTAGCCTTGACATGTCATATATGTCATATGTCATCCTTCATGTTTGATTTGTGTCACAGGTGTCATAGCATCTTCATCATTGTTGTCATAGAGCTAGAGAATCTAGCCCAAGTGTCTCACTAGCTCCAAATTGCCTCTTCCTCTTCCATGGGAGTTACTATTCCTCTATATTTCAACCTTGGATGAGTCATGCCATGAATAATACCTTTTGGACTCCCCAAAGTATGTTACCATTCACCTTGAATTCAAATTGGTGAGAGAATGATGCCAAGTGTAGTGGGGAAATCTAGCCATATGTGGGTCCCACTTCCTTCATGTGTCTTCATGATCAAATGCCACTTTGATTTTCACTTGTATATATTTATTTAGGTCCTTTATTAAATATTTATTCCATTCTAATGTTGAAACATCATTTATTATCCCCATTATTCCAAATCCCAAAGCTTCCACCCCAAACCTAGGAAACTAGTAATTTTCCTCCTTTGCAATTATTTGAACTTTAGCATCAATTTGACAAACTCTACTGAATAGGGACAATGTGATTAGGCCATTGTGACCCAATGCCAAATTTGGTACATTACACACATATTGGTCAGATGATCGCGGATCAACCCATAAATTGTCCAATCATCCATGTATACTTGCAAAAACTTCTGAATAAAGTCTTTAAATGCAACAACAATGACTCGGGAGAATATCGCAGGTGCATTCTTCAAACCAAACGACATTACAGTGTACTGAGAGCAGCCCCATTCAATAACGAATGTTGTCTTATGGCGATCTTCTTTGGCAATGCGAATCTGATGGTAGCCAGAGAACCCATAGGTGAATGAGTAGATCTCCTAGCTGCCCACCCCTTCAAGTACTTCGTCAGTAAATAGGGTCAAAAAAGGGTCATGCAAGCAGGCATCATTCAACTTCCGTAAGTCGACACAAATGCGCACCTCACTGGTTTTCTTATCTTGGACCACCATAGGACTGATCCATTCGGACTCTTCCATTGGTTCAATAATACTAGCATCCAACATGCGATCAAGTTCCACCTTGACCTTTTCCTTATGTTGCGGATTCAACCGATAATTCCACTGTCGGACTAGCTTAGCATCTGGTTTTAAAGGAATCCTCATATCCCCTAAATCACCCAGGATCCCCTTCATATCGAAAAACTTTGTAGGAAACAAGTCTTGAAACTCATGAAGTAAATCAGTGACCTTACTCATCATCTCGTCATCCCAATAGTCCCCAACATTTGCAAACTTGGGAGTGGCCTCTGTGCCGATATTGAGCTTACAAAGCTTCAATGCTTGACTGAATGGATTACTTGGTGCAACAAGTGGTACCACATTGCGACTTCCTTCAGATTCAGGGATGTTGACATTCCAGGGATCGTCCTCATCCTCTGGCCCACCGGTGATGTTGAAGCACTCCATGAGAGACTGCATCTGACAATATGTGTGTGGATCGACAGGGTAGGCTGTCGGAACAACTTGAAGTACCACATCGTGGATGAGCTGTAAGGCGTTATTGACATCAGGGTTGGCATCCACAAAAGTGAAGGTATGAGTGAAACATGCCGTCAACTCCCCCCATGTTGTAATTTCTCTGCGCAACTCGGCTGCAGTATACCATGAGCACGGCATCTAATCTAAGGTATGGATAAAAGCATGGACCCACTCATATCTGGGTCGCGCTACCCATAATCATTGGTATTCCATCACATGATCACTGGGATTATTCTGGACATCATACTTGACAGTGTGATAAACCTCAGTATCGCGGAACCGGACCATCATCAACCTTCGACACTGTGACCAACCATCAATGGATTTCTTGTGTGTCACCCACTAGCGTGCTGGAGCAGCCTTCAGTGCTTCCTCCAATGCCAACAATCGTTGTGGTTCAAAGACTCGTTCTTCAAATTCCGTCAAAAAGTTGGTTAAGCCAGGCAACCCCTCATAGACTGGCAGTGTGACCGTTTATGTCGCAACACGACATAAGGATTGCGTAATTAAGCTAAATTTTTGGAGCGACACTTCGTGCAAGCGGTTCTGCCAATGTTCTAATGCATCATCAGAATCAGAAGACGCAGAGCTCTTGCTGCACCATCCCAGCTCACCGTTGGCAGTAGGATGAATATAGTCTTCAGAAATCTTGAATGCATGGTCCCATCTAGTGGGATCGTCATCTTTTACAGGCTCAATGTATCAGCGTTCTTCAGCCGGATCCAACGGGGCTATGACTCTGAGATCGTGATTCTCAAAGGTCATGATGCACCTCTTGAAGTTGATTACAGCTCCACTATCATTAACCCATCCAATCCCCAATAGCGCAGGATAGGAGCTTCCTCCCTCAATCACTTCAATGACATCGAAGTCAACATAAGTCTTCATGCCCTCAATATTGATCGTTAGCGCGGAACTCGCCCAATGGGTGTTACTTTCGCATGGTTAGCCAACCGGAGCTGCACAGGAGACCAGCTCAATGGGGGACTCCCCATTTTCTACCACGCTTGCTTGGTTAAGATGTTAACATCCAAACCAAGATCAAGAATAACTGAATCAACATCATAGTCACCAATTTGGATGTTCATTCTCATCTCCTTGCCAGTCTTTCGTCGCTGTAGAGAGTTTACTGCCGACTCCTACCATCCTTTCGGAAATCGCTGCAACCATCTGTCAATCTCAACCAGGCCGGCCGGATCCCGGGCCAATAATAGACAGCTCTCAAGAAACCTTTGCAATGTTCCTGATGGTGTCAACGGACCGCCCTCTAATGTAGTGTCAAAGACAGGTGGCATATCGCAAACAACAGCCTTACCGCGATCTTTCTCCAAGGTGCGACATGCCTGAAGGAATGCGTCCCGTTCAACATCGATGTCAAATGGTACCGTCTTCTGACCTGCCAACCGAATCAGCAGTTGCGAGCTATCTTCCCCAGTCATTTTTCCTCCACGAGCTACAATAGCCACCGAAGCATCTTGTGGTCGCGGTTCTACAGAAATTGTCACAATATTTGCACTTTGCATCTGAGTCTGCTGCAGATTCCCCTGTGGGTTCACATTTTGATTCACGTTCTGATTCAGTCACAGGGGGCTGGTTCTGTACTAGTTGCTGTACTTCGTTCTAGACAGGTTGGTGTACTTGGTTCTGGACTGGTTGCTGCGGCAGGGTCTGATTCTGTATCTGCGGAGCGTTCCTAGCCTGCCATCGTGCAATCAACTGTGGATAATTCTTAAGTATATGATCATTAACAAAATAGAACGTACACTGATTATGTAGCAGTGGACAGTCTCGCTGATAATGCCCCCACATCGCACATTGATAGCATTAAACAGGTCCACGGCCACCTCGTCCTCCTCCGCGACCAAATCCTCCACCGCGTCTGCCCCAGTATCCTCCTTGGAATCGACCTTGCTGTTGGTACTGCGGCTGCATAGGATTTTGTTGCATGCATTTCCCCTGCGGTGCATACTGCGGTTGCTGGATGTACTGTGGCTATTGTGGAGCCACTTGCATTGGAGCATATTGCGGCACGAACTGCTGCAGTTGTTGCTGCGGTACAAACTGCATCTGCAGTTGAGATAGTGGCTGGGCTACCTGCCGTTGCAGTTGTGGTTGTTGTACGGCATGCTGATCGTCCTTGACGTAGAATGCATCACACATTCTTTCTTGTAGTAACCCATATGCACGACAATCTTTATCATTGTGACCCACCAACTTGCAAAATGTGCAATAAATATTTCTCAGGGTTGTGACCATTTTCTGCATATAAGGTCAATTGTCGTGACTATGCCCATACACCTAGAAAATGTGACACCACGGCATGTTGCCGCCATTCAACGTGTTTGGTGCACCTAACACCATATAATTGCAGAAATCCGGGCAATTGTCCTTCGTATTCCCTTCTCCTCGGCATCGTGTACACCATACTTCGTTGCGCTGTTCCTTGTTCTTCTTCAAATCTTGCAGCCATATAGTCAATTTAGCGAGCTGTGTCTGTATCTACGACATCCCGGCTGCATTATCCCCAATTGGTGATGCCTCCAATCGCATTGCAATCTCTAGAGCTTCGCTGGGCATCGATATGTTTTGCTGCATCAGCGGCAGCCGAATGTGTGAGAGCAATGCCGCAATAAACCACTCTTTATGTTGGACAGTGCTCATATCAAAACTAACTCGTGCCATTAGCATCTTGAAACATTGATCAAAGTCCCACACAAACTCATAGGGATACTGCTTAATTTCCTTAAGCTCTGTAATGTACTGTGCTTCAGATTTAGGCTTCCGGAATTCCGCGATCAGTCCCATGCAGATTTCATCCAATGACTTTGCTGGGGTACCAACAGGAACTTGTGTAAACTTCATAAACCAATCCAAGGCGCGACGCCGAAGAGTTGTCGCCAGTTTCCCTTTCTTCTCATTATAATCAGTGACCTGTTTTACCGTCCATACGGCCTCACATAAAAACCAGTACTGTTCAGGGTTGTCGGTTCCATTACCATGGAACAATGGTAACTTAGTATCATCACCCGCCATCCTGGGCTTCCTTCCTCCAGTTGCTGAAATACTAGCAAGTAACTTTTGTCAAATTAATGAACTTGGGGGTGTCGAAGTGGTATTCCTTACTGTTTGTGAGATAGTGAGTGGAGGTGTGGGTACGTTGGTGCCGGGGTTTGATGCTGCTTCTATCCTGGGTGTAGCCTGGCCGTCCCTGTCAGGACTGTGAGGTCGCTTCGTCCCATGTGGTTTTCCTTCACGGTTTTGCAGTTCGATCGCAGCAGGACCTTCTCCTGTCCTCTGCCTCTTCTCCTGTTGAAACCTTGCTCCTCCTCTTGTAAGACCACTTTCTTCCTCGACTTCGCTCACAGTCTCCTCATGGTTTGCACCCATCTACTCCTTACCGTTCCGCAACAGTCGCGATACCCACAGCCTCTGCCCACCAGGATGTCTACTGATCAAGTTGCATCTTCAATATACCCTTTTCGCAGATTAGCATCTTAATCGACAATTGGAGTGACAACAGAAACCTTCCCCTTGGTTTGCGGAAGAAATATCTTTTAGCTTCACTATAGGATTTCTGTGTTTCAACCGTAAATTCAGTGATATATCCCTCTAAGAAGCTATCGAGCCAAACTTCAACAGCCCGCGATGCCTTATTATCGACTTCCTGCAGCTCCTGAATCAATTCCGGGGTCCAAGCCGTCGGCTCACCACCCTAGAAATTCCTCTTCTGGAAGGTCAGCTTTGACAACCATTCATACAAGATGACTGGGAATTCACAGAAAAACCATTCATGCGGACCGTCGTGAATATATTTTCCCACCCAGTGATCTACTGTCAGTCGCATGTTCCAGCTTTCTTCTTCAGCAAACTCCTGCAACTTCTTATCAAACCAGCTTTGTATCACTGGCTTCGTCGGGTGTCACAACATGTCCTCCTTTCACTCTTCACATGGTCCTGATAACGGAACCAATTGTTGACCAACGCGACTCTAGTCGATAGGGGTTCCACTTCATTGTCGACACATGCCGCAGTCTCCCTAGGCACCGGCCTGGGCAGGTTTTATCCCACCTAGCAACACCTGCAGAGCAAATGAGGTCTCACCCGAGGCGTCCAGGAAGAGCAGATGGAACCATGTTTCCACCGAGGAAGGAGGAGGGTTGCGGCTATATGAACTAACTCTATTTCAACATTAAACAGGGATCTCAAACATTTGACATGTATTCATAACGCATTATTCGATCACAACATTCATTATCACAGCATAAGTAACAGTAAAACAACATTGCATCAAGGAAACATAGCATTATTCATGAAGTGCGACATTGCATTACCATAAACAAACAGAAAGAACCCAGGAATTGCACCAGAACAATTTCATCATATCACATTATCACTGCAAAACCTTAGATACAATATCTCCTCAAAGATCGGGTCTCGGCAATATCTCACAGATACGCAGAAACAACACAAACATGCAGTTATCTTCTCCTTCGTTCCACTCCCTCCTCCAATACCTACGACTCCTGTCTATATATAGGCTTCCGCCATTACAATGCTTGTCCACTTACTAACAACTTCCTAACCGACATTTGGACAAGTGACCCAATATCTAACTAACTTGGTACAAAACCGAGCAAAAACCCGCGTTCTACGGTATAACTGACTCAACATTACATAATATGTGGTCCAAATGACCCAAAACTCGCATTCCGCGGTACAATTGATCCAAAACACATAACTAATCTTCCGCTCATCGCCATTCGCGTCATCTTATCACCATTCGCGCCATCTTTTGCCTTGTCGCAGCATCAGAGATGCTGCGATAACACTCTACCAAACCGCATGCCAACACCTGCAAATGGTCCAGAAACTCCACCTCAAATTTGGAAATGCTGCGCTTCCCGTCCTGTCCAGTGAAATTCCCTACCCCTGCGTGCCTACGGCAAGGCCCAAGCCCAGGATGGCTCTCAATTTCGACCGAATCACCCCACATTTCCTCCGGCTGAACACCCGAGCTGCAACTAGCATTGGGGCCTCTTCCTGGCTTACAACACCTTCCACAGTTGGGGTTCACCTCTCCCTGGAAACGCCTAGCACCACGGTAGTATTTTTTGCCACCACCCTGAGGCCGCCCAACTCCATGATGAGCCATAATCCTTCCAACACAAAGACAGTTCCAATAAATGAGCAGCAAAGGAAAACAGTTCAGAGGGACGAGGAGCAAGGAGGAAAAGGTATAAAGAGTTCTGAAGGGCGCCCAGAACTGAAGATAAACCAAGACGACCAGCCCGCATGCCAACCAACTGGAAAGTCACTGGGGAGCATTAAATTCGTGCATGCGAGGGGGACGACCGAGGGTGAGGAGAGTCGTCAAATTTCTGTGGGAGAATTCCCAAAATTTTTCATTAATATTGCAATTCAAATGAAAAATATCGATAATTGAAGGAGGGGATAGGATTAGAGGGTCATACGACCAATCCCAAAGGCCTAGCCTTGGTTTAAGGGATCCAAGAGTTTTCCAAATATTCATTATCAAGCCTTAGAATACCATAGGAGAGCTCGACTCCAATATTCGCCATCTCATCAACTTGTCCATTTAGATCTCAAAAAATATGAAGGAAGGTGAGCTCCTGGAAGTCTTTACTTATGCAAAGAAAGAGATGATGCAATTTAGATACCGGGTCTTTCCTTTTGGTGACAATACACCTGGCTTCTCTAATTATGATTAAAGAATCTCCTAAGGCCACCAGTTTCTTTATTCCCAGGCTTGTTGCAATCTCCATCCCTTTGATGAGTCCTAACCACTCCGCACCATTGTTGGTATTTCTCCCAATGCCCTAGGTAAATTCTTTCTGCTTGTTCCCCGTGGAGTCAAGAATTACTCCCCTCATGCCTGCCAACCCATATACTGAGTGTATCTACATTACTAGTGGGAAGAATGAAAAATAAATAGATAGTATACACTAATATAAATTGAAAAGCGACATACCATAGAAATAATCAACTCATGAATGATACACATTCTCTCAAAACCAAATTTCATGCCTTTTGTCAACAAGTCTTATGTTGGCTCCACTCCATACTTTGTTTGCTACAAGTGTTATGCCCTGTCAAATATCATAGATTTAATATAAAAGTTTTTTGTTGTTTTAATAATTATAAAATGAAAGAAGTAAAACAACATAAAGAATTACAAAATCCACAATTAAATTTTGACACACCAACATATACTCACAACCCTTGCTTAACCCAATGCCAATCAATTCTTCTGATGTCTCTTCTTTGTATGTTAACACCTGTTTGAAGGCATATAAGGATTGCTAGTGAAAACAAATTAAAAAATTAAATATACCAATCACAACCATTACGGAATGTTTGTTTCTTACAACGAAAAGAAAAAATACTCACAAACTTTGCTATCAACCCCTTTTTTCCTTGTCATCCTGTCTTGTGTGTTGAATGGGTTCCATTTTCTTTTTTTTTTGCAACAAAACAATTGAAAATTAATATTTAATGTTGAATTAATTAATTAAATGTACAACATAAACCTAAAAACCAATGATTTTATAATTCGAAGCACGTTGTTGTTGAGATGGCTCTTCCTATGATGCAATTATGTCCATTTCCTTAACCATCTCCTTGTACACTTTCTTGGACATCCCTACTAGCACATTTCGCATATCACCTCGTTCATCCTTTGGGATTCTTCCTGAAAATGTAAAATGACATTAAACTATTTCTCTACTGATATGAAAAATAAATATGATAGAGTTAAAATTATTGAATGAATGATGCTTTGTAATAGTTTTAGATACAAATTTTTCTTTTTTCTTTTTTTCATTTTTGGTGTGGTTCACGGAACACCCTCTTTTTTTTTCGGTGCCCCGCTACATCCACGTTAACCTCCCCGGAGCCCAGATACATAGGAAGGACGGTTAATTGGATAGTAGAGCCCTCAAGAGCTCATCAGCTCACTTAAGAGCAAGTGTCACTGGCGGGACTTGAACCTAAGTGGAGTGGATAACAATCCAATAATTCAACCACTCAGGCTAAACCCAATTGACAGATATTGATTAATTTTAGATACATATTCTACATAGACATGTTTAGGAATATTACCTTTTGAATGATTATTTTATGTTGTTGTATGTTTTTTCTATTGCAAGCCTGACAGGTCTCATTGACCATTGCTTTGGGAACGCCTCTTGTAGTTTACGTATGACCTGATTCTTGGAATCATTTGATTGGTTTTTGTATTGTAAATGAAAAGTATGCTTGTATGTTCTTTCCACTAAATCCCTCATAGTATTATAAAATTCTTTTCCCCTTCTATTAACTTCCAACACCACTCCAGATCAGCTAAGGACCAATTGATCATAATTTGCATCTTCGATAATTTCTTTTTCTTATGATGACATTGACTTCTGTTGATATCAGTACCTACATAACATTCATCATATTTGAATTACGTTATTTGAAACATATTAGTGAATATTCTTAATTAAGTAGATTATTACTCAAATTTCAATAAATAATTCATATTGACTTATTTTTTATTCACCCGATTCATCCATTTGCAAATTTTCGATCAATTTTTTATTCTCATCTGGAGTTAGTTTAGTAAGAATCTTATCGAGCTCCCTCATTTTTTGGCATTGCATGTCACATTAACCAATACATATTAGTTAACTTTACAAATAATTCAAACAAATTAATTTAAATACATAATTTAATTAAAAACACTTGCCTTCTTCGTAATTCTCGATGTGCTACCATCATGTTGATTAAAGTTGTTGTTCATTGAACACATAGCATGCATTTTATATCAATAAACAACCTATACCATTAAATACAGAAGTTATCAATATATTATACAAACAAATTACAAACCTTCCGAATACGAAAAAATATATATATTAAAAAGAATAAATTTGATTTTGGTGTGCTTGTATACATTAAATGCCTAGGTGCATTAGTGACAAACCCGCACCGGTGCGTTAATTCCAATATGCTGCACTGATAACATAGAATAAAAATACTAAAATCGACTTTTTCATTTTTGTAAAATAAAGAAAAACGACAAGTTATAATAAATCCAACGCGTTACAGTAAATGCGACACAATGGGAACAGAGAATAGAGACACGAAAAATGACTTTTGCATTTTTATAAAATAATTAAAAACAATGCGACGTGGGTCAAAATCAATGCATTATTTAGACGAACGCACCGGTGCATTCCAGTAATACAAATGCACCAATTTTGACACTTGCCTTTTTTAATTAAAAAAACCCAAAACTTGACAAGGTCGACATGGTTACAGATTTGACCAAGTAAGTGGACCCATATCACCCTATGATTTCTATATATAATCACAAGCTAAGTAAATCCAAAATCCCTAAAAAGTGAAATCATAATTCTGTATAAGAATAGAGGGATTTAAACCCTAATCAAGAATTTTGTAGCCACATAAAACGAAAAGAAGCATGGAGAAAATAATGGTTGCAACATTGAAGGTAAGTATGAAGTTTTTTTTTGTAAATCTAGTTAACCTCTAAATAAGGTTATAAGATCTACAATAATACTTACATGCTTGAAATTTCTATCATGCAGGGTTTGGCTTGATTCACCATACCTAAGAAATTTCAACCCTCATAATTCCTTCCAGTTGCTCCAAACTCCTTCCACATAAGTCTCTCTTCCATAATTCTCCCCTAAAATTTTTGGCAAAACAGTGAGTTACTATTTAGGTTTTTGGCTTTTATAGACTATTTAGATTTTCTTTTCGAGTTTAAAATTGCCGCCCTTTTTTTATTTAGGGAAAAAAGGGTTCGTGCGATTTTTTAAATTTTGATTTTCGGCATTTTCGGTGCGCCTTTTTTTAATTCGCACCGGTGCGTACATACGCAAAACACATCGTATTTAAAACCCATACGACGGTGTGTGTAATGTTATGCCGCACCGGTGCACTTAGATGTAGTAAACACACCAGAATGAATTATTTTGTGAAAATGCATGTAGAAGTATCCGCTACCAAATGTAGTGGATGTTTTCCACCGCAGGCGCTTTTGCGGATATACTTTAATGATGCGTTTACATTTGTTATCCACTAGTGCTTTTGGTTTGTGTTGGCGCACTGGTGCATTTATGTATGAATAAATGCACCAGTTTATTTTGTAAATTCTATGTTTTTATGTGTCCACTTAAAATTATATATTCATTTTTTTTAACAGAAACGGGGTATAGATTTATATATTCAAAAGGCTATGCACAACCATGCATTACAAAAAAGAGGTAGTTTTTCAGAGAGAAAGAGTTGAAGATAACAGAGTGTGATGCCGATCTTAACTATGAAATTCCAGTTTTGTTGCTTCCTATACCTTTCTACAATGGAGGTGGGATAAACCCTTACATATTGGCCACATAATAAAGTGCAGAAAAAAAATTCAAAGACTATTACAAAAATGGGGAACCTGCAAAAGAAGGGGGACTATCTGAAATTCTGTTGATGCACAGAGGCAATGTCCGTCATTTCTTGATTCACCGTTGGAGCTTCCTGTAAGTGGCTACCTTGGGTCTTGCTGATGAATCTTGAGACGTATTCCTCGATTTTATCCACCTTCCCCATTAGCTCGAAGAGATTTCTCTCTAGGTCATCGATCCTGGAGTCTTGGCAAGAGAGCTGAGTGGTGTTGTATCAGACTTCAAAGGCCAATTCATCATTTTGCTTTACGCTGGTGCAAATCGCCTCGTAAGCTCTATGAAGGTGAAGTTTAACATCCTCCATGGTAAAATTCAGAGCTGCCAAGGTTGCCTTAACCGCGTCCATGGAATTGCAGGACAAAACCGGAAGAGGGAGAGCAGCAAGGAGGTCACTATGAGGAGGAGGGTCGCTATCCAGGGGCACTGTGCTAATGGAAAGACAACCAAATGCAGACGGTAGCGAGGGAATGGAGTGAGGGCGAGCCATTACAGGGTAAAGAGGCTGAGGAAGAGGAGGAGAAATTAAGGCGGGCACGAATGGAATGACGGGAAGAGGCCTGGCCATGTGATGGACACGTGACAAGCCACGCGCCAACTGCGAAAGGACGAGGGTGGGACAATACCAAAGGTGGACGGGGGAGTTAAGAACAAGGAGAGGGTGCATGAAGTAGTTAGGGAATGGGTAAAATCCCAAGAGTTTCATTGTTGTAAAGGACTTGGCCTAAATCCGAGGTGACCCCTTTGTTGGCAACTTCGTCAGCTAGAGAATTGTTTCCCCCAAGAATATGAAAATAAAGGATGTCTTTAGGGAGGGAGAGGGTGTGGATTCTTCTTTGAATTCTGTAGCTTTTTGGGCCTTGAGTTTTAGATCCGGATCTCATACTTTGGATAACATACCTTGAGTCGCCGAAGACCTTGATCTTACAAACGTTGAGAGAAGCAACAATTTCCAAAGAATGAAGCAATGCTAGCCACTCTGCTTCATTGTTAGTTTTCTTTCCTAGTACCCAAGAAAAGGATGTGACTCTGTTTCCGCTGGGATCAAAGATGATCCCACCCACACCTACCTCCCCGGGGTTCCCTTTGGAAGCCCCATCAAAGAAGATAGTGTAACTGTCTTGATTGGTCCACCATTGGGTGAATTGCGTCTGGTCTTTTCTGATTTCCCAAACGGAGCAACAATTTTTTTAGTTTTTGGACTGAAGTGAGCTCGTCTTTACGAAGACTTGACACCACTAAAATTTGGACTAGGAAAGGGCTTCATGAGTTGGACTTGTGATGCCTTTGGAGGCGAGAGTTTCGAAGATCATGACTGCTGCTTTATTGGCTGCTCTGGAGCAATCATCCTTCCTATTCTCGAAGACACTTTTGTTTCTTGCCAACTAGAGCTCCCAACATATGTTCATTGGAAGGAGCTTCCAGATGCGTACCATGGTTGGTTTAGAATAGATGTTTCCCGGAAAATACTTTCCCCAGCGTTCGATCATATGATTTAAGCACTTTGGAACTATAAAATTCTTCCATTGAGATTCTAGGATAGTTTCCCATACTTGCTGAGCGAAATGGCAATGAATGAAGATGTGTTGGGTGCTTTCTTCAGAATTTTTGCATACGTTGCATATAGAGGGGCCTTTGATGCCTCTAGTCCTTAGGTTATTTGCAGTTAGCAGTTTGTTGTGCGCCAATAGCCAGAAGAAATAGTTAATTTTTGGAATACAGTCCGGGTTCCACACTTTCTTCCACACCTTCGATATGGGATTGGTATTGAGGGTGATACTTGCATAACCAGCCTTGACTATGTAGTTACCGGCTTTTCCCCATCCTCTACATTCTTTAGTTCTGAGGCTTATAGGTGCTTTCCCATGAAGGAGATTGAGAAGAGTGTTGTAGCCTTACTTAAGGTTTTCTAGTGGATCTAAATGCTTCCATCCCTCCAGGCTCCAGAGGTCTTCCAGGTGGCAAGGTCCTCAAGTTTTTGAATGCCTAGGTTTGCATCCAAAGCTTGATGTCTGTGAGATCCAGGAAAGAACCAATCGGCTAAGCTCCATTTATACTATCACTCCAAATTTTGATTCTTTTCCCATTGTTGGGGATCCAATAGAGATTGTCTTTAATTAAATCAACAAAGGAAAGGACTAAATCCCAGATTGTTGTGCCTTTTTTATTTTTGATGTTGTCCAGGAATCTCAGTCGAGAGATTCTGGTGTATTTTCTCCTAAGAGCTTCTTTCCACCATTCTTTTTTGCCTGAGATGAGTCTCTAGGCGAGTTTGGATCCCAGAGCTTTACTCATTAAGGCCAGTTCACGGATCCCCAGCCCTCCTCTTCTGTGATCATCTTTTATGATTTTCCAATTGACAAGATGGAATTTTTTGCTCTGCGTTTTCCCTCCTTGCCAAATAAATTTCCTTATTTCCATGCTGATGGAATTCATAACTGATTTGGGAGCCATCAAGATGGCACCGCTAAACACTAGAAGAGAGGAGAGAACTACTTTTATAAGGGTGACTTTTCCTGTCAAGTTTAACCAACGGGATCCCCAAGAGTTGATTTTGCTCTTGATCTTTTGAATTATAGGGTTCCAGAGGGAGGAGGTGGCTTTTTTGTGGGAGATTGGGATTCCCAGATACTTGAAAGAAGACTAGTCCAAACAGGGTTTGAATTCAAGAATCGAAGCAAGATTTTTGAGGGTGAGGGTATTGCAATTCCAGCTGTAGATGTTGCATTTGGTATAATTCGTTTTGCCACAAGAGAATCTCAGGTAGAGATCAAGGGGGGATTTGAATCTGGAGGCGATCAGGGGGGAGGCGCTTCCAAGGAGGATAGTATCATCAACGAATTGAGCATAGTTTATCAGGGAAGCACCTCTGGATATAACAAGACCAGGGAAGGAGCCGAAGGAGAGTAGACTATTTAGTTTCCTGATGAGGGAGTCATCCATGATAACATAAAGAAAAGGTGAGAGGGGGCAGCCCTATCTCAGACCTAGGGACAAATGGAAGAAGGAGGTGGGCCTGCCATTTACCAGGGGGAGGTCCAGGTGGAGCTAATACAGGATTTTATCCAGCTTATGCAATCCTTAGCAAACCCAAACGTTTCCAAGACAATATATAAATAAGTGTGTCTGACTCTATCAATAGCATTTTCCATATCAAGTTTGATGGCCACACCTGGATCTTTGTTCTACTCACTCGCGTGGCTAGCCTCTTGAACTAGTAGAATGTTATCATAGATCTGTCAGCCTGCAATGAAACCTCCCTGATTTGGAGAGATGATATTGGGAAGGATTCCCTTGATTCTGTTCGCGATAACTTTGGTTAGTATTTTGTATGCAGAGTTGCACAAAGATATCGACCGGTATCTCCCTATGGAGGAGGGATTCTTTTCTTTGGGAATTAGGGCGATGAAGGTGGAATTGGTTGCTCCTCCTATTCTTTCTCTTTTCCTAGTCCAATTTAGCATTTTGATGAGATATTTCTTAAGCCAGTGCCAACACTTTCTGAAGAAGTGAATTGAAAAGCCATCTAGACCAGGGGCTTTGTTAGGGTGCAGGGACCAAACAACTTGCCTGACTTCTTCTTCAGAGATTAGATCCATGAGTTTTTTGTTATCATTGTCTGATAAGAGATTGGGGATTTCTCGACTCATTTGCTCCATGTCCTCCTTGGATGCTTCCTCTTCCTCTTGGTACAGCTGCTCAAAATGAGATTTAATTTCGGCCTTGATTAGATTTTGGTCTTCAATTCTTGCTTCGTCTTCCTTTGTCAAATTCAGAATGGTGGTTTTCCTATACCTTTCCTTACAGTGTGCATGAAAGAATTTGGTGTTTTTGTCACCGGCCTTTAACCAAAGAATTCTGGAGCGAAGCCTCCATTCCTCTTCATATTTTCTTGAAAGATCCCGCACCTTAGCATCCATCTCTTTTTCTTCTCTCAGGATGCCTTCAGTGATTGGGACATGTTCCATCTTGTTCTGGAGAGCGTCCAGATAAATTTGAAGCTTGGCTATTTCCTCGCCAGGTTTCTTATAGTTTTGTTTAGCCCAGTTTTTTAATATTCTTTTCACATTTTTGAGCTTGGTTTCCAAAATGAATCCAGGGGAATCTGGAACAAACTGTTTCCAAACTGCTTTGACCTCTTCCAAACAATCCTCACTTTAGAGCCAGGCAGGATTATACTTAAAGGGGGTGGACCCAAGTTTCCCAGGGTTGAGAAGAAAAGGGAGATAGGTCGGTGATCATAAATAGCGGAGGCCAGGATTTTTGAGTCAGGAATGGAGGGTTTGGATAGAAGGGAGGAGTTGAGAAGAAACCTGTCGAGTCTGGATACAATGTGCCTGGGACCAATCCTTTTGTTGTTCCATGTGAAATTCCCATGCTTTGGCTTGATGTATACTAATCTCCAAGAGGAATGCAGATCTTCTAGGCGTTCCCCAAATGGGTCTCTGACTTTGGAGCCCCCCCTTCGTTTGTTGGTGAAAACGGTGACGTTGAAGTCACTTGCCAGGATACAAGATAAGGCTTCTTTACCTTGTTGCTAGACCATTAACTGGTTCCAAAAATTTTCTTTGTGACTATATACAGTAGGACTATAAATGTCACCGATCCCATATCTTTTATTTTTTGTTAAATCTTCGAGTTCAACAAAGATCCAATGTCGAGTTGAGATGTGGGAGTGACATTTATAAATACCTTTATCCCACCAAGTGATGAGTCCTCCTGAGGCTCCTGATGCACTTACGGATTTCCCTTCACTAGTGGGTCAGATGTGGTTCAAAATGTTGGAGTTGTCTGCCTCTTTCATTTTAGTCTCCTGGATCATAAGGATTGTGTTGTTTTCCAGCTTTTTTATTCTTTTGATTGCTTCTGCTTTCTGCTTTCCTCCTAATCCTCTACAGTTCCAGGAGACTATTTTCATTATTTCCTGGAAGGTTGGGTCGCTGCTCTTTCTTTCTTTTCTTCTAATGCTCCCCGAGGATGTTTCCCACTAGATATTATCCTTATATGCTGGTCTAGGCTGGTTTGCTTGCTCGCCACCTTTTCTCTTATTGCTTCCTATTCCCTTAGTGTTTTATTGTGTTTTCTTCCTCTTTTGGATTGGTGTTCCAATTCTAATTCTTCTTCCTTGCTTTCCGATGTATCTTCATGGAAGAGCTTGGAATTTGAGCGAGTAACTGATCCCCCTGAGATGAAGGATGCTTCATTCTGAAATTCTTCAATTTGAAACGTTGGGTTTTCTTGATCATTTCCGTCTTCTTTTTGTTAGATGGGATTCTCCTACGATTTCTCAACATTTTCATTTTCTTCATTCCTGCTTGGTGGATCTCGGTCTTTCTCTACTGCCTCATTGGATAGAACTTGAACTTGTTTGTGGCTACCTTGTTTTTGGGTGGGGATGCAGGAGGGTTGCTGTTGTTGGCCTTGCCTCCTTTTTTCCTTATAACCTTGTTCCATTCTCCTCCGTGCACTTCCTTGGCCTCCTAGATTTTCCTTTTAGGGCATAGCTTTGCGAAATGACCTTATTCATGGCATACTTTGCACTTAAAAGGGATCTGTTCATAGTCCACACTCTGCAAATGATTCTAGCCATCGATAGACAGATTGATGGCCTCCGAGAGGCCTTTCTCGAGATCTACTTCGACGCAGATCTTGGCATAAGAGAACATGGGGGGTTTGGGTTCATATTTATCAATGTATTTGCCCAAGGAGTTCCCAACTGCTTTTAAATCCTCGTCATTCCAGCAGTGGAGAGGAAGGTGGGGGAGCTTTACCCGTACAAGAACATCAGAGGGAATGTCTTTCTCTGGATCGAAGGAGAGATCCCACTTGTTGATGTACATCCCTCTAGGGCCCATAAAATAGGGTCCATTTCTGAAGATCAGGTCGCGGTCTTCTTTTTTTTCAAAGTAAAAAACAAAGAATCCCTTGCCACAGAAGATTTGATGAACTTCTCCTTGAATGAGGGGCTACCAGTTTTTGTTAAGCCAGGTTTCAATAGATATGGGCGAAGGCCAAAGGCCTGTGAAATGACCTACCATATCTTTTTCTGAGAGGGCAACTTCCTTTCATTTTGAAGCCGTTGAGGAGAGTTTGACTTCGGGAAAAATGGATTTTTTGACGAACTTGGAGGCAGATGGAACCGAAGCCTTGGCGGAGGTTGGTTGAGAAGCTACCAAAGAATGGAATAAGTCAGAGATGGGGGGCCAAGCTACCTCTAGGCCTGAACGACCAGGATCCGGAGGTAGATCCATGAACAATGAAACACTAGCACAGAAACTGCTCAAACCCTAGCTCTGCAGTGGATAAAATTATATATTCATACTAAATGTCCTTTTACTATTTAACCACACCAATTATAATATTTTATAGTATATATATGTATATTGTTGATTTGGTTCAAATGCAGGAAGACAATTTTGTAGTATCTGAATGGCCAATTATTCAGATTCCATCTCATACCATCTTGTTCAAAGTTTGACGAGTTCTCCCATTCCATCCCCGGTAAGTTCAGGTTTTTTTTTTTACTACTTATTTGAATTTATGCTACTTATCCATGTGAATCTGAATATCGATTTATTCTATATTGCAGGATCAGGATTTTGGTTCCAGTTCGTATGCACAAGACATTCCAGTAGTTTCAAAACACCGTAAGCGCTTATCAGGAGAAAGATACCATAATAATTTCGTGGATGAAAATGGGTAGCCGCTTTACCCCTCCAATTGCAACATGCCATCTTCAAGCCGCCATCCCAGTTAATTAATGGTAATTCATCGCAAGCTGGAACTCTTTTATGACACCCCAATAATTTGTGGTTGTTCAAAATTTCAAGGGTCGAAGGAGAACCCTCGGCGTGTCACACTCACCCATTACACCAATGATAGATTACCTAATGTCGATGGTCTAATACCACCTACTGCAGTAGAAACTCCAATAGGTGATATGGAAAAGACATGTAGGAACACTTCATATGCTCATTTTTGAAAAAGTTGGAAGCTAAAACAACTATGTCTCATCCTAAATTGAAAAACCCCTCATCTTATGTTTAGTTATATGAAAGTTCTAGTGATCCAAAGTATGATATGAATTCCACCCAACCCATCTCTACTAGAAGATCCAAAAATTTGCATGAGTTGAGAGAAAAATTGTCAAAGTACACACTGAGGTCCGTCCAATTTTTGGAGGTTAGTGATGATTTCTCCCTTCATGTGAATTTGCAAAGTAAATATCAAACTTCTTACAACCACACTTTATATGGTGCTTGGATGTCCTCTCTACCTGTGCCTGATGTTGGAACCAAATTCTCCTTTTGTGGTAATCATTTTATGATTACCAAGTCTAATATAGATGCTGCAAATCTTGGGTTGTTTATTCTTTCACATGTACTTGTTCCTTCCAAACAGCCAGTACCACTTAGTCAAAGTACACACTGAGGTCCGTCCAATTTTTGGAGGTTAGTGATGATTTCTCCCTTCATGTGAATTTGCAAAGTAAATATCAAACTTCTTACAACCACACTTTATATGGTGCTTGGATGTCCTCTCTACCTGTGCCTGATGTTGGAACCAAATTCTCCTTTTGTGGTAATCATTTTATGATTACCAAGTCTAATATAGATGCTGCAAATCTTGGGTTGTTTATTCTTTCACATGTACTTGTTCCTTCCAAACAGCCAGTACCACTTATGCCATTTTGTGGTCCTAGCTATTTTCGGTTTGAATACTTGAATATTATTAAATACAAGCACAACATTTCCATGTATAGTATGTGCATGAATGGTTATGTTTCTAGAAACTTTAACAAGAAGAACCTATTGTATATAGATGGTCGTCCATGCATTGATGGGAACATTGCAGGATTCATAAATAGTTCTAGGTGCTCTTTATTTTCTCCAAACTGTTCATTTGAGGAACACTTCAATGACTAGGAGTTCTTTATGAAAAGGAAAGCATCCATATTTGTTGTTGTACATGCAATACGTAATTTGTATCATGGTGACAAGTTGTTAATAAAATACAACTTCTGCAGACCACCAACATCTCGTTAGAGACACCTTGCATTGGGATTACCTTTAGACGTTCCCTTGGGGCGTAAGACAAAAAAACATTGATTAATTGTATTTGTTAATTTTCAATGGATTCATATTAATGTATTACTCAGTTTGAAATTATGTTTTATAAATTGTTAATTTAATTTATAAACTCAATTTGAAAATGTGTTACTCAATTTTAAATTTTCATATTTAATGTGGAACTGATGTTAATTTATCGCTGAATCTGAATCTCTAATTTATAAATTGTTTGCAACTTAACATTTTCTATTGGAAGTGATTATCGTGCTTCTATAATAATTCTTTTCTATAATGCGAGATCAAACCAATTGCATTGTGCTTGCTAACATCATTGATGTAATATTCAATATTTTTTAAATCAGGATTCTGACGATGAGCGACTTGCCTACCATCTTCCACTGCACCCCAGTACAATGTCAAACTGAGAGAAGGATGAAAAAAGAGCACAAATTGGAGAGGAAGCATACCAAGCGTGGTTGAATCAACCACCTATTCAATTTCCACTGTGTCCAGGGAAATGAGATAGGGGATGATGCTCATATTACCGAAGCCTTCTTCAAAATCCTTAAATCGACTTCCACCACACCTCTATTTGGATCTGGTCAGTCAAAGTCTACACAGTTGGGGACAACATTGTTACTATACAACTTGAAAGCAAAGTATGGCATGTCAGATGCATGCTTCTCGGCAATGCTGAGGTAACTGACTATCAACTACATTATATTTTTAGTAATATTGCGACACAATCTGTTGATGTATTTGTAACTTCAGAAGTTATTCTTCTATGTATTACACTTGTACTTTATTATATTCATGATGGAAATGTATTATTCCTCCAATCAGAAGTGTCTTCATTTGTATTTGTAAGTGTCGCAAGTGTCGCAACTTATACTTGATGGGTTATTAGACCACCAGTGTGGGGTCGGCCCTGTATGAGTCATATGGATGGGTTATTAGGCTTCCTTAGGAATTCGGACCTGTTAGAATTAAAGGCAGGTTAAGTTGTGTATAAATAGAGAGTGAGTGTGTCTCATTCTATTCATTCACTCACTCATCCAACTCGCATTAGTTGAGAGAGGAGTGCGCACAAGTGGAGGAGGAGTAGTTGTTGGAGTCATCTATCTTTTGGGGATTGATCTTTGTGATCTTTGTCTTGGGGCTTATTC
Organism: Larix kaempferi; assembly: GCA_027924585.1. Lineage (NCBI taxonomy): Eukaryota > Viridiplantae > Streptophyta > Pinopsida > Pinales > Pinaceae > Larix > Larix kaempferi. The sequence goes on along the minus strand of BSBM01000769.1, from coordinate 8,036,364 downwards.
TATCTCTGAGGAAGTTGCGGGGTTTTTCACCTTCTTGGTTTTCCCCGAGGCAACTCTGTGTCTCTTGTGTTTATGATTGTTATGCTGTGCATGTTATTCTCTTAGTAGGATCCTAGATAATGTTTGAATGAAATTATCGAAAAATTAACACAAGCATCATTGAAAATGTTCGGTTTTATGAACGTTAATTGATAATGTACATTAGTATTTCCCACTAACTGTAGGTTATTCAAAGATAAGATACTTATGAATGATAATGTCTTTCCTAGAAGCTGCGCAGAGGCAAAACAAATGTTGAAAATGTTGGGTGTAGAGTGCATATCTTATCATACATGCCCAAATGATTGTATTCTATATAGAGGCAAATATGCAGACAAAGCGATATGTCCAAAATGTGGGCATAAAATATACAAAGAATAGAATAACAAGGAAAATGAACATGGTCCTCCTCATAAGATATTGAGGCACATGCCTATAATCCCGAGGATTCAAAGGCTCTTTCGTTGCAAAGAATTAGCTATGTTGCAGGGATGGCATGCATCGAACCGAAGTGAGGAAGGAGTTATGTGAATCCTGGCAGGCTCAATAGCCATGAAGCATATAGAGGATACATGGCCTGATAAATTCAAGGATGAAGTACGTAGCCTCCGATTGAGCATAGAAATTGATGTCATCAACCCATATTCCCAACCAAAAAAAATCTATATTGTTTGGCCTGTAGTAGTGATCAATAACAATACCCCCCCATGGTTTTCCTTGAAGAATGAACATCTCATGTTGGCTCTTATAGTCCCTGGTTAAAAAAAAGTGAAGAATATGGATGTTTACCTACAACCATTGATCGATGAATTCAAGGAATTATGGGAAGGGATACATGTATATGATGTGTTGAGACCCATCCCATCACAGAGAAGTTTTACACTATATGGAATATGTGCGTACACCACACATGATTATCCGGGGTTAGGAGTTTGTTCAAGTAAATATGTTGTTTTATTTGTTTTTATATTCAAAGCAATAATTTTTGAAATATTTAATTCGGTGTGACTCTCTTCATCCTCAACACTAACATGCTCTCTCTACTATAACATCATAGGTCTTGTAACAAAAGGTTTTTATGGATGTAAATGTTGTTTACCTTCTATGAATGCTAGGTGGTCCAAAGACCTACGAAAGTCAGTGTACAACTTATCTAGGGTATTCCTCCCAGAAAGCCACTCTTATAGAAGATCAAAATATGCTTTCAATGGTAAATAAGAGAGAACCTAAAGGCCCGAAATAATGAAACGGACTGTCTGGATTAGGGAATATGATAGAGAGAAGGATAAGGAATACACAGAGATGTTCGATTCAAATGTGCATCCTGCGATCGATGATCCTGATTTCTTCGACACCTATGTTGAGAAAATGCCCACGGGGATGAAAAGGAAATCGATATTTTATGATCTCCCATATTGGGAGCATCTTAATATTTCCCACCTACTAGATCCCATGCATATATTTAAAAATGTTTCATCTTCTTTGTGGCGTCACATATCATAAAAAAAGTGACAAGATGAAAGTCAGGAAATACCTTATTGCTTCTAATATGAAAAAGAAGCATTGGCCAAGACAATAAAATAGAGTTGAGTTAGGCCCCTCTTTTTCATTTAAAAAAGGCGATGTCCCATGGATTTTGAAGAAATATGATCTTAATTTGGAAAAAGAAGTTATATTGGGCATGAAGGCACCTTCTTTTTTTGGGTCTACTCTACGACATTGCTTCAGTACGTCAGACGAAAAATTGTCGGGTTTGAAATCACATGACCATATCAAACTTCTAAGGGCACGTATAATGCCAAAAAATTGTTATTACTATTTGTTTATATCTTTTTCCATAGAAGTTAAAATGCACTTAACTTTTTGTGTTTACTTTGTAAATTCATTATCCGTTGTTCATGTGTGGGTGTGTGAACCATGACTTTCTTGACGACCTGTGACGTGCCATATCTAGACTATCTGCATTTGTACGATGGATCACATCAAAGGATATTTACATCGCTAGCATTCCACGGTGGCATGAAGAGATAGTTGAGATTGTTTGTATGTTTGAGAAGGAACTACCATAAAGTTTTATGGACTTGTAGATTCATCTTCTAATTCACCTAGTCGATTAGGTTGAATTAGTCGGGGTGGTCTTCTATCGCTGGATGTTCTTCTTAGAGAGGTTCATGAAAAAAGTGAAGGAATTTTTTCGACAAAGGGAAAAACCTGAGGGGTCTGTGGAAGAGGGGTACATAGTATACGAGTCATTGTATTATGCTAGTGAGTACATCAAGCAAATCGGTGGCACACCAGGCACAATGATTTGGGATGATGAACATGATGAGGACAGAAGGGAAGTGGAGGTACTGGAAACGAATGGAAAAAGGTGCATGATAAAGAGTAAGTCACTTATCTTTCGATCTTCAATTTTCCACATAGTAAATTATATTCACAACAAATGTCAAAATATCTATTTAATCCCATACGTACTGAATGTGGTTTTGTTTCCGTGAATACAACAACAAATTCAAAAAGTGATGGAGTCGATAAATTCATTCTTTACAACGCGAAGGCAACACAACCGTGGGTCGCATTGTATGAAGAGAAGAGGAGGAAATGGGACATTGACATAAAAGAATTCAGGCGGTTGCACGGTAGAAGCATGCCTTTTCCATATCATTTAAAAGAAAACATGCCAATGATCTGTCCCAACAGTTGGGTTGCAGACCAAGTCAGAGAGAAATATGGTGCATCTGGTCATTACCCTCCTGAAGAGGAGGATGCGCTAAACATTGGGATTGGGTGCAACAACTCAGTACTAAAATCTTTGTGTGCATAATATCTAACTTTATAATGTAACTTTGAATTATAACATTTATGTTTAATATATTAATGGTTGGGTTAATAGACAAACGTCATCATCATTTGTTAACTTTTCTTATAGGTGCATTCGTTCCCATCTATGGGGGACTATGGACATCATTTTCGCACCGAGGATGCTGATAATGGGTGTGTTACATAAGACTGTGGAGTGGAAGTCGAGTTCGACCAATCTAGTCGTGCTAGCCACCAAGATCAAAACTTGGTAGGAGGGATGTTGGGTTATGTTGGAAAGATACAACAGATCATTCAGGTGGAATTATCATCTTCCCAATGTGTTATTTTTATGTGCATGTGGTGGGACACATTCGACATGAATAATGTCAAGGAATATCGTGACAGTGGGTTGATATGTATCAACTCTAGAAAGATGTGGGATGAAAGTAAGGAACCTTATGTTTTCTAAAAACACTGCAACCAAGTGTTCTTTCACCCGGATGTGTTGGATAGAGATTGGTGGTTCATATTAAGACACGACCCTATATCTAAACATGTTTCTAAGAACAATAATGCTCTCATGCCAACCGAGGAAGATAATGAGAGTGATGGCAACAAAGAGTGATATGTACATGTTTTATTCTGTCATTTACAGATTGAGATATCATTTTGTTACTGTTATGTTTGATTGTCTAATTATATTATTTATTTTTCATTTTATAATAGTGGAAATGGAAAGTTGATTACTAGATGCAGTGTTTAAACATTTTCATTTGGTTAAGAACCAATTATATGATGCGAAATATGGTTTATGTCTATGAAGTAATTTATGATTATATAGAATGATTATATGCCATTGTCCATATTACTCATATTATGTTTTCTGTATACATATGTATACACCATGAAAAACAACTTACATGATTCAATTTTATTTTTGTGAACATAAAGGCTAACATATTTATTAATTCTTGACTTGAAGGTGTTTGAAATTTCCATATTGATATTTTAGTGCTTGTATTT